>JAFJYI010000264.1:0-600000 GCA_019022655.1 Acacia acuminata | reverse complement strand
TTGTAGATTCTTTCCTGGTTTTTGAACCAAATATTTGTGAGAAGTTAACAACTTCCCCCTCCTTTTGATCTCTGAGACTCAAAAAACTTCTCAGCAAGTCCATGGCAACCTCCCTGCACATTATGAATAGATTTTGTTTTGAATCACCAATATATACTGCTAGAAGTTGAAACTAGTATCATCACACTGACCACCATGAGGCATATCTCAGATAGATTTTCAACTACTCAATAACGGTTAAATGAATTAACATAATTAATGCTCGCATTAAGTCTAAGAGAAGCATCAAATGATCAATAAAGCTATCTTAAGTAGCTAATCAAAAATATGGAAAAAAAAAGATCATTAGGTTTATATCAAGACATGTTACAGATTAGACCATTAATTATCCCACCCCCAGACACCAAGAAATGAATATGGTGACGCCTTACATGGCTGAAATTTACAGTGAGGAACCAGATTGAAGGTTATAGAGGTGAAAATAAATACCAAACGAGCAATATTTGAAAACTAGATTAAGCTCAAATTTTAAGCAATATCTCTTAAAAGAAAATTTCAACTTCAAATTTTAAGCTTGAGTCAAGGCTCGATTTTAATTAAAAAACAGAGTCTAATTGGTCAGATAGGCTCCAATAGCATGTATGTTAAGAATCATTTTAGTGATATCATCTCAAGGATTCAACACAATACTCAATAGATAAGGCTAGCAAATAATTTTATTACAATCTCGTGTCTCATAAACAAACACAAAAATGTCTTAATACTGTTCTTAGAAATCGGAATAAACACATGAACTCGCTAATTTCTCAAAGAACAGAGAGAGAAATGATCAATGATAGAAACAATGAATCGTCATTAGAAATGAACCCATCTTGAAAACGCTTTATTTTTTAGAGTGAAGATTTCATTTCATTTTCTGCAACAACCGTTATGGACCCATATATTGGGCCTGATAGATATGTGGCCCAAGGAGACCACATAATCCTTTGTAGCTGGGTAAGGGGTGAATCACTGTAACATCCCATTTTTCAAAAGCGGAATAATTTTTTTTTTCATCAGAGTAGAGCATTGGAGCGATTGAGCAACTGATTTTATATTCAAAATGCCGCAAGTCTGTCTGATTACAGTAGCGGTACGTTATACCGAGTGTTTTCAAAAGTAAATAACAAAAGAAGAAAGTCTTCAGTTGAGTCCCTATGCGTGCCGCTTGCCTTTCTCCTCGATCCTCGGTCCTCCTGACCCCAACGCTATGTTAAGAGCCGAGGTTCAATGCCCATTGAACCTCGGTATGATTAACCTCATGCTCGGGTAATACAAGTATATGGATGACGATATTCATGACATTACGCGATAATCAATACATAAGCACACAGCAGATGCAAGATTAACATATTAACAGTACATAGCACACAAGACATGTAAAGTCATCCCTGTTTGCACTAGCCAGTGCCACGATGGCCCCTCGTGTCCTCAGCGCTAGAAAAACTCAACGACATTATCAAGACTATAACCCGTATAAAGATGAATGTATAAATAGGTGATCTAAGCCCCATAAACTTAGTCACAGTGCCTGGCCCAAGACCTAGTCTTGTCCATCACTTCATAAATCATTCTATCACATGTATGCATACAAGATACATTAGAGTTAAAGTTACAGTACGCGGACGTACCTTAGTCATGATGTCGGTACGTTGACGTTTGGACTGTGATCGTGTTCAACCTATAACGGTAATGTCATATCTATTAATTCCCAATAACTTCCTAGCAGATATCCTAGTCACTAATGACCTTTTTACCCTTGGTAGGATTATCTCTCAACTTATCACATTTAATTCTTCAAAAAACGCTGGTCCGATCCAGAATTCTGGACAGATTTTTATCTAACTTTGAAAAATCATAATTAATTCTAGAAAAATAGAAACGAGGATCCGTAAAATTCCTTGGAATCCTTAAGATGTCTATTTTAAAGTAAAAATAATAAATTTTTCCCAGATTACACGCACTACTCCCAGGTTTAAAGTTTTGAGCCTCCGCCCAGAATTTTTCCAGAAATTCGTAGCCCAACTTTGAGAATTTTTATCTCCCTCTACAGAAATAATTTTAACATGTTCTTGGAATATTTAAAAAGCCCTATGAGTCTACTTTAACCATGAATTTTCCCAGAATTTTTCGACTATATTTTCAATGAAATTTTGGCATATTCATCACTGATTCCAGAATTTTCAAAACCGATGAAATTTCACCAGAACTTCGTTACTTTGATGATTTCCTTCCAAATTTTTTTTTCTATATAACCTCTCTCATCATTTTTTTGAGACTAAGCCAATTTTGGCCATAAAAACATGTAAATAAAATTTATTCTAGAATATTTAAGATCTACACTACTTCTATCTAAGAATTCTAAAAACTAAAGACTAGAAACTAAAACTAAAGACAAGCTTATCTCTTGAAGCTCTTGAACTCCTTCCTCCTTCTTAGAAATCACCACTTGGTGGTTGATTTGGTGTGAAGAATGAGGAGAGGCAAGGCCTCTATTTATAGGGAAAATCTCAAGGTTAAAATGGTAATCTCAAGCCCAATGTGGGCCCCACCATTTGTCTCTTCCTTAATCTCAACCATTAGATCTAAACTTAATCAAGAAGTTTTAATCCTCACCCTTCATTATAAAGCATGTGCTCTTGTGATGTCATCCTTGTGATGTCATCTTGATGACATCATCAAAGCTTAGGTGTCATTTTTGATTAATTTACTTTAATGAAATCTATTTTTGGTTGCTTGATCAATTACCAATACTTTTGAATTCTGTGTATGTATCTTGATTAGTAGTTGGATATCAAGATTTATGGTCTAATTAGATTTCCTTGGTTGTACTAAGCTTATTCTTCAATGTTTGCAAAAATAGCCTTTACTAGGCTTACTTTCGAGGTTAAATTATGTGGGTTCAAGATAAGTCCTTATATTTTCTCTAAGGTTCCTACTTCTTCACAACTATTTAAATTTGTATAAATTCTCATTTTATTTGTTGTTTTGAGTTTTTACTTCTTGTGCACATCGATATTTCTTTGGATTTCAAACCATTATCAAATTTGCTTTAATTCCTTTTTTTTCTCTCTCTCTCTCTCTCATTGGTCAAAACCTTTTCTCATGGATTAAGCTTTATGAGGCTTAATTAAGGCCTTTGGATTTGGCTTTATTAAATTTAATCTTAGCCCTCCATATCTAATCTTAATTAGCATCCCTAATAAAGTAGTTAAGTGTAATTGTCAAAATATGATTGGTTCTAAGATTAATTAGAAACCACTTCTATGCTAATCCTAGCCCTTTACTAGCCCTTGTTTCTTAATTAAGGTAATACATCCTTAATTATGCCTTTAACATATGCCACTAAATTAATTGTGAATGTTTATGAAAATAATTCAACTAACATAGATTGAATCATCCACTAATTGTTGGCAATTTTCTCTAATTGGTTTAATAATTTCCTCACAACTTTTTAGCTTTTCATGGTCATTTATGCACCATGTATTAATTCAATAATTATAGGGCAATTTATGATCCCTAAAATAAAATTGGATTTTTTTTTGCTTATTTAAATTCCAAGGAAAATAAACAAATAAATTACTAAAATTAGAGACAACATACTTTCCTATTTTAAATAGGTATTATTTGGCAAAATTATAATATTTATGATAAATATGAATTTTGGGGTTTTACAATCACCCCCTCATTGTGTACGCGATTGAACCGCACGAGGTAGTGGAGCAGGCATTGGCACACCGTGGGAGGCACACCCTGCTGGAGTAACGGATTTACTGTGACTAGGAGAGAAACCCTGGGTAATTCCTATAAATAGGAGGTTACCCGCCAGGTGCACTCTCTACATTCTCTATTTCATTATTTACTATTCGGCCTCAGCACACACCTCACCACCCCCAGCGAAACGCCACCACCATGTAGCATAGTGATCTCGAGACTCGCTCGTTGGTATCTTCCCTAAAGATATCGTCGAGTAATCCTCTCTTTGTAGGTGTCTTAATCTTTAAGCATCTGTGAAGAGTTCTTTGATCCAATACTAAGATCTCCTAGCCTCATTGGGCTAGACACTTATGTTCTACGACAGAACATTGGCGCCGACTGTGGGGACTGTAAACTTCGATTCCCAAGCCACAAAAAGCTAGTAACAACCGCTGAGGATGGCAATGAGTACTTGGAGTCGCAGTCAGTCGCTTCGCCAAGACCCGCTTGCGCGGCGAGAGTGGAGCAAATGGTCCAATATTCTGATTCTGTTGTTCCCGATCGTCACTACGAGATCATGGGAGTGGAGGGTGAGGCGAGGATACAGCAAATTCTCCTCATCCCAGCCGAGATGTCTTACGGAAGCAACAGCAGATGATGCAACAAGATTTTCCTCCCCTTCCTTTGGAGTTTCAGCTTGAGCATCCCGATGCCAAGTTGCTGCATAAATCGGTCACTTCGTTGGTTCAGCGAATGGATAACATGGAGACCCAGTTACAACTTCAATGAGAGGAGGATGTCTAACTTGTCCGGGAAGATTTTGAACGTCAAAATGCCACTTGGCTACAGGAGGAGCAGAGGCGGATGAGGCAGGTGCTAGAAGAACGTTTCGCACATAGGGAGAAGCAAGTTCGGAGTGCGGGATGCGATGGCGCCGGCCCAAGTCGGATAATGGTTTCAACGTCGGTTCACACTAAGGTAGAGGAACCCAGTAAGGATCACGAAGAGGGAGAAATGGTCGCCAATGACCAAGAGAAGATTCTCGTAGGAGAAGCTAGGAAGATATGGTTGCTCGAAGAAAAAGTTAGGATGTTGGAGCATCCAAATCCAGGATGTCGATCGGGTATTAGTAAACCCGGCCCGGGTTAGTGGCACTACGGCCATGGAGGTCAACGGACGTTCACCGGGTTGTGAATGCCGATTTAGTTTTGGCAAAGGGAAAGCAGCTGTCTGGGAACCGGGACCATAGTAAGAGTGATATGCCACCCCCATCAAGCATCGCGCCTAAGACAGGTGGGGAAGGGCATGGTGGGGAGAACATCTTGAGCCAGTTTTCAGATGAAATCATGGCCGCAGTTTATCCTAAAGGTTTGGATTTGAGAGAATTGCCGAAGTATGATGGGAGCCAAGACCCGCTTAATCATGTTAATAACTTCAAGATGGAGATTGGGGTTAAAGGAATTGTGGGACATGTAATTCCATGATTGTTTGCAGGAACCTTGAGAGGGCCAGCTCAAGATTGGTTTTAGTCCTTATCGTTGCACTCTATTACGGATATGAAATCCTTGGAGCAGAAGTTTTTGCTCAACTTTGCCACAAGCGGAAGAAGCGCCAAAGACCGAGTTTCAATTGGATCGTAAAACAACTACCGGGGGAGACCTTGCAGAAATACCTGGCGCGTTTCAAGGATACGGCTCTTCAGGTACCCGGCTTAAAAGAAGAGTTGCACCTTCATTGTGTCATAGCCGAACTCAATGGTTCATCTCGGCTAAAGAAATGCGTGTTGAAACATCATCCTAAAAACCTGGCCGAGTTCTGGGATAAAGCTAAAACTTACCTAGAGCTTGAGCAGATGGAGATGTTAAGCCAGGTACCAGGGGAAAGAGGTAAGAGCCCACCTCATAAGGGCAAAGAGCCATATGGAGGTCACAGGAAAGATTCCCGGGGGCGTAGTACGATGCTAGGCCAAAAGGGAATAAGGTAGAAGGGAAATTTGATAGATACACCCCTTTGAAGGTGTCGCAAGCTTAGATTTGGAAAGAGGTATCCGTGACAGAGATGAAGAAGGTGGAGCGACCTCGATCATTGCGGAGGGAAGCGACCTTGGACAAGTCCCGATATTGTGAATTCCATGACCAGCATGGTCACACGATGGATAATTGTTGGGATTTGAGGGATGCCGTTGAAAGTTTTGTTCGTGATGGAAAACTTCATCGGTATGTTATCTAGACGCAAGGCCAACAAAACAAGAAACGACAGGGGGGTCGGAGTAAGAGCCCACCCCCGGAGAGGAAAAGAAGAGATCAGAGAAAGAAACCAGCTAGTAGTGATGACAAGTTCTCGGATCCAAAGTTTGCTTGCAACGTCATTAGTGGCGGTTTTTAGGGGGAGGAGATTCCGTTAGCGACGAAAAGAAATATCTAAGGAGGTACTTTTCATTAGAGACCGCCCAAAGTTTAAGAAAGACTTCTTTAAACCAGAACCACCAGTGCTTAGTTTTACTAGGCAGGACTTGGAGGACGTGCCTCCGGGTCATCATGACGGCTTGGTAATCACGGGAACCGTAATGAGCTGTTGTGTCAAGAAGATTTTTATCGATAATGGCAATGCGGTCGACATTATTCTGTGGGACGTGTTTAAACGGATGAGATTCGATCCTGAAGACTTGAAGCCATGTCGGACAACTTTGACGGGGTTCAATGGGCAAGATACCCGTCCAAAAGGATACATAGACCTGAAGTTGACTTTGGGAATGAGAGAAGCTTTTAAGTTAGACCAAGTTAGATTTGTAGTGGCCGACTTCCCTTCTCCATATAACGTAATATTGGGACGGCCAACCATTCATGATTGGGATATGTTGGTGTCTTCAAAACATCAGAAGTTGAAGTTAGTTAACAAGAAGAACCAAGTCGTCACGGTAAAAGGCGATCAAAAGAAGTCCCGACAGTGTTACTTCGATACGGTTAGAGAAACCAAACCGACCACGAAGGCGGTATCTCGGGAAGACAGGGATACCCTGCCTAAAGCCGATTTAAAAGGAAAGTCGGTTAACTCGGTGGAGTTGGATCTACGAGAGGAGGAAAAGATGAAAAAGTCAGAACCAAGCGGAGAGTTGTTGGATCTCGTGTTGAATGCTGAACTCGGACAAACTACTAAAATCGGTAAAGTGTTAGATCTCGAGGTTCGGGCAGAGATTGAGAATTTCCTCCAAAACAACATGTCTTTGCTTGGCAACCCTCCGAAATTCCCGGGGTAGACCCAGAATTTTGCTGTCACAAATTGGCAATTTGTCGTGGGTCAACCCCGGTATCCCAGAAGAAAAGAAAAATCGGTGATGACTGAAGGAAAGCCTTAGAGGCTCATGTGGAAGAGCTGTTGGAAGCTGGCTTCATCCAGGAAGTACAGTACACTACTTGGTTGTCCAATGTGGTAATGGTTAAGAAGCCGAACGGTAAATGGAGGGTATGTACCGATTATAAAGATTTGAACAAGGTATGGCCAAAAGATTCTTTCCCTATGCCGAGTATAGATTAGCTCGTGGATAGCTCATCCGGTTTCAAATTGCTTTCTTTCATGGACGCTATTCGGATACAATCAAATAGCCATGCACCCGGATGACCAGGAAAAGACTGCTTTCATCACTGATATGGCCAATTATTGTTATAACGTCATGCCTTTTGGTCTAAAGAATGCTAGGGCCAACTATCGAAGAATGATGAATCGGGTGTTTAACGATCAACTCGGAAAGAATGTTGAAGTCTACATAGATGACATGATTGTTAAGTCCTCACAGGTAATAAACCATGTGTGCGATTTGCAGCAGACGTTTGACAAGCTAAGGAAATAACAAATTCGTCTTAATCCGGCGAAGTGTGCTTTTGGAGTCCCAGCTGGAAAATTCTTAGGTTTCTTGTTGACACACAGAGGAATCGAGGTCAACCGATAAATGTCAAACCGTGTTGGACATGCAGGTTTCGCATGATAATTGAATATTTCATACACTACTTTTTGTCTCTTGATTGATAATTTAGGACTCTTTAGCTAATAAAAAATGGCTTTTATACTTATTTGGGCTTTGGGCCTTTTATTATATTTTAGCCATTATTTAATAATAAATTCCAGTTTTACATTGCTTCACCATTTTTACCATAACTCTTGAACTAGACATCGGATTTGCCTCATTTTTGTCTCATATTTCAGATGATTCAGAGAGCTACAATTGTTATGAAGACATGAAGAGAAAATTCAGACAAGAAGGTGGTCAATTTTGGAGCCGAGTCATATGTATTTTTGGGCTCGAATTTTGTAATTAAAGCCCATTTTATTTTATTTTCGTTCTGGGCCTGAATTGTGGATTGGAGCCCCATTTCGTTTTGCCATTTTAGGTTAAGTGAGGCAGCAGCCACAAACACACTCTCATTCACGTTTTTAGATTTTAGTGGATCAAAATAGGAGTTTTCAATTCTCTCATTCTTCTTCGTGTTCTTCATGTTCATGATGAAATTTCTTCTCGATTTTCGTTTTGTATAATCATGACTAGCTAAGCTACTTGTGATTAACCTATGGATTGAAGATTCCACTATCCGGAGGACTCACGCTTAATCGGTAACCGTCTAACTCGTTTACGCATTCTTTAATCGGATTCGATTTTTGGATTTGGATTGGGTTTTTGATTAAAAACCCGGATCGACATTTCCCAAGGACGTAGTTGAACTAGGTTAAAGTATCACCGTGTGCGATCGTACGCGTGATACGCCATTGATTGAACAAATTCTGACGATTGTTCGATTGAGGGAATTTCTAGCAAATGCGAGATTTTAGTTTGCCCAGTTCGATCATGAGTTCGGTTATAAATCTGTTTTCGTCCGAGGAAGGGTAGTGGAATTCGAAATCCTGGGTTAATCTTTTGTTATTCTTTTTATCTTTGTTAATTTCATTTTGTCTCATTATTTCGATTTAATTCTATTTGAACCAAAAACAAAACCCCCATTTCTTATTCTTGTTTTATTCTTTGTTCGAATTGAACGATTGTGAATTCGTTGGGAAACGACCCGGGTTACATTATCTTGCAAAATCCTTTTCTAATCTGGTTATTTTGGGAGATTACGGCAAATCTATGTCAAAATATGGCGCCGTTCTTGGGGAATTTGCATCGGTTTGATTAGTAACATGTAATGTAAATAGCTTCGTTTTTCGGTAGTTTAGGTGGTTCGGGTGGCTGGACGAAATTTTTCTGACCCGGATCACTCAACCCAGGTCTTATTCACAAGGAATTGGGCATTCTAAGCAAGACTCACTTCCTTTTTGGAAGTGAGGTCTCACCTATTTTGGCCAAATTCCATCGTTTAGACCTGTTTTTTACCATTTTTTTGTCTCGGTAGGATATATCGGGTATTTTAGCAATTGTTTGACTTACTCGATTGGGCTGATTTTTGGTGAGCTAAGGAAAATGTTATTTAGCATAGGACACGAGCTAAAGCGCTATGGTCTTGAGATATAAGCCAAATTCCATCGTTTAGACCACTTTTTCAATTTTTGAAGTTTTTTTATTCCATTTTTGGGTTCCCCAATGGTCTAGGAGTTGCCTGTCCAAGTCCCAAAAATTTTAAAAATCATTTGATAGTGTTTCTGGACTTGTTTAGGTCAATTTCTACCATAGGTTTTTGTTTTTGTGTTTGCTTTTGTGTGTCTAGTGTTTTTCTACTTTTTACCACTTTTAGTGGCATTTTAAATAATTCTGATTGGCTGGTGGCATTTTCGTAATTCTGATTTTCTACGCAGATTACTGCCTTGTGACTATCTTTGCATGAGTACTAGGAGCACTATCAATCCGAGAAGACTTGTTGCCATTTGATCCGAAATAGAAAGAACAATTCTTATTGCTAGAAGAGTTGTTAGGCTAAGTCGTGGGATTAATCTTTGAATTGGACATTGAACTTGAGTCGATTGTGGTCATTCGATTGTGTCCATCTTGTTGATCTTTCGATTGTGTTTACGATAGTACTTCTATAGTCTTGTTGTTTTCATTGATTCTAGTAGCAATTTTCCTAACTCGAAATTATGGCGGAAGAACGGGAAAATCGTCCTACTTTAAAGGAATTGAATGAACCTAATGTTAATTATCAACCTTTGTGCATCCAATATCCGCCCTTCTTTGCTAACTTTGAGCTTAAATCTGGTCTAATACACTTGTTGCCTAAGTTTCATGGTCTTTCGGGTGAGTGTGCCATTAAGCATTTGAAGGAATTCCATCTAGTGTGCAGACAATGAAACCACATGCCATTGATGAAGATCAAATCAAGTTGAGAGCTTTTCCTTTCTCATTGGAAGGTGGAGCCAAAGAAGCTGGTTGTTGTACCTTGACCTTCATCTATTGGGAGTTGGACTGATGTTTAGAGGTTATTTATGGAGAAATATTACCACGCCTCAAGAGCAACTGCGATCAAAAAGGAAATTGCCAACATTAAATAGGCCAATGGGGAGACTTTGTATGAGTACTGGGAGAGGTTCAAAAGGTTATGTGCAAGCTGTCCACACCACCAGATCACTGAGCAACTCTTGATTACCCATTTTTATGATGGCTTGCTACTAGTGGACAAAGGTTTGGTGGATGCTTCTAGCGGTGGGGCTCTACGTAACAAGACACACGAAGATGCCCGAGAATTGATCTCGAGATGGCGCCAACTCTCGGCAATTTGGCACCGGGGCCAATAGTACTCCTGTTTACCATGTGCAAACACCTCCGAGTCCGATACGATTCTCGAGAGATTAGAGAATAGACTTGATGATCGACCTCTGCGGTGAGGCGGTGGCGTGACACGAGACGTACAATCTTCTCCTCCTCAGATTGGGTACTCATGTGGGTTCTATTCTGACCCTTACCATTCTACTAACTCTTGCCCTACCTTGCATGATCCTGCTTATCAAGACCAGTCAGTAGCTTCAGTGGGTGTTTTCCCAAGAAAGCCACAATACCAGCAGAATAATGCCTTCTCCAACACCTGCAATCATGGTTGGAGAAATCACCCCAATTTCCGTTGGAACTAGAATCGAAACCGGTAACCAATATCAGCAAAATTAGGAATTACCAACGAGAGACGTACGGACCACGAAATTTCCAACGGCAATCTGCACCTCCTTTGCCTTTGCCGGCACCACCTCCTCGACCGGCCATATGTGCACCTCCACGGGCGGCACACAATGGCTAGTAGTAGTGGTAGTGGTGGTTCCTCGCTTGAAGATATGATGAAGCAATTTGTCACGCGCCAATATGCGTTCCAACGACAAACTAACACTTCCATTCGAGTTTGCAAACACAGTTGGGCGGTTGGCAACCTCATTGAACCAACTTCAACCTCGGGGATCCAACACTCTTCCTTCACAAACAATTCCTAATCCTAAGGGAATGTGAGTGCTATCTCCCTTCGTTACGGCAAGCAATTGGAGGAACCTAAACCCATTTGCGAGATGTGACTTCCACATTAGAAAGAGAGTCGAAAAATGTGAAGATTGACTCTAAAAATAAAAAGCGCAGTGCAACAAGGTGTAAAGAAGACATCCCCATTCCTCTTCCTTTCCCTCGAGAGAAGCGATTCAATCCAAGAAGTTGGCGAAAAAAGAACAAGAGAAGGATATACTTGAGACATTCGGAAGAGTAGAGATCAACATTCCTCTCTTAGATGCGGTCAAACAAATTCCTAAATATGCCAAGTTTCGAAGGAGTTGTGCACCAACAAGAGCGGCGAAGGGGAGTGAACGAGTGAGTTTGAACCGAGAATGTATCGGCACTCATCCGGCCTACAATGCCTCGCAAGTGCAAGGATCCAGGGACGTTTTCTATCCCTTGTTGTTTTGGTAACTATAGATTTGATGATTGCATGCTAGATTTAGGTGCTTCTATTAATGTCATGCCTACATCTATTTATAAATCTCTTGGTCTTGGTCCTTTACGTCCTACGGTGTTGTTGTTCGGCTAGCTAATAGGAGTAATGTTCATCCTTACGGTTTAGTTGAAGATGTATTAGTTAAAGTTAATGAACTGATATTTCCTGCTGATTTTTACATCTTAGATATGGAGGATGAGTCTCCCAATAGTAGGTCACCAACATTCTAGGGAGGCCTTTCATGAAAACAACTAGGACTAAGATAGATGTGCATTCCGGTACTCTTTCCATGGAGTTTGGTGATATATCTGTTAATTTCAATATCTTTGATGCCATGAAACATCCTAGGGAAGAACACTCTTTTTACTGCATTGATGTGATTGATGATCTTGTGGATGATGTTATTGCTTGATTGGTGTCTTGATTATCGATTTTGCATCTGAGAGTGATTCTCCCATTTGTGCATGTCTTGATAATGAATGGTGCTTTCTGTTTGCACTTGATTTGCTTAATCTTTGCATTATTTGGTGATTCGACTTGCTTGGTGATTCTACATTACATGTGGATTGATATTGATTACGAGTTTGAGCTTCATCCTGATCCTAATGTGCATCCTGATTCTGATTTTGATGAGCTTAACTCTGATTTTGATGAGCTTGATTCTGATGTTAACATTGAGCTGTATAGACGCAGTTCTTCTGTTTCTTTGAATGTGGTTTCAGGCATTTCCAGTGTGATGACATCGAGTTGTTGCAACAACCACCCAAACTTCTTCCCTCCACTTGAGCAACCACCCAAGCTTGAGTTGAAATCCCTTCCGAGATCACTTGAAGTATGCATTTACGGAGGTGGATGAACAGTTGCCGATCATTGTGGCAAATAATCTTCTTCGACCAAGAAGAGAAGGCTGCTAAGCTTATTGAGGGCGAACAAGAAAGCCATTGGGTGGACATTAGGCGATATCGTTGGCATCGCCCTTCCATGTGTATGCATCGCATTCTGTTGGAAGAGGACTCTAAGCCGGTGAGGCAACCCCAGAGATGCCTTAATCCTCTTATCCTTGATGTGGTGAAGAAGGAGGTCACTAAGCTTCTGCAAGCTGGTATCATCTATCCCATTTCGATAGCCGGTGGGTTAGCCGGTCCGGTGGTTCCTAAGAAATCCGGAGTTCTTGTGGTAGCCAATCGAAAGAATGAGCTCATTCCTACTCGAGTTCAAAATAGTTGGAGAGTTTGCATCGACTATAGGAGACTCAACCAAGCCACTCTCAAGGATCATTACCCTCTACCTTTCATTGATCAGATGTTAGAGCGATTGGCTGGCAAGTCCCATTATTGCTTCTTGGATGGCTACTCCGGATACTTCCAGATCCATATTGCTCCTAAGGATCAGGAGAAGACGACCTTCACATGCCCTTTTGGAACATATGCCTACCAAGGATGCCTTTTGGCCTTTGCAATGCACACAGCACCACCTTTCGGCGTTGTATGGTAAGCATTTTCTCGAATTTCTAGAGGATTGCATGGAGGTTTTTATGGATGATTTCACTATATATGGGTCTGATTTTGATGCATGCTTAGCTAATTTGTCTAGAGTTTTGCATAGGTGTATTGAGTCTAATCTTGTCTTGAATTATGAGAAGTGTCACTTTATGGTTGAGTCGGGTATAGTCTTGGGACACATAGTGTCTAGGAAAGGGATTGAGGTAGATCTGCTAAGATAGATGTAATTACTTGCTTTGCCTTACCCATCAATGTGGGAAGTTCGCTCTTTTCTTGGTCATGCGGGTTTCTATCGGCGTTTCATTCGGGATTTCAGGCAAGGCTGCCGACCCTTGTCCAACCTTATTGCATAAGGACAACGACTTTGTATTTGATGATGCTTGCAAGGTGGCCTTCGATCATTTGAAGCGTTGCTTGACTACGGCCCAGATGATCCAAGCCCACGATTGGTGCCTCCCTTCGAGTTGATGTGTGATGCTTCCAACTATGCGGTTGGTGCTATCTTGGCACGCGAGTTGATAGAGCATCTCATGTGATTGCATATGCCTCCAAGACTTTGGATCTGCCCGATCTAATTACACCACTTTGCGAAAGAGTTGTTGGCTATTGTATTTGCTTTTGATAAGTTTGGGTCATATCTGCTAGCAAGTAGAGTAATTGTTTTCTCGACCATCTTTGCTTTGAAGTTTCTTTTGAAAAAGACAGATGCTAAGCCACGACTCATCCGGTGGATGTTATTGCTCCAAGAGTTCGATGTTGAGATTCGAGACGTGGAGCACAAAACTGGGTAGCGACCACTTGAGTCGCATCACTCATTCTCCCTCTCACCCCTCTTCTATTCGGGATGATTTCCACGATGAGCGGCTTCTACAGTGCAAGGTAAGCTTCCATGGTATCTTGATCTGGTTAACTACTTGGTAGCTGGTGTTTTGCCTGTAGATTCCATTAGGGCCCAAACCCTTAAATTAAAGAGTGAGTCTAAATATTATGTTTGGGATGACCCTTATGTGTGGAAATTTTGTAGTGACCAAGTAGTTAGGAGATGTGTGCTGATCATGAGTTTCACTCTATATTGCATTTTGCTCATGCTTCTTTGTGGTGGTCACTTTGGACCCCAAAGAACTGCTAGGAAAGTCTTAGACAGTGGATTATTTTGGCCTTCCTTGTTTCATGATTCCCATCTGTTTTGTAAGTCATGTGATAACTGTCAGAGAGCAGGGAGTATTTCCCGTAGGCATGAGATGCCCCAGAACCCTATATTGTTTTGTGAGATCTTTGATGTTTGGGGTATTGATTTTATGGGTCCATTTCCTGCTTCATATGGTTATACTTACATACTGCTGGCTGTTGATTATGTCTCGAAATGGGTTGAGGCGAAAGCCACCCGGACTAATGATTCTTCTGTGGTGGTGGATTTTGTTAGGTCTAACATTTTCTGCAGGTTTGGCATTCCTAGAGCTATTATCGGTGACCAAGGCTCCCATTTTTGCAACCGAAGCATGGGTGCCTTGTTACACAAGTATGGAGTGCTTCACAAGGTCTCCACGACATACCATCCTCGGACCAACGGTCAAGTGAAGTCTCAAATAGAGAGATTAAGCAAATCCTTTAGAAGACTAACTTAACTCTGCCCGGAAAGATTGGAGTAAGCGATTAGAGGATGCTTTGTGGGCATATCGTACCGCCTACAAGACTCGATTGGGATGTCTCTTTATCGGCTTGTCTTTGGTAAGGCATGTCATCTTCCGGTTGAGTTGGAGCATCAAGCCTATTGGGCCATTAAACAGTGTAACATGGATTTGGCTAAGTCTGGGATGGAGAGGAAGCTACAATTGCAAGAGTTGGATGAGCTTAGATTGGATGCCTATGAAAGTTCGCGGTTGTACAAGGAAAAGACTAAGGCATTCCATGTAAGCATATTCTGAGGAAAGAATTTTCTATGGGCCATAAAGTTCTTCTGTTTAACTCCCGTTTGAGGTTTATGCCTGGTAAGCTTCGATCTAAATGGGATGGCCCTTTTGAGATCACTAACATTTTTCCATTTGGTCTTTGTTGAGCTATGTGATCCACCCACGGGACGAACCTTTAAGGTCAATGGGCATCGCCTCAAGCCATTTCATGAGGGATCCCGGCGACTGAGGAAGCGAGAGATTCTCCTCATTGATGCCACTTATCCTCCATAAACCCCTTGGGGAGTATTCTTCTTTCTTTCTCCCTCTTTCTTCTATTTGTTTTCCTTTTTCTACTTTGCTTTTTGAAAATAAATACAGTCTCTCATTCTATGATTGCTACATATTATGAACTAGGACATTTTGGTTTTAAAGGATCATTTTGTTGGGTCTACCATTCTTGACTCTTCGATTACATATCTTGGTAGTTGATTTGGTGATGTTGGTTGCTTAAGTTGGTGTTGACCTTGTGAGATTTTGGGCTTGCATGAATGGAATTCATCTTTTGCCATTCTTTCTTTCATGTGTGCATCTACTCATGATTTGTGTTCTCTAGAACTTGCTCCTTTTCTTTTTGAAACTACATTTTTCATTTACGTGCATAAGTATGATGGAAGCTTGTTTTCTTTCTTTTATTTTCCCTACTTTGGCCAAATAGCCTTTCCCTTGCATTATGATCCCTTTGCTAGCCCTTTGTGCCTTTTTGACTCCTTCTTTTCTAAGCCACATTACAAGCCTAAGCGTAAAACCATTTTATTCCGCACCTTGAAAATTTATTGAGCATTGGTTTCACCTTGGTTTTGTGTTTAAGTGTGGGGGTTGCTCGGGAGTGCAACAGTTTAAGTGTGGGGGGATGTTTGCTTTTGTCATTGTGATTATGTATATAGTATAGAAAGGAAAGAAAAAAAAAAAGAAAGAAAGAAAAAAAAAAAAAAAAAAAAAAAAAAAAAAAAAAAAGAAAAAGAAAAAAAAAAAAAAAAAAAAAAAAAAAAAAAAAAAAAAAAAGAAAATACATAAAAGAAAGGAGATATACAAGTAAAATAAAAATTTTCTTACATAGAGAATGATTGTGTTAATTAGTGCTCTTTTTAATTTCTTTGGTGCTTAGTCTCTCATTCCATACTATTACCTACCTTCACCCTAACCCCATTACAACCTTTCATAACAAGCTCTCTTGATTTGTGCATGCATGTGTTATGAGTAGTGGAGACGTAGAAATTGAGCAAGCTTATGGTAGAACAAATTTTTGGAGTAGAATTTGAGCGATACACTTATTTACCTTAAACACTTGAGAGATTGATTGATTGAGCGCATCATTTGAGAGACCATCTTTTGTGATTAGCATCATTGATTGAGATTACCATGAATTGTAATTGGAGATGAAGGGATTGTGGTCTTGATTGATTGATCTTTTGGAGCTTTGTGTCCTTGTTCAATTTTTGCATTGTTAGCAATTTTTAGAAAAGAAGAGTTTCTCCTTTAGGTTTTTCTCTTTGGATTTTGCTCAGGAGTGCAAAAAGATAAGTGTGGGGGAATTTGATAATTGAATATTTCATACACTACTTTTTGTCTCTTGATTGATAATTTAGGACTCTTTAGCTAATAAAAAATGGCTTTTATACTTATTTGGGCTTTGGGCCTTTTATTATATTTTAGCCATTATTTAATAATAAATTCCAGTTTTACATTGCTTCACCATTTTTACCATAACTCTTGAACCAGACATCGGATTTGCCTCATTTTTGTCTCATATTTCAGATGATTCAGAGAGCTACAATTGTTATGAAGACATGAAGAGCAAATTCGGACAAGAGGGCGGTCAATTTTGGAGCCGGAGTCATATGTATTTTTGGGCTCGAATTTTGTAATTAAAGCCCATTTTATTTTATTTTCGTTCTGGGCCTGAATTGTGGATTGGAGCCCCATTTCGTTTTGCCATTTTAGGTTAAGTGAGGCAGCAGCCACAAACACACTCTCATTCACGTTTTTAGATTTTAGTGGATCAAAATAGGAGTTTTCAAATTCTCTCATCTGTTCTTCGTGTTCTTCATGTTCATTATGAAATTTCTTCTCGATTTTCGTTCTGTATAATCATGACTAGCTAAGCTACTTTGTGATTAACCTATGGATTGAAGATTCCACTATCCAGGAGGACTCGCGCTTAATCGGTAACCGTCTAACTCGTTTACGCATTCTTTAATCGGATTCGATTTTTGGATTTGGATTGGGTTTTTGATTAAAAACCCGGATCGACATTTCCCAAGGGCGTAGTTTGAACTAGGTTAAAGTATCACTATGCGATCGTACGGTGATACGCCACGATTTGAACAAATTCTGAACGATTGTTCGATTGAGGAAATTCTGGGCAAATGCGAAGATTTCGGTTTGCCCAAGTCGATCACGAGTTTGGTTATAAATCTGTTTTCGTCGAGGAAGGGTGGAATTCGAAATCCTGGGTTAATCTTTTGTTATTTTGTTTATCGTGTTAATTTCATTTTGTCTCTGTTATTTCGATTTAATTCTGTTTGAACCAAAAACAAAACCCCCCATTTCTTTATTCTTGTTTTTATTCTTTGTTCGAATTGAACCAAGCCGTGAATTCGTTGGGAAATGACCCGGTTACATTATCTTGCAAATCCTTTTCTAATCTGGTTATTTTGGGAGATTACGGCAATATCGAAGTGGAGTTGGATCTAATTGATGAAGCCTGGGTTACAGCGCATTACCGAGATCTAGCGACTAAGCACCTCGTTTCTAACCGATATAACAAGAAGGTCAGACCCCAGTGTTTTGAGAGAGGTGACCTCATCCTTCGGTGGGCCGACATAGGTAACAAGAATTCCGGTTAGGGTAAGCTCACAGCGAATTGGGAAGGCCCATACCGTGTAGCAGAGAACTTAGGCAAAGGCGCCTACAAGCTTGAGACGTTGAAGAGGAAGCCTGTCAAGCGGACTTGGAATGTGGATAAGTAAAGGCGTATTACAGTTAGCAACTAGCTCATGCCAATTTGTAAGGGTATTTTGAAGTTTTCAAAGAAAAAGTTTACTCCCATGGGAGACTATGTAATGACGGCATTGCCGAATCATTTGGTTGAATCAATGAATTTTGGGCCTAGGAGCTCATTTTCAGAAAGGATCTGATTATCATATTGCCGTTGTCTAAGACATGTATGAATTCATGGTTAAAAGGCCAGTTTTCAAAAATCATGTCTAAGACAAAAAATGTATGAATTCATGGCTAAAAAGCCAGTTTTCGAAAATCATGTCCAAGAAGAAGCATGTTTCAGAAATCATGTCTAAAAGGAAACATTTATGAATTCATGGTCAAAAAACTAGTTTTCAAAACGCATGTATTAAGCACATTGGTATGAACTCTGGGTGCGCACATCAGTTTTCAGAATCAAGTACCAAACAGACATGTAGAAATTCCTGGTGTCAATGCCAACCTTTCAAAAATCATGTAAGTGTGTGCGAGCTTTGGGCATACACACCCAATTTTAACAGCACGTATGAATCCATGGATAATAAACCAGTTTTCTGAGAGCGCGCTCCTAAACTAAACATGTAGAAAGTCGTGGGGTAAAACTTCAGTCTTTGGAAAATCATGCATAAAGCAAATATGTGCGAATTCATGGTCAAGGAACCAGTCTTCGAAAGGCCTATAAGAGCCAAGTGTGCAAGAATTTTCAAACCAGATTCTGAAAATTCATGTGCGATAAAGCGTACAGGCGGATAAAGCCAGCGCAAAACAAGATACCCAAGATAATTTTGTAGACGAAAGTACTGACCGTGATCAAGTCGGGTTGTTAAAGCTTTGGCTCACAAAGTTAAAACATTTGACGAGTTTATGATTATCACAGGTGGATAAGTTCGACAAATTTGCAAGGTTGATAAGTGTTAAGTAAACCGATCAATTTATGCGAGCAGCGAATAACTTATGAAAAGCAAAAAGGATGCCGCTAATATTAAGTCAGCTTAATACAGATAAAGTCAAAAGCCGGGACATAACCTTGACAGCAAATAGTTAGCGAAGGAGAATGACTAAAAACAAAGGCATGATAGGCAGGTCACGCATAGGCCTAAGAAGGAGGAATTGACTCTTCTTCGCCTTCCTCGTCATCTTCTTCCTCTTCACCATCATCCTCATCAACCCCGGGGGGATTAATTTCCCTTTCTGACTGACATATGCTTGAAAGTGCAGCCCGGAGTTGTTCAGGGTGACGTCAGGATTGAGAACCTGGAGCTGTGCCACGGCATTGTTAAATGACTCAATAGCCGCATTAGCAAACTCTGCAACCTGGGCCTTGACGCGACGACGCTCCTCATCTTGGGTGCGGGCATGTTTTGGAAGTTGGGCTTTGGCCTGGGAGAGCTCTTCATCTCTAGTCTTTAGCACATCCTTAGCCAGGTCCGCATCGGATTGCACCTTTTCTACAAGGAGCATGTCGCTAGAGTGCAGGTCCTCAAGATGATGAACATCTAGGTTTGCCTCGGTTAGCTTGTCTTCAGTTTGGGATAAGCTTGCTTTAAGCGCCTTCACTTCTTCCTGCAATTTGCCCTTCTCGGCTCTCGACGCTTCCGATTCATCTCGGGCTTGATCCCTTTCTGCAATAACTGTGGCTAGATTGGCATTGTTCTTTAGAGGGGCAAGTTCTTGCATTAGCGCGTCCCTCTCTAAGGTCATACTTGGTGTAGTTGGGTAGCGGTGGCAGCACATTGAATTTTGAGAGCGGCATAGGGTCTGAGAAGGGAGAGGGCTTTGTGCCCTTGTATCTCCATCTTGGCAAGCTCCACCTTGTCGGCATCAGAAAGGACGGAAGTTGTATAGAATCGAGGGGGGGCCGAGTTACTCCTAGCACCTCTTGGCTCACGCCACTCCTCCACAAGGCCCCTTCGGGGTGTTCAATAATAGAAGGAATTCTTCTGGCTGTGGAGGGGGCGGAGTGGGCTGTAAGTTAGGGGTTGAATCTGGATTGGGCGGGCCATCTACCCTTTGTTTCCCTTGTGATTTTTTGGAAGGTCCTTTTCCTTGCGTTGATCCTCTCTTGGAGGTGGACCATTTGCGGGAAGCCCCGGTGGTTCCTACTTCGCCTGAGGGAATCTGGGCAGCAGCTACGGTGGGACCACTTGGCGGGGGAAGGTTGGGGTTACCTTCGACTTCCTTGAAGAGGTTCATAAACCTGGGTCTACCCATATCTTGGTATGCAAAGCAAAAATAATCGAGATGTCAGTCTTAACATGGAGAAAACTAAGAAATGTGTGCAAATCGATATGTATGTGGAAATGTTCACATACTCGCCACGGGGCGTCTCCTAACCAAGGGTGTAGAAATATAGCTGGCAGGGTCCATGGGATTTTTCAAGGAGCCAGTGAGTTCCACAAGTTTCAATTGAGCCACCTCCTCAGATTCAGAAAAGCTTTTGGGTTTGGGCACAAAGTCGTCTGTTCCTAGAGTATGGTGCCGGGAGGACCAGTATAAGGGGAAAATTTCTTTGGTTTCCCCAGTGGGAATTCTCTGAACAAACCAAGGGGCTCTCCCAGCCTCGGCTTCGACCTTGATAAAGGCAGGTTTGAAGTTTTTCCATAAGGCCATGAAGGCTTTAAAAAGTCGACGATCGCGAATACTTTAGAGTGAGGTCCACCCAAACCATGTGGTGGTGTTCTTGGTAAACGTAGGCGTTTCTAATGGAGACAAGAAAGTCATAAAAAGGGGAACTGTGCAGACAATCCCCAATTTCTTACACAAGTTTTCAAAGGCCACGGTGAAAGCCCACCCATTGGGATGAAGCTGTGTAGGGGCCAGATGTAAGTGGTTTAGGAGATTTGTTTGAAAGTCGGTAAATGGAAGACGGACGCCAAGTAACGTGATGACATCCCGGTAAAGAAAGAAAAAATGTAGATCAGTGCCTTTGGGGCGACAAGAGGCCACTGATTCACCCTCTAAGGGTAGCCATATGGTGTATCCTTCCCCCCCACCAAGAGAGGTGCGAGCTCGGTCTCTTCCATCGTATTTTTGATACGGGTCACGCAAATGTTAACATCAAATGTTGTGCCAGTTTGGGCTTTGGGGTGGTAGACGTGATCGACTCTTCTATTTCGGACGGACCGAGGTGACTTGATAACGAGGCCATCTATACCTAGAAAAGACAAAATGGGGTATAAATCAGAAAATGATAAGATACGTGTAGTAATGACGTTACATCGACATTTGTCCAACAGTAAGTCGGCTTCCCTATAACGTGTTAACGCGGCAAGCTCTATACTTTTGTGATAGCACTCATCGCAGGGTGTTGGTCCCATGTTTAAGTTTGGAGTAGGTGCGTGGTTCACAGGTGGTATTCTGAGGGATCTTCAGTCCCTGTTTCCTCGGGGCTTACGGACTAGGGCATCGCTTTGTTCTTCTGCAAGGGAGGGCATTTCCCAGAATGAAAACCTGGGGGTGATTGACGGGTGCGAGTTTCTAGTTGGGGGAGAGGTGAAGAGTTTTTGGAGTTAAAAATGTGTGGTGCAGCACGGGCCATTCTTCTTACCCAGAAAATCCCAACGCAGAAAAACCCAGCTAACATGACCCACCCAGTAAACCCAGAAACACTCTTAGAAGTTTTTACACAGAGAGACACAACGCTAGCATGTAGAGTAAAGAACGAAAAATAGAAGCAAGGTGTTTGCAAAATAAAGAAAGAGGTATATTAAAAATACCTGTGTTGATTTGAAAAAGTGTAATTGAACTTCTGGGTTGGCGGGGCACTCCAGTAAGAGGATAGTATATTTCCAAAGAAGCAGAGTGTCATGAGTGTAAAGTAGTAAGAGAAAGACAACGGAGTGAATTTATAGACATTGCGAATTTGAAATGTCAAGGATCGCGACGTAAATACACACTGAAAATTAGGGCTAAAACCCTAAAAAGTTATGATGGATAGTAGTGGGTGACGTGGGCATTAAATGCGCCCGTTCAGCGCAGGTGGCTGGAATGACCAATCCCGATAAGGCCATGATGGCACGACATGATGGTTCAGAGGGTACAGCTGTTAGTGGTGGTAGTGGAAACGTCTAAGGACGATTCATTTTACCTTTAACTCGGATTGGGGGCGATTCATTTTACCTTCAACCCGGATTGGGGTGATTCTTTTTTGCCTTCATTCATTTTTTACCTTCCAACCCCGGGCTTGGGGGCTAATTCATTTTACTTTCCAAACCAGCTGGGGGGCAATTCATCTTGCTTCCAATCCGAATTGGAGGGCGGTTAGTGTTAATTACCGACTTGCGATATTGGTTAGATGGCTATATTGCTATCAAGGAGTTGGAGCTTTTTCGTTAGTTGAAGTTTGGCAAAGAACTTTGAAGCAGAACCGCATGCCAACACGTATGTTACTTCAGGTATTAGAAGTTTGTAAGAAGCGGAGGGCGTAACAGCAAAATGACTTGCAACAACAATTTTTCCTTTTTATTGATAGCGAAATGGTTTACATGAGTTTCCAATGAGAACAATAAACGGAATAATGGATTTCACAAGGGAAATACAGTGGCAAGATTCAGTGAATAATCTAAGTTTGTAACTTGTCAGCATGGGCATCTCAGCTGGCCGCAGATAATTGGCATCCAAAGTCACCACCAAGGTCTTCAAGTTGGACCTTTTGTGTTTAAGTGTCCTTTACATGGTTATCATACGGTGCGAACTCCAAGAAGTCCTGCTGAGAACCCATACGAGGTTGAGCCAGAATTAGTAGGACTGGCTCAACATACCTGAGAGCCCAGATGCCTGTTGGGGTGTGCACGTGAAGACGGGAAAATACATCGGCACTCTCAGATGTCCTTTAGGGACAGAACAGAAGACTGGCAAATACATTAGGGGTTGGTTGTGGGGTGCATGAACCTCGACGTGATCGGTGGATCCGTTCTTTTTCTTCCTTTTTCTGCATTTTGGAGTTATCTTAGAAGGAAGGAACAATGGGATTGAACGCAAGCTCCTTAGCGTATGCGACCCAATTCGAAAAAAAACAGTACTTCATTCACAGAATGGAAGAAATCCCAAGAGATAAAATAAGTCTGAGGGCAGTGAAGGAAATGGAAAAGAGTGGCGGGGTTTTATAGGCCTCTCAAAGGTGAAACGGCGTATAGAAACGTCAGGAGCAATTAATGCTTAGCCTTAATGGGAAACGAAAGAATCGAAAGTAATAAATACTTTGGTAATCGAGGCGCGAACAGTAAGTACGCACGAATAGCGAAGCGGGAAGATGTTTCCATTCTTCAAGGTGAGTAGATGATTAGTCATGTCTATCTTGGGAGAACCACGCTTATTCGTACGACAGTAGACTTTCATGACGACCTCGATTGGGGACAACTAAGGGCTAGAGCTCATAAGGTCAGTAACGACCAAGGTGCACGTAGCTAGAGCTCATAACATTGGTTATGACTGAGGTACATGTGATTGAAGCTCATAATACTGGTCTTATGATCGAAGCTCATTTGTCCACTCGAATCTCGGAAATCGCGAAGGCCGGTTCGGGAATGGAAGGAAACTTATTATGTCGGTTATAACCGGGGTAAAATGGCTTGTGCAAAGTTCAGATATTGCAAGAGCGGGAAAGTCAGGGGAGCTTTATTGAGGAACTCGGTCATTAAGCCGGGGTTAGTCAACTCATAAACCTCGGCACAACAGAGACCTGAAGTACCGAGCTTGGGGGCAATTGTTATGGACCCATATATTGGGCCTAATAGATAGGCGGCCCAAGGAGACCACAGAATCCTTTGGTGCTGGATAATGGGTGAGTCACCCCCTCATTGTGCCTGTGATTCATAACCGTACAGGTAGTGGAGCAGGCATTCACAGAACGTGGAAGGCACATCCTAGTGGAGTAACGGATTTGTTGTGACTAGGAGAGAAACCCTAGGTAATCCCTATAAATAGGAGGTTACCCGCCAAGTGCACTCTTTACATTCTCTATTACATTATTTACTATTCAGCCTCACTGTGCACACACACCACCCCTCTGGTAAAAGGCCACCACCATGTAGCACAGTGATCTGAGACCACTCGCTGGTATCTCCCGCATAGATATCATCGAGTAATCCTCTTTTCATAGGTGTTTTACTCATAAGCATATGTGGAGAGCTCATTGATCCTACATTAAGATCTCCTAGCCTTATTGGGATAGACACTTATGTTCTACGACTTATTGAAAAAGGAGCTTTTTGAGAAAGAAGACAACGTGGGTAGAACATATCTTCTTCTTCTTCTTCAAAGTTTGAACTCTGATATTGGAAGTAGAGAAGAAAAGTTAAAACTTCTATGACAGACAATACATGTAGAGGCAATGGGAATGGCATGTAAAGCCTTTTGCTTATGAAAGAAATTAAAACGGTCAGGTAGAGTTCCCAAAGAAGCCTCGGGGATAGAAAACAAGAGCAAACTTAATAATCATACTTAAAGATTTATTTCAAATTTTAATATATATTATTATTAATATGTAATAAATGTTGATTGTTAAATATTACATTCATTAAATTTACAACAAACTTTGTTTGTTTTTACGTGTAATGAATAATGGGACTGTTTTATTGGAGTGTGTGATTTTTTGTTACTAAGAATTTAATATGAAACAAACTTTTTAAGTTATAAGCCAATATTTTCATTTTATAATAATTTTTAAGTTTTTGAATAAAGAGATAAACATTTGATTGAGAGGTGCATTAAAAGTACACATTTGATTGTGTTATGGACCTATATTAGGCTCGATAGCATTATGGCCCAACGGGAATATTCTCGATTAGGATTTATCTATAATGAAGGAGGTTCCTATCTTATCTATAATCCCCGAAAGATCTTCATCTAGATGGCGATTACGATACTTGGGCCATGGATCACATAGGGCCCATATCAACTTAAGGTACACTCTATAAATCCTGGAGAGGTCAAACCCTAAGGTGCACACATTCTAAGCTCTCTCGGCTATTTACAATTCGATCGTCACAGCATACACACCACCCATTTGGCTAAACGCTTATTGGTGTCTCAAACTACGTGGATTTTGATCCTTCTACATGGTACGTAGGCTATAAGTATTGTTCCTAGGTCAAGTTCGATTCAATCAATATCAAACATGCTAGTCCATTAGGGCTAGCTAGATCATGTTCTTGGACATAACAGGACATTGGCGTCGACTGTGGAGAACGGTAAATTTCGATTCCTGCGACCAAAGATGGTCAAAACAAGAAGAAGCCATAGCAATCAGATCCCTTTGTGCAAAGGGAAGGAGAAATAAATTTGCTCGGGAATACACGTAAAAAAAATGAACAATGGCGATCGAGGAAGAAGGACCACGACGAGGCTTGTGATACTTTTCGAGTTTGAAGAAAGCTTCGGCTCCAACTCATTGGTGATTGAATTCTTATTGACTAAAATATGTTGTCGATCCAAGGAAGAGAGACCATGGTGATGCTCGTGATCTTTTTCCCAATCTAAAGAAAGATTCAACGTCGATGCTTCAAGAAGCCCTACCTTGAAGGCATTGCTGAGCGAAAATCAACCCGGTAAAGCCCAAGCCATGTTCCCTTTGTTTTAATGCCGGCATGTTGCTCATATTTGTTTGGGTCAATGCGGGATGCCCTTTGTGTGTGGGTGTCCGCGATACAATGCCAAGAGTATAAGGTGCTGCTATAACTGACACCGAGTTACCTGTTACCTGAAGCCGGCAGACGAGATCATGTAAAGGATTCACGTTCTGGTGAAGGCCGAGACTACCTTCCATGAAGTGGCCGAGATTGGAGTTAGAGATTCCAAGACGGCGAGTGCCGAGATGTGGATTTTGGAGAAGGGTGTATGATCGAAATATACGGTCGATATGATCTTGAGATTGTTAAAAGACGAGTTGCCGAGATTTAGATTTTAGAGAAGGGTTGGTTCGAGAGAATGCCGAGGTGCATATTTGATATTGACTTGAGTTAGAGACACTTATTGTGGTAGTCTCTGCGTACTTCGCACAACCGGATCGAGATGCCGATATGGTTGAGGTGCTTTGAGATGCGGACCCCGGAGAAGGATGAATGCCAAGGGTCGAATAGCAATCTGTTCTTCTAAAGTTAAGCATAGTGCAAGCATATCGGAATCATTCTCATGCTCGCTTAGTGCCAAGGAACCACGTAATTCAAGAATGATCACTTTCGGGTCCTTGTTGTGGGACATCGCTTCTACACTAAAGTCGGAGTCTTCTTGGAAGTGTCGTGAGTTTCTTGTCGTGTTTGATTAGTGGCCAAGGTGATGATGTGCCGACGTTCGTGATAAGCCAATAACAAATGCCCATGTCGTCCTGACTCAATGCGGTAGCCGAGGTGTGCCAGAGAGTGCCAAGGTGGATTTGCTTGCAGAGTTGTCGAGATGGATTCCTTCATGAAGCCAGCTTAAAACCTGGCACTGGGATAAAGGCCTTCACGAAAGCATCCATAAAACACTGGAACAACAGACAATTCGCAAAAAGGGAAAATAAGAAGAAAGAGTAGAAGCTAGGTTGAACGAATGGGAGAATGAATGCTGAATTTTGGAGCGAGGATCATCTCGTCAAGTTCGAATGGCAGAATAATGAACGAAACAAGCAAGTTTTGCAATATTAAAGTTAAAATATGATTATTCAAAGTTGAACAGGTTAGTGCATGATTTATTGAATATTGATACTTTTGTAGCTCTATCTATTTTTATGGGTGCCCAGCAGAGTATTCAAATTGATGAAAGGCACATATCAGGATATATAATGAAGGGAAATGTATTATTAACAATGAAACAGCCAGAAGCACCTGTGGTTACCTTTAGGGGTTCTCAAGAATTGAGACTAGACATTCGCTCATATCACGGTTTGGTTCATACTTGTTTGGCTCTTTCTAAAATTAAAGAGGCTTTATATGCTTCAAGAGAAGCAACGAAGGCAATGCCACAATTTGCAAAATTCTCAAAACTGGTTGTATCAATAGGGCTACGATTAAGATTGTTATGGACCATGGAAATGGGCTTGAAATGGTGAGGCCCATACAAGGACCCGTTATTCCATGATCATACCACGACCATAGTAGCGCTTGAATGGGAGTGCGAACGTCTAAGATGGGAAACGTGTCATACGGGAAGTTAGCCCGAAGATGGCAACCCTATATATAGGGAAACATCCCAGGTGAACGGTACACACATTCCTTCTCCTTCACTTTACGTATTGTCCCACTGTGCACACACCCCACCTCTTTGGCGGAATTCTGCCTTCGTGTAGCACAATGATCTCCTTGTTCAGCGTTATCTCTTCAATAGATAATGTTGGATAAGCTTCTTTTAGATCCTATAGTAATTAGCAACCAGCCCTACGTGGCTGGACATTTGTGTTTCATATCGGAACATTGGCGCCGTCTGTGGGGAACGAGTAAAATTAAAATCCCAGATCACAAAGCTACGTACTTACTATTGCAAATGGCGAACACGAGAAGACGCGATGCAGGAACTCGACAAAACCAATTGCCAGAAGAACAACCAGAGTGGCAAGTAAATGATCAGACGTCCCAACAGGAGGCTTTCGTGAATCAAGGCGCTGAATACGTTATCGTGGAGACTGAAGTTGAGACGTCGGATACGGCGAGTTCCCCTCCATCCCGAGAACGTCATTGCCCGGCAAGTTGGGCCACGGGCTCAACCACATAATCCATCGTGTGAATTTCGGATGGTCAATCCGGATATTCGCATACTGCATACTACTCTTGGTTCTGTGATGGATCAGATGGACGAGATAAAAACTCAGAACCGTCTCCAAAGGGAAGAGGATACCCGACTTATGAGAGAGGAGATGGATCATCGCAATGAGGAATTAAGAAAGTTGTTTGAGTATTATGTCGGACGAGATGAGAATCGCCAACGAAGCCCAGGAAGAGACGTCGTTGACCCAAGCCAGAATGATGTTCCAGCGTCCCAAAATGTCGGGAGGTCGCAGGCAAACCGCGGGGAAGAAACCATGTCCGAGGAAGGCCAAATGCGGCGACGAGGGAGGAATGACGGTCGGGGAAGGAGAAGCCCAAACAAGCGTGGTCGGGTAGTGACCACTCATGTTGGTACAGTCAACGCCGGACGAGATAGACCGTCGATCCGGAGGAGAACGAAAACCAAGGAGCCTAACGGAGGTCGAAACCTTTCCAAAGGAGATCTTGCGTCGTCATCAAATGACTCAAGTCGATGACGGGGGAAAAGATCACGACTCCTTTAAAGGATAAAATCATGGCGTAGCTTATCCTAAGGGTTTGGACACGAAGGATTTCCCTAAGTATGATGGAAGCCAAGATCCGCGGTACATGTGGGTAATTTCAAATTGGAGATCATGGTCAAAGGCTATACAGGGCTCATGATACCTCGGCTATTCGTGGGAACGCTGTGTGGAGCCGCGCAAATTTGGTTCAACTCCTTCCCAGTGAATTCGATTCCGGACATGAAGGATTTGGAGAAGAAATTCTTGCTTAATTTCGCCACAAGTAGGAAGCAACCAAAAACCGAGTTTCAGCTCGGTCGGGTGAAGCAATCACCACAGGAAATGTTACAAAAGTATTTGGAGCGCTTTAAGGACACGGCCTTGCAGGTCTCGGGATTAAAGGAAGAAGTCCATTTGCACTGCGCCATAGCAGGTTTAGACAAGTCCTCACATTTGAAAAAGTCGGTCATGAAGCGTCGTCCCAAAACATTGGCGGAGTTCCAAGACCGATCTAAACAATATATAGAGCTGGAACAAATGGACATTATGAGCCAAGCACCACGGGATAAAGCAAGAAGTCCGCCTCCCCGAGGTAAAGAGCAGTATGGACAAAACAGACAAGACGCCCGAAGACGCGGAAGGGATAATAAGCCTCGAGGAGGTAGAGCGGAAAGAAGGTATGACCGATACGCCCCGTTAAAGGTGTCTGAAGCCCAAGTTTGGAAGGAGGTTTCTATGACTGAGATGAAGAAAGTAGAGCGACCGCGTCCATTACGGAATGATGCCACCCTGGACAAGTCTCGATACTGCGAATTCCATGATCAATATGGACACTCAACGGATGTCTGTTGGGACCTCAGGGATGCCATCAAGAAGTTTGTTTGAGAAGGGAAACTTCGTCGTTATCTTATCCAAACGCAAGGGAGGCGGAGACAAACGCCGGGAAAACCGAAGTAGAAGCCTGCCTACTGAAAAGAAGAGGCAAGAACAGAAAAAGATGGGACGAAGCATTGACGATGAATTTCCTGATGCAAAATACACTTGTAATGGGATAGTCGGAGGTTTTGGCGGAGGAGGAGATTCTGTGAGTCAGCGGAAGAAGTATTTAAAGGAGGTCCTCTCTGTGAGTGACTGTCCGAGGTTCAAAAGAGAATCTGCAAAAACAGGCTCCACAATGCTTGGATTTAGTGAGGAAGAATTAGGCGATGTAGTGCCGGGGCACTATGATGGACTAGTCATCACCGGGACAGTGGAAAGTTGCCGAGCCAGGAAGATTTTTATGGACAACAGAAGCGCGGTGGACATAATTCTGTGGGATGCGTTCAAACGCATGCGGTTTGATTCGAAGGATTTGAAACCATGTAGGACTACCTTAACAGGGTTCAACGGAGAGGGTACTCATCCAAAGGGGTTCATTGATCTCAAATTAACATTGGGGACCAAGGAAGCGTTTAAGTCGGAAATGGTTCGGTTCATCGTGGCTGACTTTCCGTCTCGATATAATATCATTTTGGGACGGCCGACTATCCATAACTGGAACATGTTGGTGTCCTCTAATCACCAGAAGTTGAAATTCATTAACAGGAGGAATCAAGTTATTACCATCAAGGGCGATCAAAAAGACTCTCGACAATGTTATTTTGAAGCGGTCAAAGAAAGTAAGGCCTCAAAGATGGAGGGCTCCGAGAAACAACGGGAGGGTGGACAACAAGTCCGTCCATGTAGTGGAATTAGACCTAAGGGAAGAAGATAAAATGCAAAGGGCAGAACCCAATGGAGAAGTAGAAGATTTCATCTTGGGAGCTGAGCCAGAGCAGACTACAAAAGTAGGAAAGATGATGGATCTCGAGGTTCGAGTAGAGTTAGAAAGGTTTTTATTGGAAAACAGAGACGTGTTTGCATGGAAAGCGTCCGAAATTCCGGGGTAGATCCCGAGTTCTGTTGCCACAAGTTGGCGGTCCATCCCGTTCAGCACCCGGTAGCACAAAAGAGGAGAAAGCAAGGTTCGGGCGAGGTTAAGCCACAGAAGCGCATGTTAAGGAATTGATCGAGGCCGGATTCATTAGGGAAGTGCAGTACACAACGTGGCTTTCCAATGTGGTTATGGTTAAAAAATCAAATGGAAAGTGGCGCGTTTGTACGGATTACAAAGATTTAAACAAGGTATGTCCGAAGGACGCATTCCCCATGCCCAACATCGATTAGTTGGTTGACAAGTCTTTCGGTTTTTAGCTTTTATCATTTATGGATGTGTTTCGCGATATAAACAAGATTGCCATGTACCCCGATGATCAAGAAAAGACGGCCTTCATCACAGATAACGCGAACTATTGCTATAACGTAATGCCGTTTGGCCTCAAGAATGCTGGGGCAACTTATCAGAGAATGATGACCAAGGTGTTTGCAGATCAGCTGGGAAAAAATGTGGAGGTGTATATCGATGATATGATAGTAAAGTTCAAAGAGCAGAGCAACCACGTTCGAGACCTGCAACAAACATTTGAAAAATTGCGAATACACCAGATTAGACTTAACCCGGTGAAATACGCTTTCGGAGTACCGTCGGGGAAATTTCTAGGCTTTTTATTAACCAGCCGAGGTATTGAGGCCAACCCGGAAAAGTGTAAGGCGGTGTTGGAGATGAAGGCTCCGGCCAACAAGAAAGAAGTTCAACAGCTGACCAGGCGATTGGCGGCTTTGACAAGGTTCCTGCCTAAGTTAGCTGAGAAGTCACTTCCGTTCTTTAAACTTTTGAAAAAGGAAGCTCAAGAAGGATGGAACTCGGAATGTGAAGATGCGTTTGCCAAAATAAAGCGTGTTTGGCATCCCCACCGGTTTTGTCCGGACACAACCCCGGGAAAACTTAATCCAAAGTACTTATCGGTTGGTGAGGCGGTAGTGCAATATTGGTTTGAGAAACGAGGAAGGACAAAAACTAGTATACTTAAATGGCCGGGCTTTACAAGGCTTTGAGTTGAGGTATCAGAAACTAGAGAAGATGGCTTTCACGTTATTAACTGCGGCGAGGTGACTTCGCCATTATTTCCATGGTCATTCAATCATCGTCAGGACGAATCAGCCCATACGACAAGTTTTGCATAAGCCGGACTTAGCTGGCAGAATGATAAGTTGGGCGATCGAATTGTCCAAGTTTGATATCACCTATGAAGCCTGACAGGAAATTAAATCACAAGCTTTGGCCGATTTCTTAATGGAGTTAACTACATCAAATGAGAAGAAGAAACCAGAGGTTGAGCCATGGAAAGTGTTCGTAGACGGCTCATCGAATGTGAAGGGGAGTGGTGCAGGAGTCATCGTAGAAAGCCTAGAGGGAGTCGCAATGGAATTTTCCCTCCGACTTGATTTCCCGACGTCAAATACTCAGGTCGAGTATGAGGCCCTCTACTTCAGGCAAAGGAAAATGGAGCTCAGCAAGTGCACGTATCCACAGACCCTCAATTGGTGGCATCCTAGATCCAAGGTACCTATCAGGCAAGGGGGCCATTGTTGGCCAAGTACCTAGCAAAGGTTAAGGATATTATGGCGAGTTTTGATGAGGTGACAATCTCCCATATTCCTCGTGCGGAAAACACAAGAGCCGACATTCTTTCCAAGCTACCAAGCACCAAGTGTCCGGGAAATCTCCGCACAATTGTCCAGCAGAACCTTTTAGAGCCAAGTTGTGTAATGCTTATATCGGATTCATATGACTGGAGAAAACCAATTGCCGACTATTTGGAAAGGGGAATCGTCCCGGAGGATGTCGTTGAGTCCAAGAACTTGATCAGGACAGCGGCCGCTTATGTGATGGTGGACGATCAATTATATCGCAAAGGCGTACACTCTCCCATGGCGAAGTGCCTAAACAGGGACCAAACCCAGTATGTCTTGGCAGAAATCCACAAAGGTATAAATGGACAATATATGGGCACGAAGGCATTAGCCCGGAAAGCAATTAGGGTGGGGTACTATTGGCCTACCATGGCGCAAGATGCCAAGGACCACGTCCAGAGATGTGATAGTTGGCAGAAACACGGCAAGATAATATGGACCCCACCAACTGACTTAACACAGATCACGGCTTTGTGGCCATTCTACAAATGGGGCATGGACTTGTTGGGACCGTTTAAAGCAGCCCTAGGACAGATGTGGTTGATCGTCGTAGTTGACTACTTTACCAAGTGGATCGAGGCTGAACCTCTGGCAACGATTACCTCGGCAAGAGTGCAGAAATTCCTCCAAAGGAACATCATATCGCGATTTGGAATCCTGGAAAAAATAGTAACAGACAACAGAACACGGTTCGTGGATAAAAGCTTCCAGAAGATGGTGTCTGACCTCCATATAAAGCATCACTTTGCTTCCGTCGAACACCCGCAACCCAATGGACAAGCCGAAGCAGCCAATAAGGTTATTGTAGGCGAAATGAGAAGGCGAATGGAAGAGGCAAAGGATAGTTGGGTGGAGCATTTGTATTCGGTGCTATGGGGATATCGGACCACAGTGCAAACATCTATGGGGGAGACTCCATTTAGGCTAACGTATGGCTGTGAAGCGATGATTACGGTCGAAGTCGGCAAGCCTTCATGGAGAAGATTGGAAGCGTCACACAATGAGCAGAAGAATGAGGAGGCTATCGCGGTAGAGTTGGATCTGGTCGACAAGGTCAGAACCATGGCTCATTTTCAGAATTTGGCTACAAAGCAACTCATTGGTGGAGGAAGTTTGCATCTGATTATAAATTAACAAGCAAATGCAAATGCCTTGAATCAACAAGCAAATGCAAATGCCTTGAATTAACAAGCAAATGCAAACGCCTTGATGGGCAGCGAAATTTTTGTTGATCCTCAAACATTACCCGGTAAAACTGAATCTGGTTAAAATCCGGGCTCCGTGGAGATAACGGTTAAAATGTGTTCTTTGGGAATAGACGTGTTCGCTTTGCAAAACCCAATTTTAGGTTAATATTCCATTTTTCAAAAGTCACTTTTGAGTTACTCAAATAAACATTATAAAAAGCGAGTTTTGCAAAAATCGAGCTCGACCTTCAAAACTAATAGCCACACATATACTATGATATTTTACTAATTTATTTTTATTAGGTTTTCTTTGGTTGTTTCCTATTTTATTAAAAATAAGCATGCATATTTATGATTTGATGAAGGTTAAACCAAGATACAATAAAGCCGAGATGAAGGTTAAACCAAGATGCGGTAACACTGAGATAAAGGTTAAATCATATTCCCCCGAGATGCGGTAAAACTGAAAATTAAAGGTTAAAACGTGATCCCTTCGGGACTCGATTAAGTCAAAATGCGCAATATACATTTGACTCTGGCCCACTCATCAAAGGTGGAACCGGTTACACTGATTACAGTTAAAATCTGAGTTTCGTATGGAGTCCACCCTTACGACAGGGATGAAGGCGAACCCGGTTACACCAAATCTGGTTAAAGTCCGGGTCCCATATAAATTTTTGAAGATGAACCTGGTTAACTGAATCTAGTTAAAATCCGAGACCCATACAAATTTTTGAAGGTGGACTCGGCTACACCGAATCTAGTTAAAATCTCGGCTTTATGTAAAACTGTGTAAAGTTTTCAGGGAAACGAAAAAGAAGGTGGGCCCTATTACCGAATACGGTTAAAAATCAGGCTCTGTGGAAAGTTTTGAACTCAAGGGGAAAATGAATCCAGGGTAATTAAACCCAGTTTCGAATAAAGCATGGAGCCAATGAAAAGAACGGTTAACTCTGAGTTTCCATAATCATTTTGGAACCCGACAACACCGAAAGAATGATTGAATCCGCATTTTCATGATCAGTTTGGGATTCGGTAGAACTGAGTTTGAAAACAGTTAAATCCGCACTCCTTAATTGGGCCCCAGATTAACTGAAGATTATCACCAGGGGCCAATGAGCCTGGGTTTTATATTACGTGAAGCCATTGTCACCAGCCTTCACAATTTTGATGCATCAAAACTCGCTCCTAGATAAGAAGGTGAATTGTCATCCAGACCCTGATTAGGTCAAAATGTTTAAGTGTTGCGTTTCCACACCATAGCTGAACATGTGACAGTTTGCCCTTATCCTGTTTAAGATACCGGACAACGGAACTGGAATGCAGTAGTGAGGATTAATTACAAACCCCTACTCATATACTCAGTCTTTAATGCTAGAAGAATACCTAAAGCAAATTCTGCATAATACTTTTTAGAGCTTGGCCCGGTCATTCAATAGAACTTTGAACATATGTTCGAGTTCATATAATCAACTCACTATTGAAATAAAGATAAAACACGGACATGAGATTTGGGTTAAATAGTCAATGCACCCCAGCAGCCCAGAGCCCTTGACTGCCAGGCTGGGGGTGTAACTACTATACAGTTGTCAATGGTGTAAGAAGAACTAACGGAAGCCCTCATGGGGTTATTTGAATTTTCAAATGCTATCCCGGTTGCTTGAACGTTGCTAGTGAAAAAGTATGTTCACCATCAACCGAGATCGAGGCAAGCGAAAACAAAGAATGAGGGAAAGACAAATAGATTCCGCTTTGGGAAAAACCTATCACCTAAACAGGCAAATCGAGAGCAGAATACAAATGAATCAGAATTCGTCAAGACTTGGACAAAAGCAAATCAAGATGGAACAACTTGGATACGAAATCCGGGTTAAACAATAAATGCACCCTGGCAAGGTCAAACAATAAGTGCATCTCGGCAACCCAGAGACCTGGACTATTGGGCTGGAGGGTAACTGTTACAGACATATATTAGGCCCAATAGCAATATGACCCAACAGGGAATATTCTACAGATTATGATATATCTATAATGAAGGAGGATCCTATCTTATCTATAATCCTTGAAGATCTTCATATAGATCTGATAGTTACGATACTTGGGCTATGGATCACATAGGGCCCATATCAATCTAAGGTACACTCTATAAATACAGAGGTCAAACCCTAAGATGCACACATTCTAAGCTCTCTCTGGCCCTAGGCATTGTTCCTAGGTCAAGTCCAATTCAATCAATATCAAACATGCTAGTCCATTAGAGCTAGCTAGATCCTGTTCTTGGATAGAACAGAATAGATTGATTAAGCTAATTTGATAATACCCCATTTAATTAAAATGATTATCCCATTCAATGTATCAATATATGATGATAAATATTTGTCCAAAAATATTTGTGAAAAGCGGCAAGTCCATTACCTTACTAAATTCGTATATTGATTCACATAACTCATAAGAGAGGGATTCCTTTTTAATAATTACCATATATCATTTAATTACTATTTTTAACACACATCAAAGTTTAATCGCGGCAAAGCATTTCCTGGTTAGATTTCAGACAATACTAGTATAACTAAAAGTAAGTAACAAAATATAGTTCCCGGAGGGTTAAATATACAGCCATCCATCAATGCCAAAAAGGCCAAAATAATATACGATCATCCAATCTCAAAGTAAATCACAAAATAAATTTCCTCTGCCACCTTCAACTTCAACTACTCTTGCCCAGTAGTCTTACCCTTCTCTCCAGATACAACCCTTGCAGTACTTCATGAAGCTTTACAAAAATCTGGGATTCAAGGATGAATCCCAGAGTAACCATTAATTTCATATGTAATGCATAAACAATATATGTATGTAACCATAATCAGGAAAACACCAAATAATAGCATTCAGTAACAAACGCATAGTAACACAAATACAACATACTATGTATACCGTGTTAAACTGCGGAAGGACTACATGTCTTAGAAACAAACGTAGGACTGCTCAACAAAGCAAGCCTCGGATCCACAGTGCTAGGAAAGAAACAGTAGTCGGGCTCTAAACTTAGACCACACTGAATGCACACAAACGCATGTCCCTTTTCAGGAGACACATGTCCACAATCATGGAAAAGTAAACATACAAAAAAATACAAAACAAATGAGGATTGAGGTTACTACCTGGTAGGCGACCACAACTATCGGTAAAATTTTCCTCCGGTGCACAAAATCAAAGTAACCCTAAAATAACCAAATTATAATTATAAGTAACTCTTCTAAAATATTTATTTGATGAGTAAAAAATAAGTCTCCCTCAATCATACATAAATCTTTAAGTTCATGTACATGGAAGGCATTAATTACTCCAACAATGAGCCAGTTACCTCACTTCCTTGTAACAAGCTTTCATTAGCATTCAATCACTTTTTCCTTATATCATAAGTTGATTTTTCATCCAATCATTTTGATTCAATACTCAAACCCATCTCACAAAATACTACCATTTCCAACTTGGCAACAATGAATTTATAAGGTAGTTAGAACCATAACTTACTTGCTATGGGTATTCCACCAACTAAAAAAAACTTGATTCTCAGAGTTCCTTCTTCCTTCTTTTCGTCCTTCACCTTCACAGAACATGGAAGGAGTTTTCCTTCAAAATTTGAACTTCCAAAACGAAAATAGAAGGTGGAATAAATATTTAAAGTCCTTACCTACCTCTGGGACATGTTGTTTGGCTCTCATTATGTCTTCTTCTCAATCTTTAATCACTTTCTTCTCCTCTTCTTAATGCGTCCGACCACCATCTAAAAAGAAAGAGTTGAGTCCCTTAAATAGATGTCCAAGCTTGCCTTTGGATCTCTCCTCACTATTCTAGAGAAATCTAGGATTTTTTTTTTTTTTTTTTGGTATGTTTCCTTTGATCTCTTTCTCTCGGTCGGCGGTTTGGGCAGCTCTTGAAAAAAAAAAAAATTCAGTTTCCTTTCACCCTCAGATACGTCCTGCGGCTTAGGTAGTGGAATATCTCTCTCTCTCTCTGTTTTTTTTTTTTTTTAGTCCGCTGGGAATTAATGAAGATATGGTGTGATTTATTTTTATTTCTTTTCCCACAACCGTACCATGTGCATCAGCCCCCTCTTTACTTCATTAATGCCTATTGTCCAATCACCCTATTCCTACTTCTTCTCACGTCCGGGTGCAGGGTAGATATAAGAGGAATTGAATATTGTATTTTTTTTCTTATCCTATTTTGCTTCTTCCACACGTGCAGATGCTTAAGGAAGCATTAGAAGAAAAGTTATGTCCATCTCTTGCCCCCACGTGATCATACTTTTCTCTCCTTCATTCTATTTTGCTTCTTCCACACGTACTGATGCTTAAGGAAGCATTAGAAGAAAAGTTATGTCCATTTCTTGTCCCCACGTGATCATACTTTTCTCTCCTTCATTAATTAAAAGTCTCATCCATCACATCCCTCCTTCTCTCGTTCTCCCACATCCGGCGCATGGAAAAACATGGGGAAATATTTGTGTTTGATTTTTACCTTGGTTCCCATGCACACCACTTCCTCCCTTCATTAATCAATGTGTTCCCATTATTTACTTCTCACAGCCAGGCGGTTTTCAAGGTGTGGAAAGTATTATTATTTTTTTATTACTATTCCCATTTGCTTTGAACCTTTCTTTCACGTCTTGCACATGGAAATTACTGAAGAAATAGTTTGAATGTTGCTTGCCTTGCTTGAATGACGTGCTCAATTCTTTTCTCTTCATTAATTTGTATTGGATTGTTATTGATCACATCTCTCTTTCATATCTGATGATGCTACGGAGTATTGGAAAAAAAAAATATCCATTCCCATTTCCTTAGACTTCTCATCACGTTAGGTATGTTGCGAAACATTAAAAAAAATTGTGTGTAAATCATGTCTCAACCCACTAATTTTCATCATAATTTTTCTCCTCCTTTTATTTGACTAAAATTACAGAAATAATGAGGAAAAATATTTTTAGCTCCTTTAACATTACTTATCTTAAATTATCCATAACCAAATTTAATTGTCACCTTTTCAAATAATTCCTCATTATTATTATTATTATTATTATTATTATTATTTTATTATTATTATTATTATTATTATTATTATTATTATTATTATTATTATTTTCCAATAATTAATTTATCTTGTCAGAAAAATAATATGCCATTGGCCATTACTTGGTGAAAATTCTTGTATTCCCTTAATTAATTTACATAAAAATTGGGGATGTTACAAATGATGAGATGAAGATTACAGAAATACGGCGCACGAAATTGGATTTTTATTGGGTCCTGCAATGGGGTTCTGTCCGTAGAGCTTGGAACTAATAAAGTTTCGTATGATGTTTCAACTATATTCTGAAACCCCTCTAATAATGAGGTAAGAGAAGTGTGTCATCCAGGAGATGACGACAGGTTTCTGTGTTGCGTGGGCTTTGGATTCACTGATGTGACTAAAGATTACAAGTTAGTGCGGATTTGGATCATTGGGATGAAGAGGCCAATCTTAATGTTGCCTACGCTCAAGTATATACATTGAATACTAATACATGGAAGCGTTTTGAATTACAGGTTTAGAAAACACTCGTATAACATCTAAAGAGGTTGTTTGTGCTAATAGAAAACTTTCCTGGCATGGTGTTTCAGATACCACTGTCATAGTTTGTTTTGATATTGTTACCGAATTTTTACCTCTTGTCAATCTATGGTCCGGTGACAGCCACAGACATAGATGTTTGAGTTTGCTTAATGATGAGATGAAGATTACAGAAATTATAAGTACAGCGCACGAAATTCGATTTTTATTGGGTCCTGCAATGGGGTTCTGAGCGTAGAGCTTGAAACTGATAAAGTTTCGTATCATGTTTCAACTGTATTCTGGAACCTCTCTAATAATGAGGTAAGAGAAGTGTGTCATCCAGGAGATGACGACAGGTTTCTGTGTTGCGTGGGCTTTGGATTCACTGATGTGACTAAAGATTACAAGTTAGTGCGGATTTGGATCATTGGGATGAAGAGGCCAATCTTAATGTTGCCTACGCTCAAGTATATACATTGAATACTAATACATGGAAGCGTTTTGAATTACAGGTTTAGAAAACACTCGTATAACATCTAAAGAGGTTGTTTGTGCTAATAGAAAACTTTTCCCATGGTTTTCACATACAATGATAAAGTTGTGACACCAGATATACATTGATATCTGGGTTTCCTCTGAGGTAGGTGATTCCTTTTGATGGACCGACAAGGAAAGGATAGGTACAACGTCCAAAATTCTTTTCCGTGTTCTTGGAGGGATGAGTTACTCATAATTAAATCCACTCGTTCCCGGGAAGAAGGCGGCCCTTGGAGGTTCTTCTTTCTAATTGACATTGATATACTACATTGATGCATGCATTTTTTGTATGAGGGTGATGCTTTTATATGAATAAATAAAGTTATATTTTATTTTATTGATTCCACCAGATTTAACTATAGTTTTTTTTTTTTTTTTTTTTCATTATCCCATATAAAAACCCTATTATTAATTCCTCAATTCCAAAGGGTCGGTTCCAATTACTATTAAACAATATTTTTCATTCACTTTGTCGGGATTAAATTAAAACCATAGCAGATGTAGTATTTTTTTTTTGGGATCAACACAGTAGATGCGTAGCAAATAGCAATCGAATGATTTAATGCACTGCATCATCTTGCCTCAATTTATCGAAGCTTGGTCATTCTTGTTTAAATTAGACATAATATATATATATATATATATTTTATACTAAATATTGTAAATTAAATTAAATTATTAAATGAGTCCTGTCCACTTGTTACAAGTCCACGGAAGCTTCTAAATGATTTAAAGTTTTGCAATCAAATTTGTATACTGAGTAGAAATAGAGATGGCACATGCATTGACAAACCGAGTTCCGACATTGAATACGTCATCAGAAATTAAATATTAATTTTTTAAAATAGTCTTCTTCGCCGTTCACTCCGTTGTCCTACTTTTTTAATTTAGACGCTGCCTCCACACGGTAACTTGACATTTCTCTTGTCTTAGACATAAAATTGAATCCTTATGTCGTTGATTCTTCGTCTTTCTCCTTATAAAATTTGTCTAATTACCTTAGTTAACAAGAAAGAAATCAATGAGTTCTTAACAATCTTATTATGGTATAATATATAATTATCCACACACACACATCTACACATCAAGCATGCATACATCATGCATACATGCATACAATACATATATGAATGGCTTAGTTAATTACTGGGATCAGAGGAGGCAATAAGAGCAGTGTGTTTGAAGTGACAGGTGTGAGGATCTCTTCCAAAGTTTTGAAAGTAGAGATTCATGGCGAAGGAGGCACGATGAGCCTTTGAATCTGGAAAAGAACAAGGACCAAGATTGCTACAGTTAACATGTGGTTGGGAACAAGCGTAATCCAAGTCTGCTTGAAGTTGTCCGAGTTGAAGATGGCTTAGCCACACACCAACTTATCTGTACTGTACACCATTATATTTCAACACCAAAATCACTTCTTCAAAATCTTAAAATATTATTATTTACAACCTTAGAGAATTTTCAAGCTCATGATATGCATGTGTTTAGTTACCTTAGCATTTACTGTTCCCGTGCACTCTGTAAATTACAAGGAATTCCTCTGCTAAGAAATAGCAGAGGACTCTTCATCTCTCTCTCTCCCCTTCTTTTTTCTCTCTCTCTCTCTTTTTTTTTTCCCCTGGCATTTCATTCTTTTGAAGGATCAGAGTTCTTTGGTTTGATTTCTGAAGTCGTAACTTTCATCAGCGTAGTTACCAAAATTGTAAAAATGAAATGATATACAAAACTATAATTTTTTTTTCTGCGCCATCCTACGTAATGATGGAACTTTATAGAGACAATGGGAGACCATAGCCCCTAAAAAAAAAAAGTGGTCCTAAATATTTAATATAAATTGGATTTTTTATACATTTGACATTTTAAATATATTTTTCCTTAATTAGTTAATGAGTATATATTTGGTCCCCAAATATTTATTCCAAGGTCCTGATCTAGGAAAAGATATATAAAACTATAACAATATTTTGTTGCCAAGTCTTGCGAATATATCCTCTCACGCGTTTTCCATATAATTTTTTTTGGTCAACAGTTTTCCATATAATTAAAAACAAGTTATTGACTTTTTTTATCCCCACACAATTTACCTAACCAGTATCACATCAGATAAGTGCCCACTGATTTATTAACTTCGACTTTGGTAACCTCTCTCCTAAAATTTTTATATTAAATAAAAACTTCAACTCGGTGGGGCCAGCCTTTGGAGTTATCTCCACACCCGATCAGCTCAGAAAGGGGAATTAGAGACTGAAACTGAGTTTAAGGAGAGAGCTAAGTCTGCAAATTTGCCATTTTCTTAGACCTTTGCATGTGGGAGCTATTTCTTTTTCGCTTCCATACCCATCGATCCAGGTCATTTCTTCTCTTTTGCTTGATTTATCCCATCGATCCATCATGCTTCTTCTGTTTTGGCTTCATTTTTCACAGAAAAATTCTGCATAAGATTTTTTTATGTTTTCTTCTAATCATTTAATTTTTTTTTATACTTTTACCTCTTAAAAGCTAAGTCCCATAACCTTCAAATATATGGCAGGACTTGATCTGTTGACTTAAATCTTCATTTATTTTAAGAACTGTTTGGAAAAGGAGGAAGTCTCTGCAGATCACAAAGCTGACATTTTTGAGATCTTTGTGAACTATCTTCCCTTCACATATCGAGATTTATGCTTACTTTCTTCTCTTTTTTTATACTTCCCACACTCACATATATTTGTTTTGGATCCTGCGAATCTATCCTCTCACGTGTTTTCTTTTATAATAAAAACAAGCTATTGTCCTTATTAATAAACTCTTTTGACAATAAATTACCTAACCAATATATTAGCATTTGGGAAGCTAGTTGGAGGGACCATCTCCTGGAATTATCACCTTCTAGCTACTATATTAACATTTCCAAGGCTGTGACAAACCAGACACGTCATTTTATTTAATAAAAGAAACCTCTCCATATAAAAATCCGGAGAAAAAAAGAAAGTTTTGTATAATTTTAAGAAACTAACAACTTTTTTAATAATTTGTTCATTATTTTAAGAGAGAATTGTGGATATTTCAAATGAAACGGAAAGCCATATAATTTCTTTAAAACAAATTAAGAAATACTTTTTTTGATGTCAAAAGATTTTTTTTTATTTTAAAAAAATGCTCTTTTAAGATCTCTTGCAGCTTTGGAGTTGATATTTAATATCTATTTTTCTTTATTATTCCATCAAAATCAAAACTATGTGTCATGTTGTATTGAAACTTGATATCTATTTTTCTTACTGTCCATAAAGTTGCTGTTGATCGTTCGGTAACTTGGTCCCACTTGCTAAATATTTTTGTTTTATCTTGTTATCACGCTAATCAAGAGCAAACCATATCACCTCCTGTGAGAAGGCAAAGCCAAACATGGATGCAACCATTGCTTTAACGCTCATAGAAGCTGTGTTGATTTTGCTGGCTATAGGAATTTCTATAGCTATCACATTAATCTCTCCACTTGATGATAGGTAACATCTTCTATAAATGTTCATTTTATGGTGTGCTTGTAGCCCAACATTTATTCATGACTTCTTTCCATGTGTAGTTGTGAAGATGTTGAATCGATTCCCATAGTTTCTTCTCCTAATATCATTGTTGCTCCTCATGCAACCAAGTATGACATCTTTCTCAGCTTTAGAGGGAAGACACTCGCCACACTTTCTCAAGTTATCTCTATGAAGCACTTTGCAATGAAAACATCCATACTTTTATGGATCACAAGCTCCACAAAGGAGATAATATCTCACCAATTCTTCTCAAAACAATAGAAGAATCAGAGATATCTTTGATTATTTTCTCCAAAGATTATGCTTCTTCCACGTGGTGTATGGATGAGCTCGTTCATATTATGAAATGTAAGGATCAATATGATAGAATTGTCATCCCTATTTTCTACAATGTAGATCCATCCAATGTTCGCAAACAAAATGATAGTTTTGGAGATGGATTTGCTAAGCTTAAGCAGAGATTTAAGCACAAACAAGAAAGAGTTCAAGAGTGGAAAAATGCTTTGATGCGGTCAACAAATCTATCTGGATGGGATTCAAAGAATATCGGGTAGCTTCTACTCATTTTTCACTTATTGATTTCTTTCTTTGGGATTACACATAGTCATTTTTTTTTTTTTTTTTTTTTTGTTAGGCCCGAACCCAAACTAATCAAAATGATTGTCAAAGACATTTTGAGCAAATTGCATAACAAGTCATCGTTTCATTTGGAAGGATTAGTTGGGATTGATTATCATATTCAAAAAGTTGAAGGGTTACTAAGTGGAGCTCGCATTATGGGAATATGGGGCATGGGTGGTATAGGCAAGACCACTCTTGCCAAAGCTGTATTTGATAGGTTGACGGCACAATTTGAATCTTTTTACTTTGCTAAAGGTGTAAGACAACAAATAGAAAACAATAGATTGGATGAATTACAGAAAAAATGCCTTAAAGAATTATTCAAGGATGAGGATATGAAAACTTACAATTTAGGATCCACTTTTGTAAAGGAAAGGCTTCAACGCAAAAAAATTCTTTTGGTGCTTGATGATGTGGACAGTGCTATAGCAATTGAAGATTTAATCAAAGCATGTGGTTGGTTTGGGGAAGGAAGTAGAATTATTATCACATCAAGAGACGAGCAAGTGCTTAAAAATACTTCGTATTAATAACATATTTTGTTCCACAATTGAACCCCCATCAAGCCTTTCATCTCTTTAGCTTGAAAGCTTTTAAGCAAAATGAGCCATTAAAAAGCTATTTGGAGTTATCAAAGTGGGTAGTGGACTATTGTGATGGAAATCCATTAGCCCTAACAGTACTGGGTTGCTTTCTTCATGGTAGAGGAAAAGAAGGGTGGGAAAGTGCTATGAAAAAATTAAATCAAACTCTTCACAAGGACATTTTTAATGTGTTGAAATTGAGTTTTGATAGACTTGATGACACACAAAAGAATGTATTTCTTGATCTAGCATTTTTCTTGAACGAAGCATGGGGGATTTCTTTGGAAGATTGTACAAGATGCGCTTATATGATTCTTCTGCATATATTGAACTAAGTGTACTTAAAGAGAGATCTCTCATTTTAGTGAGTGAAGATGGTTATATTGAGATGCATGCTCTTTTAATAGAAATGGGGCTTGAAATTTCAAGGCAACAATTCATATCTAACCCTGAAAAACCCATTCGGCTACGGTGGCATCGGGATATTTATCATGTATTCAACAATGACAAGGTAATACTACTTACGGTCGTTAATATAAGACCTAGTTTATAGTGGAGTTTGCACTAAAAACTAAGTCTTATATTAATAGTGGGAGGTAATTTATTTTAGTTTTTATTAAATTCTTTATTCTCTTACTATTTTATTTCATTGTCATGTATTTTCTTGAAAGTCATTTGTTTATTCATTAAAATGTTTGGTAAGTCTCAATATTTGCCTAACTAGACTTTTTTTTAAAAAAATCTTCCTCGGACTACAATTGGTTCTCTTTTTTGATAACTTTTAGGGTCATTTGATAGGCGACTAAAATTGGTTTCGGCAAAGTCTTTTTGTTAGGTGTGATTTATTAATCTTCTTAATCTTTGTAATATTCATATGTTCGAAGCTTTAAGATAGATTCTAAGATATATTTTAAATTTAGAACATGAACGATCGTGGATCAATAAGTTATAAATTATCCACAAAGGTTTACTTTTTAATATTCATTAATAATTCATGTAGTATAAAAAGTTATAGTGTGAACCGACACATGCATATCATCACGCGTTTTACTTGATAAAAATGTTTATACTACAAAATGTACTAATTCTGAAATTTGAATATTTTTTTAAAATTTAATTTATGCCGGGGTTTTAAATACTCAATTATAAATGAAATATAAACAAGTGCATGTAAGCATATTCGTAGCCCTCGAGCCGAGCGTGTGTATTTTCTTTGACGAATTTATTTATTATAAGATAAAAAGAATTATTTGAATAAAGTGCACCAAAGTATAATCATTTATATTTTTCAAAAAGGAATATATTTAATAGTTCTATTTGTTATTTGATCATTTTTTTACATATTAAGAATCCCCCCCCCCCAAAAAAAAAAAAAAATCACTACTAAATGAGGCTATCTTTTGCTCGGGCACCGAGAATAGTTTTTTATTTTTTATTTTTTTTATAATGAAATTAATTATGTGTACGAAGTGTTTTGAATGAATATTTATAATTATATTAAATATTGTATCTGTGTACACATGGATGCAGCGATTAGGGCCTCCAATATGCCTTCTCTAATGTCCTTAAAATTTCACAACATCCCAAGTGTTTTGTTCTTGGTTCTTATGATCATTATATTATACCCACAACGAATGACATTTTGATATCTTATGAGGAAAAAATGGTACAATTTTGAATTTTTATGATTCTTTTAAGAAAAAATAAACAACGCACAATTTCATAGTATTTTTCTTTGAAAATGTGCCATTTTTATACCTATAAGAGATCAAAATGTCACTAATTTTATGTAGAATTTAATGATCACAAGAAAAGAGGGAATTTTTTTTGGGAGATTAGGGAAAACATGATTTTTGAGAAATTCATTTAGTACCCGAAAAACATTAGTTGTGAGAATTTTTGAACAAAATGCACGTTTTTAATTTTGGATATCCCCAAAAGCAGATATATTTAATTGTTCTGCAATTTGTTTTTCACTTTTCAGACAATGACAATTTTTTTCCTCTTGATTTGCTATTACCAGGGTATTGAGGCAATTCGATGTATGTCATTGGACGCAAGCAAGATAAAAAAGACTACATTGAGAGCTAGTGATTTTCGAAAGATGCGTGATATAATATTCCTTAAAGTTTACAAGTCCGAAAGGAAAGAGCCTTCAAAATTGAATATTTGTGAAGATTTGGATTATGTTCCAGAAGAATTAAGGTTTTTTAGTTGGGAAGAATATCCACAATCATATGTGCCATTACATTTTTGTGCGAGCATCTAATTAGACTTGAAATGCCCGATAGTAATATCCAACAATTTTTCGATGGAAATCAGGTACATCTTATTTTTTCATATATCATAGTGTGGTTCTAATTAAGATCCCGCATAAAAAATTAACCAAATACTTCACAATAAGTACAATTGTACGTAGTTATACTATTTGTCGGGAGTCCAATGATCATCTTGTAAATGCATCAACTTATTTCCTTTATAATCTCATAACTTAAATTAGTATGAGAGAAATTCTTGATTAAATTGTACGCATGTGTAGCTATCCGATTTATTAACATTACTTCTTTTTATTTTCTGCAGCATTTTCCAAATCTAGAGAGAATTCGTTTATCGAATTCAAAACATCTCATAGCACTCCCGAGCTCTCTCATGCCCCTAAGATTGAAATTATTGATCTTTGTGGTTGTGTGAATTTGGCTCAAATCCATTCTTCAAGCTCGGGCCGAAACCGAGTCCTCTTTTCTTTAGAAGACAGTGGGCCGGTGCGGATGAACATTGGTGGCGTGTCGAAGTGACAAGTTCGAGTTAGTGATTGTGTACAATTATTTAAATCTTTACAATCGGTCATTCAATAAAGTGACAACGAAGCTCTTTGTATCTGGCAAGAACATCTTTAGCGTTCAAGTGAAACATGTGGTGATGCCTTTGGCAGAGAAAGCAGAGTTGGTACTGGGGTTACAGAGTTTGGGGTCTTTACTTCCATTTGTCGGGCTAGTTGAATGGTTAGAGAGTGCAGTTGAGTTTGGGGATGATTTCAACCAATATTATACCTATAACTATGATGATTATTGGGCGACGAAGGTGTGGGTTGAAGAAGAACAGGATGTTGAATTAATAATGGAATATTGTTATAGTGACAGTGCTACCCTAATGGAAGTTGAAGAAGAAGAGGATGATGATGAGTTCATAATGGAATATTGTTGTAGTAACAGTGCTGATATATTGACAAGAGTTCCAAATAGTGTCACTCGCTGGTCATTATTGAGGCAACTGAGATTAAAAGAGAGTGATATTATTGGTAATGCAGGTTGCACCGTTGCTCAAGTCTCCATTCTCAAATCACTTATTGCACTTTCTCATGATGATTATTGCAGAAGGATTAAACCTCGCTTAGATGTAATACTCTCTTTTGACCCCCCAACGTCCGCTTCACGTGATGATCGTTTCGAAGTCTATTATAGCGTGGACATGAAACAAAAAAGACCTCACGATTTTACCAATCGTTTGTTTCTTGCTTATGAGGGTGGCACCTTATGGGTTGAGTCTGCAGTCTTGATACCATCACCCCAATATCTTACAATTTCGTTTTCAAGGAGGTTAGAACAGTTCCAGCTCACATTGATTTTATTTTGTTTGTACTCTTCATCATGAGTTGAGAGTTGTTGGGATTTTATCCTATTATTTAAATAATTATCCTTTACATTCACAAGGCCTTTCTCACTCGTTCATAATGTTGGGCCTGGATTATCACTCTAATGGTATGTTTGATCTGAGGGGAGGGGATGGAAGCGAATGCCCAAATTTTAATTGCTTAATTTTATTTATTTTCTATTTTTTGGATATCCTATTTTATGAAAAGGAAAAAAAGAAATAAAACGAAAATGAAAGAAAAATAGAAAACCCTAATATGGGTTGAATGTCCTGCCATCATTAGTGGCAATGTGTTACTAATAACAAGTCAAGATATATAAAATAGTCTTTTTACAATTTCAATTAATCATCTATAGGTCCCTTGGGACTTCATATCAATGTGATTATTGTATTGGGCCTAACAGTGATAGTTTGTCTTCCTTAGAATCTTAGTGTAATTGTTCCCTTTTTTATGAATAAACTGCTGAATTCTCTTAACTCAAAGCCAGAATTACAAACAAAGTCGGTCACCACTAAGCTCTTCCGCCTTTTGTCAAAAAAATGCCGAGGATATGTAAATTGCTGTCTACACTTTTTTTCCCCACAGTCCTACGAGACTATCCTCTTACCCTATATGAAAATTGCTGTCTTGGCTTCACTGATGACCTTGGTTATTGTCCTTGATAATTAACTTCTTTGACAGTAATTAAGTTACTGACTAGTAATATTTTACTGTATTATTTTTGGTAAGTAACTAGGCACTCAACATCTTAGCTAATTAATTTATTGAGTTTGGGTCTGCAAAAGAATATTTTCCTAACTGGAATTTGCAGGTCAATGCCAACGCACAGACGCTTGCTTCGAAGAAAAAGAAGAGAAAGAAGGCATTTATATGATGTGAGAGCCAACTGTTGATCTGTTTGTGAGCTATTTCTTCTGCTTCCTCCAGATCCAGGTTAGTACTACCTAACGCTTTTCTCTTCTTTCTTCCACTTGCTTCATCCCATCCCTCTTATTTTAAAGAAAAATTCTGCAAGAAATCCTGCTATTTTCTTCTTCTAGTGCTGAATCTCCATCTTGACGTAGTCTGTTTTAACTCGTAGATCTAATGAAACATAAACTGTGAGAACTGAATGCTATATTTATGTATTGTAATTTTGATTATAAATAATGGGAAAAACACTTCTCATGTTGTAGGAGAAGTGTTTTCTCATGTCACACACACATAAAATGGTGTATATATATATAATTAGCATTATATATATATATATATATATATATATATATATGTGGGTCTCACTATTTCATGTGTGTATAGAAATCTTCTCCTTCTCATGCAACATGAGAAGTTTAAACCCCATAAAAAATGTTAGTTAGGGAGATGAACGGCACTAGCCATTATAGAGCGGCTTTAGTCATAAGTGGCCTTAGCTGTATCTAACTAACTAATTAGGCGCTAATTGATTACCCCTTACCCCTGCCTTATTATTAATGGGCATATCCTATTGTATTCCTCAATTTAGGCATGTTAACGAAATTCCAGAGTATTATCCAGAAACATTCTCTCTACCTCTTCACTGTTCTTCTCTCTTGCTCCCTCTCTACTTTTTCTTCTTCAACCCTCTCTTCTTCTTTCTAACCTTGATTTCTCTAAAATCCATAAATTCACATTACAAGCTCCTATGAATTTACCATGTGTATGTTGTATAATCCTCATAAACTGTATTGATTTAGAAGTAGTAATTGTTCCTTAAATTCTGAGTCATTTCTATTTCTGGTCGGCGCATCCTTTTCTGGAAATTTCCTTCCTTGGAAAATAAAATGGTTTCATATCCTTTTCTGTAATATTAAGTCCCCCAATAATTCAAGTAGCTGTTTTATGAATTTTGTATTTCACTTCACAGTTTTTTTTTTTTTTTTTTTTTTTATGACTGAAATGGTAGCAAAGTGTGTAATCACTTCGAGATTCTATCAGGCGTCGAAGCGGGAACCTTTCTCAGAGAAGTTTTTTGCATTCACAAGAGCTTGAAACTGAGACCTTTTACTTAAGCGACCAAAGTTCCTTCCACTCAAGCCAACTTCCGCTAGTATTTCACTTCACTGTTGAATTCAGATCATTGTATGTTGGTGTATTGGTTTGGTACTGTTAACAGAATAGCCCAATTGAAGTTCAATATACCAAGGTCGTCGGTAAAGCCCAATAGTACTAGGTCCAAGTCTACATAAGATACTACTCCCTCCTAGAGCTGGGAATCAGAAGAATTAGACTCTCTCTTTCTGTAAAAATGATTAATCAATCACTTTACAAAAGTAATATTAATCTCTTTCAATGCTAAATTTCAGAAGATTCATCATGTAACACAGTCATTTAGTGGCTAAAATACAAAAAATTGATGAGTAGTGACAATAATAGAATACTTGTTAGATGAGAAGCTTTCTATCTGATTAACAGAGCTAACCATCTTAGTTTCAGCTAGAAGTTGAAACTAGTATCATCACACTAACCACCATGAGGCATATATCTGATAGATTTTCAACTACTCAAAAAAGGTTAAATGAATTTACATAATTAATGCTCCCATTAAGTGTAAGAGAAGAATCAAATGATCAATAAAGCTGTCTTAAGAAGCTAATCAAGAAATGAATATGCTGATGCCTTACATGGCTGAAATTTACAATGAGGAACAAAACCAGATAGATGGTTATAAAGGTGAAAATAAATACCAAACCAGCAATACTTGAAAACTAGATTAAGCCCAATCTTAAAAGAAAATTTCAACTTCAAATTTTAAGCATGAGTCAAGGCTCAATTTCAATTAGAAAAACAGAGACTAATTGGCAAGATAGGCTCCAATACCATGTTAAGGATCATTTCAGTGATCCTATCTCAAGGATTCAACACAATACTCAATAGATAAGGCCATTAAATAGTTTTATTACAATCTCAGTATCTCATAAACAAACATAAAAATGTCTTAATACTGTTCTTAGAAAACAGGAATAAATACATGAACTAGCTAATTTCTCAAAGAACGGAGAGAAAAACGATCATTGATGGAAACAGTGAATCGTCATTAGAAATGAACCTATATTGAAAACGCTTTATTTTTTAGAGTGAAAATTTCATTTTCTGCAAAAACCCATTTGATGAATAACACTAAAAGTAAAAAGAGTATGAAAGTTATTGAATAAGACTAACCAACGAAAAGAAAATGTCAGTTTCATTCACTTGTACTTTCTTCACCTTTTAAAGCAATAAGCTGCCACTCTAATGGCTCCTAAGGGAGCTTTTTGAGAAAGAAGACACTGTGAGTAGAACATGTCTTCTTCTTCTTCTCCAAAGTTTGAATTCTGAGATTGGAATTAGAGAAGAAAAGTTGAAAGTTCTATGACACACAATACATGAAGAGGCAATGGGAATGGCATGTAAAGCCTTTTGCTTTCGAAAGAAAACGGTCAGGTAGATTCCCAGCAAGCCTCGGGGATAAAAAAACAAGAGCAAAATTAATAATCATACTTATATATTTATTTCAAATTTTAATATATATTAATTATTAATATGTAAGAAATGTTGATTGTTAAATATTATATTCATTAAATCTAGAACAAACTTTATTGTTGCTTCTGTGTAGTGAATGATGTGACTGTTTTATTGGAGTGCATGATTTTTTGTTACTAATAATTTAATATGAAACAAACTTTTAAGCTATAAGCCAATATTTTCATTTTACAATAATTTTAAAAAAAAAATTCGGAGAATTAATTATGTATTTGTCAATAAATTATGTAATAATTTTTCATATAAAAAAAATGAGAGGTGCAATAAATTTTTTTGAATAAAGAGATAAACATTTGACTGAAATGTGCATTCACAAGCATGTTTGGGAACCCCCAAACCTAGGTTTCAAAAACTATTTTCCGTAAGTTGAGACAAAACTCCTCTAATAGTTTACCTTATAAATCCTAAAAACTATTTTCCAAAAGTTATATCCAAACTGGCACTACGTACATTTGATTGGTTAGGCTATTTTGATGACACCCCGTTTAAGTAAAATGATTATTCCATTAAATGTATGAATATATGATGAAAAATACTTGTGAAAAGTGGCAAGTCCGTTACCTTCTTACTAAATTCGTATATTGATTTACATAACTCATAAGAGGCGAATGGTAATCAACAGTTAAAAAAAAAAAAAAAAAAAAAAGGTCATTAATTGAAAGACAATCGAATTATAAGGAGAATTACAATAATATCTCAAGTAAAAAACTTAATTATCAAGAAGCCTCAACGATAAGTGGGTTCTTGTTATTTCTTACTCTAGATCTCGCCTGTTTTTGTTGTTGTCATGAGGTACTTATTGGCAATTATGTCCTATGTTTTTAACATTTTAGATTATGGTGTACTTATTACTTAACAATGTAATATAATCTGGCGTTCTCCTTCAAAAACAAAAAAGACAAACCTTCTAACCCTTCTTGCTCTCGTTCTGTGCCTTTTTCCAATTCTTCGCTCTGTGTCTTGGTTACCCTGCCTCTCTCCCCACCTTAGTGGCGAAATACGAAGAAGGTAGGTGATGTTTATCGGTAGCCTTGGGTTCCACAACAAAAAATTAACTAATAATTGTGTTTAGGCAAAATAAACTTAAGACTGTTCTCTCTTCTCGAGGAGTTTTTTATTGATTTTTAACTAATCTAAATGTCATGCAAATGCATTGAAAACAGGAGAAAAATTTGTTTTCTCTAAATTAAAATTCATGAAAATAAATCTATTTATACTCTTTTTTAGTGTTTTCTTTATAAAATAGAATAGAGTATGAAGATGTGTATGAAATGTATAACGAATGCTCTTAGAAATGGAGTGTTGGTTGTTAGCATAGTTCAATTAAATGTAAAAGTAAATTTTCACCAAGTCTTAATGATAAACTCCAAGCAAACACTTGAGTCTACTATTCTTAATTAATGATTACTCCTACTAACATATCTAGCAATAATCACCTCTCTATTATGGTTTTTCTTGCATCTGTCTCCTGGTTTGTCGGCTAAAAAGAGTGGTGGTTAGGTTTTGGAGGTTGCCGGTGATGATGGAGGTGACGATGGAGGTCGTTGGTGACGGAGAAGTGATGGTGAAGGTGATGAGAGCGTGAAGGTCGAGCTTGTCTGCAGTGCTGTAGCTCTTTTCTCTTGGGTCTTTGTTAGCTAAAAGAAGACGAGCTACTATGATGCATGATCTGACCTAAGAAACCTGGTCAAAACGCCTCTTTTGACCAGGGACCTATCAGAAAACTTTGGAAGCTTGTTGAGGGACCAAGCTGAAAAGTTTAAAACACGTACGCACTTTTTTGTAATTTTCTCTAGTCCTCGAATATTACTTCTAACTGTCCAAAATTTCAAATTTTCTTTTTTAACACTTACAATGTAAAACTAAGTACAAGGTAGCATCAAAAGTTTAAGAAATCATTTGCATTAATAATTAACAAGTTATGACCATTTAACCTCTAATTATACTTAATTCAATATAAATGTCCCTAACTAAAATTGGTGCTTAATCATACAATGACGTTCCAAAAAATACATTAAGAATCCCAATTTAATTATGAAAAATCATATAAAAATATAATTCAATCACTAGGCGAGGAAGAAAGCTTTATAATATTGGACATAATCCAAAACATTTGCAAAAGGTTGTGTAACACCCTAAATTCCATACTCCAAATCGTGTCTTCTGACACTTATGTTTAGAAACAATGATTAGGGTTTGAGGTGCTACAGCTTAGAATAATACAGAAACGGAGAGCATGCGGTAACGTTTGGACGATGAGTAACTGATACAAAGTGTCGAGGCATATGCTGATGCCCTGACATATGTTGATATATATTAAAAATTTCCCGAAAGAATATTCGTGTGATACAACAATACAGAGATTGTATAATTACAATTCTTACATGGTAACTATACAACCTTAAACCAAGCCTTAACTAGACTTGGGGCAATGAACCTAACTCAGCTAATCAAACGATTTGGCTAGAAGGGTGTCTAGTGGAAGTCTCCCCGAATTCACAGTGACTGATTGACTGAACCACATAGACGAACCCTTTCTAGACACCAAATGGTTTGAAGTAACCTTACTAGATTCATGCCAGAAGGTAGGCTCTGTTAAACTTCTTCCGGCATTTGCCTTGATCGGTGCCTATTATCGGCTCCTCCTTTCGGTGCCTTTTCACGGCTCCATCTATCGGTGCCTCCTCTGATCCTGGTTCCTTTCCTGAACCTTAGACAAATATGAGATCCAATACCCATCGGACCTCAGGTAACAGTTAACCCATATGAAAAGTATAACAGTATATGTATGACAGATGTTCATGACATTACAGTAATAACCAACACATAAGTACACAGTAGATGTAAGGTTTAACAACACAACAATACCAGACCAACCGGAGCAGAATGAGATGCAAGAGATAAGGAGAACTCTGCAAGAGCAGAGGGCTCTTATAGATGCACTCCTGGAAAGGCAGAATAGACAAGATCGAGAAGCTGATAGACAATTAGAAGAACGACAAGATGAGGAAGAGCATAACGATGAAGAAGATGAGCAAAGTGATGAGCGCGAGGAGGAAGCTGAGGGATCTGATAGGTCCCAGTCACCTCCACGACGAGGGAGAAATGTGCAGACCACACAACACTGGGTCACGCAATTTTGCAAGCTCAAGCCACCCGCTTTCCATGGGAAGAACGAATTGGCTGAGGATTGGCTGATGAGTCTAGACAAAATAGTTGAAGTTATGGAATGCCCGGAAAACCGAAAAACCCAACTTTCCATTTATAAACTCAAAGGTGATGCGCATAGACGGTGGAAAAGCGTAGCTACAACGTTGCGAACACGTTATTGCCCTGTCACTTGAGAGAAGTTCCTAGAAAAATTCAATGAACAGTATTTGCCTCCCTCAACACAAGTGATTAAGGAGGAGGAGTTCCTTCACATCCAGCAAGGTTCCGAGGAATCCTTTGACGATTACTTTGCCCGGTTCACCAATCTGTCACGATACTCGTCGTATCTAAAGAGTAATGATAACGAAAGCTGGAAGGCGAGTAGATTAATTTACGGGTTAAAGTACGACATAAGGGAGAAGCTGGTAGCACAGCAGTATCCTGAAATGGCTCAAGCGGTAGAGTCTTGCCGACTGATTGAGCGGAACTTGAAGGAATTGCGGAGGGCTAGACCTTCCAACAGTAGCAATACGGGTCGTAGCGAGGTCAAACGTGAAAATTCCTCGCGGAAGAGAGAGACACCATGGAGTGACTACCAAAGGGAAAGTAAGAGGCCATTTCAGACTGGGCAGCAGTACAACTCAAGAATGCCGGAGACCCGACCATGTCTAAGATGCGGAAATGTCCATCCTGGTGTGGACTGCGATAGGAGACAGACTTGCTACAGATGTCGGAAGCCGGGACATTTTATCGCAGACTATCCTGAGAAACCTGCGGAATTGAAGTCACGGAAACCAAGCCGAATGTACGCACTAACCGATACAGTGGACAGAGAACTTCCGGAGATGGTCCAAGGTACTATCTCTTTTAAAAGGAATCCTCTCTAGGCAATATATGAATTAGGTGTTAGTCATTCGGTTAAATCATATGACTACGTGAAAAACCTTCGTGAAGTGTTCCATGGTTCCCTAGTTACTAGAACCAGACCGCGATCGTGTCATTGAGTAGGAGGTATCATGTGTTGTCATGGTGTATGGGCGCCATGGAAACAATTAAGGTATCTTGTGTTACCATGGTATATGGGCGCCATGGAGACATTTTGGTATCTGTGGTGTTGACCGCGGTGTCTGGGCGCCTCGGGAAACACTATATATCAAGGTATGATATGACACAATCCTTGTAGTCAAGCCGGAGTTAGAGTAAAGATCTGAAGCATATGGCCCGAAGTTTAGCTAGCACAAGGTTAAGATTATATGGCGCAAATTTTGAGGGCGAAATTTTAATTAACGGGGAGAGAAATGTAATACCCGGATAATTATCTATCTCGGAATATTATATTTTAGCAAAAAATACCTATTTGGAAATAAGTGAATATGTGGTTTTAAAACCTTGTAGGATACTTATTCTATTGTCTAGGAAATTTCTAATGAAATTAGAGGGATTAAAGTGTCAAAATCCTTAAATGCAATTATGGGCCATGAAATGCCCGAAAATATTATGATAAATCCCAAGAGGCAATAAAATATTTATTGAAAATTAGAAAGTATGTTTTCTCTAATTTTAGGAATTTTTGGGATTATTTCCCTTGAAAAATAATGAGGCAAAATTAAATATAATTTTGGGGAGCATAAGTTGCCCCATGATTTTTAATATGATATGTGGGACATAAAATACCAATGTCAATGAAATAGTTGTGAGAAAATGATTAATCCTAATTAAGAAAATTATCAACAATTAGAAAGTGATTAGTTAAGTAATTAATGGCTAATTGTTTAAGTCCAACAAGAGAATATTTAAGGCAGATTATGGAAAATCCTTTAATTAAGTGTTTATGGCTAATATTAGCATAAAGTGTGCTTGCTAATCAATTAGAAAAGATTAAGAAAAATTGGTGAGATTAAGAACATGAAAACCCTAAATCCTAAAAAATTGATAATCATGGGATTAAGGCTCTAATTAGGCTTCTAGCTAATTTAGATAAATTAAAAATAATAATAATAAAGGGAAGAGAAAAAAGAAATTTGAGTGTGAAAAGGGTTGTGGGTTTTTCAAAAATAATATCATGATATTTTGTTAATTAAATAATAATATAATTAAGATATTTGTGGAAGAAGCGAGTTGGATAAATGAGAATCGATAGAAATTAAATCCTATCTAGAAAACCATGAACGAAGTTTCTTAGGTCGGGACATATTACAAACAAGTGAATTTTTGTCCGAGAAGTTGGTGTTAGCGGAAGTCATTTCCGTAACCGTGGGCGAATAAGGGATCGAGATGAAAAGATATTTTGTAAACAAAGGGCATATAAGAAAAGTGAGAACCAATGGAAAATAAATCATAACTTGAAATCCTTGAACTAAGTAGAAAACAACTTGGACATATTATGAATCGGTGGATTTTTGTCCCAAAATTAGAATTACCCAAGTAATTTACGATGGCAAGCGGCGTAAATGCGAAAATGTTCAACGGACAACGGAATACCCTTAATGGGATCAAAAATTTAGTTAACTTAGATATTTCCAAAGAGGAAGAATAGAAATTCAAGGTGTTCCGGATTTTTGAGATTTTCTAAGATTACGCGATTAGAACACCGATCGAGGGGATTTTATCGGGTAAGCGCATAAAGTAAGGGAGTGACATCATCTTGATGACATCATGGTCTTGAAGAATGAGGTAAGGAGGTGGATTGGATGGTGGAGATGAAGCCATGTGTAAAGTCAAGATCCGACGGCCGAAATCCGATTTGAAAAAGTATGAATAGTGTCATACTTTTTGCCTATAAATAGGTCTTCCCTTTCACTTCATTCTTCACAATTCCTAGAGCCACTTAGAGAGAGTTTTAGTGAGAAGAAGGAGTCGGAGAAAATAGCAAGTTCCGGGTAAGTTCTTTGGTCCCTAGTCTTAAGCTTTGGTAGTTCCTTCGGTAGTTATAGTAGAAATGCTAGATTAATCTTTAATCTTCCAAGTTAGTTTAGATATCATGTTTTAGGGATAAATATGATATTTATTTCAAAAATATATTGGAGATGGAGATATGTCAAAATTTTGGAAGATTAGAGTTAAAGTAACGAAGTTACGCGAAATTCCGCCAATTAGGAGAGTTAGGGGCAAAATGGTAATTTGCATCTAAAATGCCTATTATGATGTTGGGCCTTGATAATATGATATTATCCTTATAGGATATCTGTAATCACGTACATTGTCAAAAAGTACCGTTTTAGTCAATGAAGGTACGTACGTTCGCGTACTGTAACACTAACTCTGATGTTTATTGTATGCGTACATGTGCTATGTGTATGGTATGTTTATGTGAGGTAGTTGATAGCTCGTGGTATGTTCAATGTCTTGTTATTATGCTTGCTTTGGATGTTGGGATACGTTTGCTAGGTTCGAAATGCTTGGTGCGAAATGCTAGGTGCGAAACGATTGCTAGGTGCGAAACGTATGCTAAGTGTGACATATCTGCCGGGGGCGTGTGTCTTTGTTGGGATAAGCTTGTTTGTATGCTCATGTCTTGTCTATGTTGTATATATAAACATGAGGTTAACCATTACCTGACGTTCAATGGGCATTGAACCTCAGCTCTTAACATAGCGTCAGGGTCAGGAGGACCGAGAAGAAAGACAAGCGGCACGCATAGGGACTCAGCTGAAAACTTTCTTCTTTTGTTATTTACTTTTGAAAACACTCGGTATAACGTACCGCTACTGTAATCAGCCAGACTTACGGAATTTTGAATATAAATATCAGTTACTCAATCGCTCCGATGCTCTACTCTGATGAAAAAAAAAAAATATACTGCTTTTAAAAATGGGTTGTTACATCATATATTCCCCAGTTAGATGCTCGACTGTATGCTTTCAGGATGCCACAAACATCTGTATGTTTATCGTTTAAACGGAATGAAATTAAAAACAATGGAGAAATAGGACAAAATGATAGAATTCAGTTGAAAAAGACTTGTTCGTGGCAAATATCTTTTTCATCACTTTCAATATTTTAAAAGCATAGCTGTAATATTTTTAAATATTGAAGGTATTGAATTTATACAAATGCATACATGTTTTTTATTTAATATTTATTCTCCCGTCATTATACAAATAATAATTGCCAAGTTTTAGAAGCGTCATTTATAAGAGTTATGAAAAAAGATATGAAAAACAATTTCATATTTTTAAATGATAGAATATACAAGTATTACGTTTTCATTGATTACATGTTTAAAAGGTGTAACACATACACAGAGATAACAAAGGATACATGAAAATAAAATCGCAACACAAATGATTAAGATTTTATTTTAGTGTAACGTACATATGTTAAACAATTTTAAAAACTAATACAAGGTTATTCAAAAGAGTAAGTAAAAATGTTTGAATGTTCGTGGTTTTCATATATGACAAGTTTAAAAGATTGTAAAATCCTTTAACGTTTAAAATATGCTCGATAACATAGTTGGCGTTGATTAATTGGAGATCAAATCGGTTAACTGCTGGTTAATGGAATTAAAAATAAACAAAAGGCTTAGTTAAGAATAGGTTATTGGAAATGTTCTATAGTGTATATTTTAACTGATATCTGTAGTTATGAATCTCTAGCAAAGGCAAGGACGATATAGATTGGTTAAATATTTTCTTTACATGTAAAGGAAATAATGAAATAAAAATAGAGCTGCGGCATCGCAAGTTCGATATTTTTCCAAATGACGAAATCATTTGGAACAAAGTAAATGAGCAACAATGGCTCCGACAAGACCAACTCAAACGAAACTGGAATCTCAAATGACAAAATCATAAAATTGTTACAAAAAAAAAAAAAAGATTGTCGGCAGACTACACCAGAAACAGGAACAAAGTAAAACCGTGCATGCAAAATATTTAAAAGACATTTTTTAAAGACGTCTTAAGGCGACACATGGAGCAGATGATTGGTTGATGCTATGGGAAATCATTGTCGGGAGTAATGTGAGCGGCAGAGAGATGGTTGAGCTTGAGACGAAAATCAACTACAGAATAGTGGGCATAATTGAAGACCGCTTCTGAAAGATCATGGTGGCTTAAGAATATGGTTTCGCCATCTACAATATGAACATGAAATAATTATGAATATCACATTTGAGGAATAAAAAACAGAAAAGTAAGAGTAAGTTGTTAAGGTAAATAACTAACCATTTGTGCTGATCATATTGACAAAAATAATGCTACAATGACATCATCCTTGTTCACAACCTTACTGTAACTGGCTGCAGCCCAGAAAGCGGGACTACCCTGAAGCAACAGTGAAAGAGGTTTCCACTACAGAATAGAAATCCAATTAACATCTATCTGAACAATGCAGAAGAATTAACGATAAAAGTGTTAACTACAATGAGAAATCATAGACCACCTGAAGGGATCATAGACCACCTGTTGCTTCTGTCATTGAGGAAAAGAAATCCTGATACATTGCACGTTGCCATTATAGTATAATATGGATTCTGGAATTATAGTATAATATGGATTCTGGAATTAAGATCTTCTCATACGACTTTTGCAGCTGACAAGGAAAGCAAAAAACCAAAGGAATAAATAGGCACCCAACGGCAATGTGAGTATGAACAACAATTAATTGTGGCCGCTTAAATGAACCAATAGTTGAATATTGGGAATTAAATTATACAGTTGAAAAGATGATCTTCAAATAACACAGTTGATTTCCGACGTGTTCTTACTCACGCAGATGACAGAAACCAATGAAAAAAAAACTGATAAATGGTTATTTCAAAAATGAAATATGGAGAATTACCAAGTGTACATCGAAACGGTTTCCAACGTAGGGGGAATGGTTTTCACGTAAATATTGATTAAGAGTCGGTTGAATAGGCCAATGGAATTGCATTTCATGTTGAAAAAAATAATAAATTATCGCTATTGCATTTAATACGAGGCCAGTATGTGTGGAACAGGGATATATCTCATCGGGACTCTTAGTAAATTTAATCTGCCAACTGTGCCTTGGAGAAATTAGCCCAATGGGATATCTGTTGCATTTGAATTTTCATGCAAACACAGGTACACGTAAGATTGCTATTAATGAGTATCTGGGAAGTGGTTTTAATAATGAGTGACCCAATCAGATCGCCTTATTTTGCTAAGTGGGATGACACTGTGGACCAATTAACTTAGAGACACAAGATTTAGTGATATATATTTGATGATATATTTGATGGCTTAGGTTAATTTGTGTTTTCATGAAGTCTCAATTTATGCACAAAAGCTTCTCATTGGTCAATCTTAATTACATAGGATTTAGCTAATTATTTTTATTTCCCTTTTAATTCAACATGTGCTCTAAAAATATTACTCCCTCCGGTCCTAATTATAAGAGCAATTTGTCAGAATTTGGAGAGATTAAGGAGGGAAGTTAAATTAGTTAATTATAATTATTTTCCAAAAATACCTCTAATTAAAATTGAAAATTACATTAAGGGGGAAAATGAGCTGCTGCAGGAGCACATTTTGAGGCCAAACCTGAACCTGAGCCATCTCCAACTTCATGTACGGCTGTGTAAATATAAATACGTCTTGTGAGAAGCAATCCTATATATGTACATACGTCCTTGACCGAATTTTGAATAGTTAGAACATTTGAGCTTTCAATTAAGTTCTGCACGAATTTAATTTACTTTTGTTCTTGTAGTATTTTTCTAGATGTTTTAGTATAAATATATTTTTTGAAAACCTTTCAAGTTATTATGGAAACCATTTTTTGGAGGGAAAAGTATAGATCCTCATATAAGATAACAGAAAACATAGTTTAATTTGTCAAAATTTAACATCATATTCTTATTATTTTAAAGTTTACATATATAATTTATTTTATTTCTTATTATTTGCATTCAAGACAACAACATTAATTTCCAAAGAAATATCCCCTCCGTTTAAGGATAAAACTTGTTTCATACAATACGTCCTTCTCGATTCCAAAAAATTTAGAAATATTCATATTATTTTTATTTTATCCTTGAAATAGTACTACATACAGACTAGCAACAAATGAGGGGTAAAATAAAATGAAGAGGTAGTATAAAACTTTGTAAATCAAAAGCTAACCAAGTAGCTAACGCAGATCATATTAATAGGGGTATTATAGGAAAAAAATTAAATTATTATTGAGAAAGTATAAATAGGGGTATTATAGGAAAAAATTGACAAAAGTTAAAACTTGCTCTTATAATTAGGACCAAAACCAACTTCAAAATTTGCTCCTATAATTAGGACCGGAGGGAGTATATTTTAATCTCTCTCTCTCTCTCTCTCTCTCTCCCTCCCCCCTCGCATGTGCAATCTAACACTTCTTTCCTCTCCCATTGGTCTATTTAATTTTCATGAGGATTAAGATCATTTTCTTGATTTATCATTGGCCAATTCAATTACACAAGGATTAAGGTTAATTATAGGTTCAATTAGACCCATTGGATTCCATTTGTGTTTGTTTAAATCCAATCTTCATCCTTAATTGCATTTGCTATTAGTTAATTGATTTATTAACTAATCATGAAAATTAGTGCTTAATTAGACAAGCTTAATTACATCATCTTTGGCCCTTAATTTTCAAAATAAGACATCCTTCAATTTATGCTTTTTAATTTGTCTCTTGATTAATTTGTAGAATTACACAAATTATTTTGATTAGTGTAATCTTAATTGGCCATTAATTTCTTACTAATAGCCTTTAAATTGCTCAAGTGTTTTCATACATTTCTTGCTTCTTTTGATCATAAATTAACCATTATTTAATGTGTTAATTATGTCACATTTTATTGTCTTAATTATGTAGTCTTAAATCCAAACATTGGTTAATTAATTTCAAAGTGGAATTTACACAAAAATATAATCAAACGGGGTGAAAATTTTAGCCTCACAGGTTTATAATAATTTTAAATATTTTAATTTCTTTAATTATTAATTAGAATTATTATTTATAATTAATTAGAATTATTATTTATAATTTTAAATATAATTATAAAAATATATTTTTTATTAAAAAATTATTATTTTATAATTATATTAAAAAATATTATTTTATAATTATACTTATAAAATAGTGGCATCAATTGATGGTGTCGAGTGTGGCGTCGGTATCGATGCTACTATTAGTGGCGTCGTCAGTACCGGTAGCATCGTACTTAGCAACGTCACTACCCCAAAACAACATTAGTTTGGTAATTTTTTTCAAAAGTGCTTTAGTTGGGTAAATTTTTTGGTAAAAATCCCTTAACAAATGTTGTATGGAAATTGGAAGAAAAAGAAGTAAAGGTGATATAATATGTAACAATTTAAAACAAATACTGATTACAAAGGAAATTAAAAATAATTATATACCTAAAATTATTGAATATACAAGTGGTACGGTTTCATTGATTACAAGTTAAAAATGTTAGTTCTCTATGTGTTTTGATGATAACGACAATTATAAACATTACATCGACACCAAACTCGAGCCTAGTTTTGGCAAACTCGAGTTTCCTACTGACAGAGGACTAAACTCGTTAGTCTACTCTTTTAAAATCGAGACCTTCTCCTATAAACCTCAAGTTTGCACTTTCAGAGAAAATCTTCGAAGAGTTTACAAAACCCGTAAATTCAAAGTTTAGAAATACAAACTCGAGTTTACCTTTGGCGGGAAGAATTTTCAAATTCACAAACCAGACATTACTCTCTTAAGTGTAAAGGCTTTCTTAGTTTTGAAAAATCACAAGAGATTACAAAACATGAAAACTCGAGCTCATTGTTATAGACTCGAGTTTACACTTGGCCGAGAGCCTCAAGATTTTTCAACCAAAGTAAACTCGAGACTAATTTCATAAACCTCCGGTTTACTTCGGTAGATAGCATTCAAAGTTTTCTGAGTAAAACAAACTCGAGGTTAACTTTGTGAACTCGAGTTTGCACTTGAAACCTCAGGTTTACATTCTGAAAGCTATAACTAAGTTTTTGACTTGAACAATGTCAAACTCGAGTTTGTCTACTAATAGACTCGAGTTTGTGCATGTGCTCAAAGATGTTCCAAAGTTCAAAATCGCGACTTCCTCTCTGGATAGAGGAAACTCGAGTTTAAACCAACCCGAGAGCAAAGAAGTTTTATTGTGATGAAAACCTCCAGTTTTAGATTGCAAACCTCCAGTTTAAATGTTTTGAACTTAAAATGCTTTTATATGCTAAAGCTCCAAACTCAAGTTTAGATGAACCAAACTTGAGTTTACATCGCTTTTCGAAATTCAAATCGACGAATTTGGAAAACCTTCTTGATTGATCTTAACACTTTCCAGTATTAATCTCTACTATTCCTAGCTATGTTTAACCACTTTATTCGTGAGTTTCATATTGTTTATTGAAGGTTTAAGGAAAAAGCTAAAAGTGATGTCAGGTCATTAAATGCTAAGTCTAGAAAGTTGCACACTTTTCGGTAATCCATCTGCACACGGTTGCAATGCATCAAAGAATGATTTCTACAACAAGCAACTGCTTCTCCAACGGATTAATCCAGAGGAAGTCAACTCTGATCACCTGGACAGCTGGATTAAGTGGAGATTAGAGAGAAAAGAAGATTGAACCACTCCCTAACCTTTGCTGAACATATCCAACGGATCTATTAGGGAAATCAACGGTCATTTAATGCACTCTGAGTATAAATAGAGTTGCATTCAAGTCTTCACAACAACTACATCTTCTGAAAACGAAAATCATTCAAGTCTGCATTTATTTCTCCAGTTTTCATCTGTGTAGTATCATTTGATACATAAGCTTCAGTGTTTAACATTATCTACTCTTAGAGAGAGTTTCCACTTGTAAATCATTTATTGTAAAGAACCATAAGTCAAGGGACTTGGTGGTTGGGTTCATTGATTACAACTTGCAAGGGGAAGTGAGTTCTAGTGAGAGAACTACTCTTGAGTGCAGAGTGTGTAATCAAGTGTTATAGTGAAAATCCCAAAGAGTCTGGGGACTAGATGTAGGTCAAGTTGTTAGGACCGAACCAGTATAAATCTCTGTGTCCAGCTGCTCTTCTCTTTGCTCTGTTCATCTCTGCTTTTATTACTTGAAAACAGAGTCATCTTCGAAAATTTTTAGAATACCCAATTCACCGCCCCTCTTGGGTATTTAGTCTCCACTTTCAAAAAAGGTGTAACACACAAAGATAACATAGAATACATGGAAATGAAATCATAACTCAATTGGTTAAGATTTTATTTTACTGCTACCTACATGTGTTAAACATTTTTTAAAACTTAGTTATTCAAAAGAGTAAGTAATAACGTTTGTTTATTTCATATATTAGAAGTTTAAAAGATTTAAAAACTTCTTAATGTTTTTTTTTGCCCGAATACATAGTTGACGTTGACTAATTGGAGATTAAATCAGTTAACTCCTAGTTAATGGAATAAAAAATAAACAAAAGGCTAAGTTAACAACTAGTTATTGGAAATGTTGTATAGTGTATATTTTCACTGATAGCTGTAGTTATGAATCCCTAGCAACGGCGAGGACGATATGAAAACAGAGGTGCAGCATCGCAAGTTCGATATAACTCCATTAAATCTTAGGGATATGGATAGTTGAACAAACTTCTTGAGACATTAATTCATAAATGAGCAACAGTGGCTCCCAAAAGACCAACTCAAACGAAACTGGAATGTCAAATTACGAAATCGTTAAAGGGTTAAAAAAATTGTTTGCAGACCACACCAAAAACAGGAAGAAAGTAAAAAACTGATAATGCAAAACATTTGAAAGACATTTTTTATGTACGCCTTAAGGCGACACATCGACCAAATGGCTGGTTCTTGATATAAAACAGAATTCTGTAAGAGAACAAAGACAAGCCTATGTATCACATCCCGCTTTCGCAACACGCAATCACAAATAACCCTACATGCGAAGTAACAAATGGAATGGCGATGAGATCGGATAAAAAACAAACGGTTATGTCAATTTTTTTTTTTTAAAAAATAGATCTAATAAACGAACACCTTTCGAATCCACAGAATTACATTGTATGTGATACATTGGACTTGCATATCAACTATTCATTTTCTAATTAATTCATTCCATCTAGCCTTCATCCAACATTACAAGCCTTCTAAGTCCTCTTGATTATGCATTAATTGCTATTAGTAGTGGAGATTTTAGAGTTGTTACAAGCTTATGGTAAGGTGTTGATTAAGTGAGCTAGAGTGAAATTATTCCAATAAGGTGAGATGAGTGAAATAGTAATAATACCTTGAGAGTTCTCCTGTGTTTCATTTTAATATTTTGGATTGTATGGTCAGCTAATTTCTTTGCATCGCTTGATTATGACTTGTGTTGGCTTGATGAATTTGATTAATTAATCCATTGCTTGCTAATTATGAAATTGCTCATCTTTCAAATGCATTAGTGCTTTGAACTTGGAACTTTTGTACTCGTTGCCTTTGTTCAGGAGTACAAAGGTCTAAGGTGGGGAATTGATTGTACCATATTTTTATATGATTTTTATGATAAAATTGGGATTTGTAATGCATTTTGTTATAGTTATTGAGCCTAAAATGTCTTTCTTGTGATAAATTGAGATTAAGGGTAAATACATTAAATTAGGACTAAAAAGGGCAAAATTGTCAAAGAAATTGTAATTTCTCTTAATCATTGATTTTTATGAGAATATTTGATGTTAGATTAATTATTTTATTTGTAGATGGCTAAAAAGATTAGATCAAATTTGAAAATGGAAGTTTGAGCTCGAGTTATAAACTTTTCACTTTGATCATCTTATTCTTGGACTAATAAAAGAGACCCGAGAGCCGATATATTGCGAGACGCAACTCAAGACCTAATTATGCATTGAGAATCCAGCGCCATGAAGAAATTGAATTGAAGAAGAAGAAAAAAAGAGGTGTGCCGCGAACGAGAACCTAATGAGACCTTCAATCATCCACTTCCATCCTCGATTCACCACCATCTTCCTGTGATTTCAATGTCACCAATTGCCCCGTCTCTGCCATAGCCGAAAGTTTATTCTCCTTGAAATTCCAGATTTGCTTTACACTCAATTTCCATGGATTTTAACTGTCTGGATGAAGCTGTGGCTAAGCTTAAACTAATGAGTGGCTAAATCTTTGCTTCTTGGTGATGGAGACTAGTGGCTTGAGCAATTGTGCTTCAATAGGGGAGTTATTTAATTCAATCTTTTACTTAGACTATTTATTTGATTTCCTTATCTAGGTTTATCATTATTTAATTGTGAGACTTGGATTGTTGTTATGTGTTCATGTGGATTGATTATTGTAGTTTTAATTCGATGATTATTTTGATATTCAAATTTCCATATTTCTTTAAATGCTTGATGAAATTATGCTTTGTCATGTTTATGATTGGTAATCATAGATGATTTTAGTTTTTTTTTTTTGAATGGTTCGTTAGAACATTCTAATTGAGAAGAACAATTTACATCATCCCAATTTTAATTACACATTAATTGGATTTTAACAAAATCTCAAGAGATAGTAGTTTGCTATGTTTGTAGGAGCTACTATTAATTGAGATTATTGACTCAAGTGTTATCTTGAGGTTGTTCTTTAGACTTAATGAAATTTTAACTCCCATATATCTTTTTAAGCAATGATAGCCATCTCTTTCATTACCAAGAGCATCCATCATTAATCCATTTTAATCCAAAGCATTTTTCACTATTTTCCCAAAATCTCAAAAAGAATAGAATTAGTTTCTTTATATTTTTCTGAATTTTAGTTTAGAGAAAATCAATTTCAAAACCCTTTTTCTAACCATGTTTTTAGCACTTAGTTTAACCTAGAGAATTCAAAACAAAAGTCTTTTTGATAAGAGAACGATCCCGAGTTGTTTGGACTATATTGCATTTTAATTTGTGGTAAATTGTGATTTGACCCTGAGGCGACTAAGGTTTTTGTCAAATCAGTCCTCTTTTAATTATTCAAATATGTACAAGTGTCCCTTATAATTAATTCAATGTGCACGTGTCCTCAATTAATTTTCTTTAAATATTATTTGGACACTTGGTAGCTTAGGTGTCACCCATATTTAATTTATCAAGCATATGTGTCTCTTATAATTAATTCACCAAGCATAGGTATCCCTTATAATTATTAAGGTGCCATGTGGACTTATCATGTGATAAAGCTTTATCTTCTCATTTCCTTCCTCTTTCATGCGTGATGCTTCAAGAAGCCAGGGGAATTTAATATCCTCTTCTTAATTCCTAAGGTTATGCCATGTATCTTTGGATAATGATACCATCATTAAAGCCTCAATCTTAAAGTCAAAGATATTTCTCTAATAATCACCTTAATCTTGCCATGTGTACATGTCATTTTCAATGCTTGTTGCTAATATTCTTCGTACTTGCCATGTGTCCATATTCTTGAACCATCTCCTATCTTCCTATGCCATCTCACAATAATTATCTCTTATTAGCCAATTAGATGGAAACACATATTATTTGCTTTAAATTAATGAAAATTCCATAATATAATATTAATTAGCTTCACACAATAATTTACAGAAAAGTGGGGTGATTACAATTTTCAATTGCTTTGTTTTTAGTTGTAAGCTTATAGCTTTGTTTGTATGGTTGGGCTTGTGCATGTGGTTGAGACTCTCCTGTACCCTGTTTTGATTATAGTGAATCATATTTTCATTAATATAAACAACCTGTGGTTTTTACCTTAAATTGAAGGGTTTTTCACGTTAATAATTTTGTTGTCTCTTGTGCTATTTAATTTTTACCATATATTTATTTATTTCCTCATATACACTAGTGATAGAAAGATTTAAACATCTGATGCGGCTTTCCTAACACTTCGTACCTCCCATGTCCCTCATAAATTACTCAAGTGCAGTGCAAAATAAAATAAATACTCATTTAGTTTTTTTCCCTTCTGAGGTACAATACTTCTTTAAATTTTACATAAACAGTTAATCTCTTCTCCTATGGGTAGGGGATCAGAGGCTGTGAGTTACCTAAATCCAATTCCCCCCCCCCCCCCCCACCCTCCTACAATTGTCAATCTTAAGCTCATAACATGAACTTGCACAAACAACAAGCAGACCGATTAACTTTGATTTTATATTAATTTCGTAATAAAATTAAAAGGCTTTTTTAATTTTCCAACGGACTTAGTAAAGATTTTTGAATCGATCAATCTAAAAGGATTTTTTTCCCTCTTAAAAATGTGTGCGGTGCGAGTGTGTTTTATCACCATATATAATTTTAGTGACTTCAAAAGTTGGAATAAAACCTACGAATCAACAAGCGTTTAAAAATGGGCTGATCACAAATTATGCACCAATAAAGTTGTGTTTCTATAGCAAGAGAATATCAACACGCATTTATATAAGAGGATATATATGGACAAAGACATAAAGTTGAAATTAATTAGACGGATTAATATCATTTGGCAAAATATACGTATTTTACGCATCAGCCGTGGGAAAACATTCTTGTGCTTCTTGACCTAATTATAAGGTTGAGAGAGAATGTTTTTTCCCCTATTTATTCGTGTTTCATTAAATTTTTATGTGAATGTTTGTTCAATTTTACCTATAAGTTATTATTGTGTAGAGTTTGTTCTTATGGGGTGTTGTGTATATTAAATAGGGATAAAATTGAAAAGTTGTTAAATTTTAAGGTAGAGTTAATGAGGCCTATAAATAAGACAAGAGGTATATATATAAGTCACTTCCAACATATCCTTACGGGCATGTTCTTTACAGACCAAAAAAAAAAAACCTGAAACCTCATTATCTTTATCTTAAAATTTAACAATATTTTAACTTTATTCCTGTAAACTAAAGAGAGAGAGGTAATTACCTTCTTCTAAATAACCTCTTGCTCTTTATTTTCTTGTTTGATTTGCTCCTACATATAACCCAACATTTGTTGATGGTTTGTTTCTATTTGTAGTTCTCAAGATGATGTGATTTTAACTCAAACGACTTCTCCTCTTTCTTCTCATATTGTTGTTTCTCCTCCTGTAACCAAGCATGATGTGTTCCTTAGGTTTAGAGGGGAAGATACTCGCGACAATTTTGCAAGCCATCTTTACAAAAGACTTGATGATGCAGGCATTCACACTTTTATGGATGACGAACTTCACAAAGGAGAACATATCTCACAAGTTCTTTTGAGAACAATAGAGGAGTGTAGAATATCTATGATTATTTTCTCTAAGAAATATGCTTCTTCAACATGGTGTTTGGATGAACTCGTTCACATATTGGAATGCAAGAAAAAATTTGGAAGGGTTGTAATACTTGTTTTCTATAATATAGATAATTCAAATCCTTTAACAAAACTCCCATTTTGTTTGCGTATGTTTAAAGGATCTATATTACGTAAAAACAGTATTACAACCCTTCCAAATTTTTTCTTGCATTCCAATATGTGAACGAGTTCATCCAAACACCATGTTGAAGAAGCATATTTCTTAGAGAAAATAATCATAGATATTCTACACTCCTCTATTGTCCTCAAAAGAACTTGTGAGATATGTTCTCCTTTGCGAGTTTGTCATCCATAAAAGTGTGAATGGCTACATCTTCAAGTCCTTTGTAGAGATGGCTTGCACAATTGTTGTGAGTGTCTTCCCCTCTAAAGCTAAGAAACACATCATAATTGGTTGCAAGAGGAGAAACAACAATATGAGAAGAAAGAGAAGTCGTTTGAGTTAAAATCACATCATCTTGAGAACCACAAATAGAAACAAACCATCAACAAACGTTGGGTTATATATAGGAGCAAATCAAACAAGAAAATAAAGAGCAAGAGATTATTTAGAAGAAGGTAATCACGTATCATGAACAGCAACAGGTTGGTTACCATTAAACCAATGAGATATGAATCTGATAGCTTTGTAAATTGATAATCCCAATAAGAGCAATGAAGCTTCTTTGTGCATCATTAAAGCAATGTCATAGCATCAATTTCTAGCTTCAACCTTCAACAACCTGAAACTAAGACCATAGAAAGTGCAAGCAAAAAGTTTATTAGATCTACACCAGTAAGGTAGCCAGGGACAACATTCAACACTAGAAGAAGCAAGCAATTAACAAAACTTTTCGAAGAATATATTTGTTATGAATTTATTAAGAAAAAAAGGGAGTATCGTTTCCCACTTCATCTATTATTAAAATCAACGTAACCTAGAAAACAAAGAAAGAAAAAGATAACCTATTTTTAATAATCATTTAATATCTTATTATATTGATAAACTAATTTACTAACAAAATTGGAATAGCATGACTAATAAATAACAAAAAATAATTCTCTATTAACAATAATAACAAACTCAAAATACATTATCTTTGCTTTTCTGCACATGAACCCTAAAAACTCACATAAAAATCTCACAAAACAGTAAATAAGGGATGAAGCAAGTGGAATAAAAAAGAGAAGAAAGTAAGCATGAACCTGGATGTGATGGGAAGATAGTTCACAAAGATGGCAAAAATGTCGGCTTTAGGATCTGTGGAGCCTTCTTCCTCTTCCAACCAGTTCTTAAAATAAATAAATATTTAAGTCAATAGATCAAGTCCAGCCATATCTTTGAAGGTTATGGCACTTTGTTTTTCAAAGGTAAAAGTATAAAAAATTTCAAACGATTAGAAAAAACATAAAAACTCTTTCGCAGAGTTTTTCTGTGAAAAATGAAGGCAAAACAGAAGAAGCATGATGGTTCCATGGGATAAATCAAGCAAAAGAGGAGAAATAACCTGGACGATGAGTATGGAAGCGAAAAAGGAATAGCTCTCACAAACAATGGTCTCAAGAAATGGCAGCTTCAGAATTTGCAGACTTATCTTTCTCCTCAAACATGCTCTTCAGTTTCAGTCTCTAATTCCTCTTTCTGAGATGATCAGGTGTGTATAACTACAAAGGCTGGCAACACCAAGTTGAAATTGATAAATCAGGGGCACTGATCTGATGTAATACTCCTACTAAGATATTAATAAGTTCTGGAATATAGTTACTTGCCAAGTGATGACTTCCTATTTTTAGTATATTTGAGACATATTTTGATATATTTGAGAAGTCATTAATCCTAATTTAAAGAGATTTTATTGAGATTTTAGGAGAAATCAATTTGGATACATTATTTGGGGGATTTCAATTTAAAATAAAAGTTTTTGAGTTTAGGAAATGAATAATAACAATGAAAATCTTTCTAAAAGAAAAGAAAAGAAAGGAAGAAGTAAAATTTTATTATTATTATTATTATTATTATTATATACTTATTGTATTTTGTTTACAATCACCAGGAGAGCCAAGACAATTGATACGGAATTGCAGAATTGAATGGAAAATGGGCCCCACAACATTGAAAGCAATTGAAGACCTAAAAAGCAATTGACGAAAGGAAAGCCACGAATTGGGGGAGGCGGCAATTATTTTTCGAGGATTCTCGCACAAGACTTGAGGGAAAAAACAGAGTAGCTTACGACTTGGGGACTGGAGACGCGATTTTGAAAAAGGAGAAAACAGAGCAGAGGAGCAACGCGGCGGGTTCAGACCTTCAACCTTCTTCTTTCTCTCTCGCCGGCGGCTCCCTCTCCACCACGGTCGCCGGCGAGCTTCGTCTTCACATGCACAGGGGAGGAACAGATTCTGATCGAAGAACCAGAGTGGGAGGCGGTGACTTTTGCCATGATTTTATTTTTCTTTTCTCATTGAACTCTGAATTGTTATTGGCTGTGCTGAACTGAATTTTTGTTAAAGCCATGTTTGGCTAATTTCTCCTTGCAACCTAGAGGAACTTTGAACTTATAGTGCGGATCGGACTTTGTTTTTATTAATTAGTTATAATTAATATTAATTTTGGTTTTAATCTTGTTTAGCTTTATCTATTTAGTGACGGGCCATCATTAAATATGAATTTGAGAATTAGGATTTACCTTGACAAAGGGATTTTAATTAGGCTCGAGATTAAGTAATATGGGATTAGAGTGCGATTTAATTTGCGATTAGGATAGATGCGTATACCTAATGGCCTCATATAATTATTGAAGAGTGTGTTCGATTTTTGTTGCCTCTTGAGTAATTATGTTAGACATAACAAATTATACTCAAGAGAGGGTTGTAAGTGAACCGACAGGCACTTATAACTATTTATACTCGAGATTAACAAAATTGATATTAATGCTAATTAAATTAGTAAAATCAAGGTTTATGAAGCTAATAAGAGATTAGTGACTCGAGTTGCTCATTTAATTTTTATGGTAGTTTGTCTATTTTGATTTTAGATTTTATTTTATTTTCTCTTAATTAAATTCAATTTGGTTTGCTCAACTTAAACAAAAGTGTAAAATTAATGTTTAACTGAAGTTGTGGTTACCAAGTCTTCGTGGGAACGATATCTTTCTTATCACTTTATTACTTGATACGACCCGTATACTTGCGGAGTTATAGGCTATAAAGTTTTGACCTATCACCAAGAAATATTGGTTAGGTAATTTGCTTGGAGATAAAAAGAAAACGCGTGAGAGGATAGATTTGCAAGATCCAAAACAAATATATATACGCGCGGGGGAACTATAAGTTAGGCTGCATAGAATTAAAAAACATTCTCTTTTAAATCAATGCTATTTTTTCAGAATCACATAATCACAGGAGAAAAACACTATTTCAGAATCACATATTTTTTTTTTGGGGGGTTTATAAACACTGAAAATACGAGAAACAACTCACGCAAGTGAGAGACGACGCTTTTATTCGGGATCTGGCCAGTGCAGAGTCTGGCGACCGGACAGTAGAGTGAGATAGTAGAATGAGACCGGATCTGGCGAGTGCAGAGTCTGGGAAGTGAAGGATCTGTGAGAGAAAATGTACGCTGGCGACCGAAGTGAGAGACGACGCTGAGACCGGATCTGTGAGAGTGCAGAGTCTGGGAAGTGAATGATCTGTGAGAGACGACGCTGTCAAAAATTGCATAAAACCGGAAGTGAGAGACGACGCTGGCGACCCAAGTTAGAGATGACGCTGAGACCGGATCTAGGAGAGTACGAGAGAAGGTGATGTGAAAGTCGACCGGAAGTGAAGTGAGAAGGCGGAGATTGGGTGAGAAGGCGCTGTGAAGTGAGAAGGAGAAGTGAGACTGCGATGTTTCTTTGTCTTCAGAGATGAACAAATAACAAATGCCACCCTCCCATATTTATCTCTCGTGTTTCAGTCTCTATTAATCAGCGACGGACCTTGGGACAAATATTTGGGGGACCAAATATTTGGGGGGACCAAATGTATACTTGGTACTTATTAACTAATTAAAAATTTTATAATTATATAACATTCTTAAATATTCAGATTTATAATTAACAATTTTAATGTATAAGATAACATACCTATCTCTAATATAGATATTATATCAATTACAAAATAAGAAGATATCATAAAATTTCAGAAGATTTTATTTAGAAGATTTTATGTGCTGAGAAACTTTTAATTATGATTATATAATTTTTCTTTTTCACATTGACCGGAGAGGATGAGACTGATTGATTGGAGATTTTGAATGGATTGGGCCCCGCAATTAAATGAGGATCCAAACCTAAAAGCTACAACAGTGCCGCTAGAAAAAGGGACGAAGGGAGTCTGGAAAACAGAGAAAAACTTTACTGTTCATCTTTCTCCTTCGTCGAGCCTGCAGAAGTTTCAACCAATCTGAACTTCTTTTCTTTTTTGGGGGGCCATGGCCCCCCTTTGTATCAATTAAGGTCTGTCCTTGCTATTAATCCTCTTTCCGGTAAGCTCGCATGTCGAGGGTGATGCAATGCTGTCTCATCGTACATCTTGGACAGCTGTAGAAAAAGTTACTCGGGGCCATACTTCATAAAAATTTTGAATTATTTACCCACACAGCCATGAGCAAAAAGGAATAATGAGGAAGAAGATAGTCTCATAATCTATTTTTATCATTATCCTTTATGAGGTTATCTAAGTTGTTAATTGAGAAAATGAGAGAAAATTTAAAATAATATTGTAATTTTTCAGATTGATGGAACGAACATTATTTAGAGATTATGAGGAATGAGGAGAAAAATCTAACTCTCATTTTAACTCAACCACACATAACAATAAAATATACACATTTTCACAAGATAAAAAAGGCATGCAAATATTTTGACATTCTCAAAGTAACGCTGAACTGCTCTTTCTGCCTCCAATTTACGTCACAATAAGTTCGAATTCCCTTTTCATACTATATTTCTCTCTGTTCTTTGATGAATGTTAATATCTAAATTATTTTCCTTTGTTTCTTTTTGAGAATTTTTCCCCGCCAAGTTTTTCTAATTATGTATAGCTCCGTTGTATTATTTCATTTTTGAAAATGTTTGATAGGAATGGTGATGCTTAGCATATAAATATAATATTACATCTCATTGTCATGGAATATTAAGATTTTTTTTTTTTTTTTTTTATAGAAAAAAGTTTTGGAGGGGTTCGACATCGGTCCCCACCAAGGCCAGGGCACGGCCTAGGAGTCCCAAATACGGCAGAGGCGATGGAACCCATGACCATTTAGGCCTAGTTCTGGATCCCTTACCATCTATGCCAACTCTCATTGGTGAATATTAAGATTTTTAATCAAACGTTTTCATACAGACTCCATGCTTCAATGTTCAGAATTCAAACCTGGCCACAGTTTCTGACAGTTTTCTATTAAGATTTGCATTGAATGTAAGTTTCTCTCTCGTTGCAATTTACTGATATCGAGTCATACTCTTTGCTTACGGATAAAGTGATTGATGTTATAAAAAAAAAAAGTGAAAGGTTGCCAGCCAGAAATTAACCAGCAAAATTTCGAATTTATTACAACTTTCCATGCCTAATTTGTTCACACTGTTAAATCTGACTCTCACGGGCTTCTCTCTTCAAAACATGAACAATTTTTACACAATTGAGCAATGCTAGTCATTACATTATTTCAGGTTAATATCATTTTTTATCCCTTAAATTTTTGTTCATTTTAGTTTTGATCTCTCAAGTTTCAAACCATAAGTTTTAGTCCCTTATGTTTCATTTAGCTTAAAGCATTAGTCCTTATCACTCAATAAAAATGTGGACTGTTTTGTCCTTGGAGAGACTAAAACCAAAATGAGGGAAAACTTGAGGAATTAAAGATGACATTAACCTGATTATCTCGTTCCTAAGCAATTCTGTAGTCTGATGTGAGTTTATAGGTAGATTGAAAGAGGATTGTTGATAAGTAAAAAACAGAGAGAAGATTGGGTCTTCTTAATAAGGATAAGGTGTAGGTTACTAATTAGCGGAATTAAATTGGAGATTTATTTATAAATCAATCAATCGCAACTACGCAAGGTCAATGCATTAAATTCTGTAAATTATATAGTAATAAAGAGTAAGAGGGTATTTCTTATATAATGTCTCTCTACCACACAATTGAAAATGACATTTGTCGAAAGGATGAATATAATATTATATAATGTCTCTCTACCACACAATTCATGACTAGGAAAGGTTTATTGGCATTCGAATTTCATGAAACATTACTAAATATTGCTTTCTCTGATGCTTCCTAAAACTGCAATGAACGATAGTTTGAAATTAAGGTCTCAACCATTACAATTTTTGTAAAAGTTGATAGACAAAGAAAAAGGTTGATGATAAACATTACCCAAAAAAATAAAAATGATGATAATAAAGGCCACACGGTTTAGGCATGCAACTATTTCCATAAAGCATGGTTTCCTATTTTATACAACTTATAAGCACCATTATAATGACATTTAGTTTTATTATATATATTTTTTTAATTTAATTCCCTCTTTATGTAATTAATTCGAATATAATGTGTGACCTAGCCTTGCTCATTGTCAGATCATCTAGCAAATTTAAGAGGCAGCGATGACGGAAGGATTTGGGGGGCAAAAAAAACCAAATGTTAGAGTAGTAGCCTACAAAGGAAGAAAGAAAACATTAACACATGTCAAAAACTTCATCAGTGATTAAGGTCAGAAATTAAATAAAGTTGAAAAGTATGAGGTATAATAATGAATGAATGACTTACTGGGATAAGGGTAAGTGATCTAATTAACCTTAGACCGATTCGCTTTAAATATTCCAACGCCTCGAATAATAGTGGTAGGTGCACCTTAACCTTTAAATATTTCTAAGCTTACAAGCTACTATTTTGTTTTTGTTTTTTCCGTTTATTTATTTATTTAATACACGCTACTACTTTGTTAACTCTAGCTGCAAAAAAATGAAATTAATGAATGTCGCATTGCGTGTTTGAGTTCATATTTTCCAATTTAATATGAAGAGGCGCAGTTTTTAATGGCGCCAAACAATCATTTAATTGACATATCAAATTATCAAAATCATTATTTCCATTAATATTTTTATTAGTATTATCATTGAAGATTATTTATTCTTATCCGGTCCTCATGAGTTTTAATTTGATAATCCCTCCGGTCTAATTATAGGAGCATATATGAGAGTTGGTCTTGGTCCTAATTATAGGACCATAGGACCAAATTTTAATTTTTGTCAATTTCTTCCTAAAATACCCTTATAGATATTTTTCTCAATAAACACATAATAATATAATCAAACAAGCAAAAATCTATCATCCGATGGTATATTAATCTTGTTCATTTGCGAAATACAGTGTAGTTCAGATATTTTCTTGTAATAATTCTAGCTGCGCTGCTCGCAAAAAAGCAACGTATGTAATTAATTTCTGAACAAGTTAACGTTCTAGTATAACTTCCTATAAGACTTGTGATAATTTTTCTTTCTTCTTTTCAATATCTTGGAGGTCAGTTAATTTCATGATCACCAGAATGTTTGTAAAATGAATACTATCATCCCTTTGCCTCTTAATATATAATACTCCTACAAACAAGCTGATGCCATTTCAAGTTTTAATTAAGGGTATTTTAAGAAAATGAATAAAATTAACTAATTTAACTATTATCCTTAATCTCTCCAAAATCTGGTAAATAGCTCCTATAATTAGGATTGGAGGGAGTATGTTATATTGATATTGATATTATACATTATTATGATAAATAATGCATTTTTACAAATATTATAATTTAACTTGAGAAGATGGGTCAAGGGCCAAGGCATAAACTTACGACCACGTTTCATATACTAGTAATTAGCATTAATGCACATATAAGAACAAATGGAAACACAGGTTTCTTCTAAAGATAAGTGTCTTCAAATGGCTTTTCCCTCCCCTTCCGCTATTTGGTTCTCTTCTTAAATTTAATAGGCACACTCTTTAACTGGTGGGACTCTACCACTCTTCATATAATTGTACTATACATGACAGTTTTGATGAACATGTCTTTCGCTTTAGTGCTGACATTTTGGAAATGCATGAATGACATTTTCAGCTTATCATATTATCACTCTATTAGTTTCTTTCAAAGCTTCTCTTTCACAATTTTTGTTAGTGGCTTAAAAGCCCTTTCTCGGGAGGGTCCTTTTGTTCTTGTGATTCATTTTTCACACATATACACACACATTTGCATTTACTTTTTTTTTTTTTTTTTTTTTTCAGTCTAATATACCCAAGGTATCAATCTTGAAGGCCAGTTCATGTATTGGGCCGTCCATGGTAGTTGAGTGGCCATGATAAATGCATTTCTTCATCATGGATCCATCAATATTCTTTTTTCGTGTGTAATTTTTTTCCACCTACTTATGGGGAATGTCTTCTGGAAGAGAAAGGCACAATGCTTGTCTCTTTCTGTAGCCTTCTAACCTTTTTTTAATGCAAAGTTTGTATCTTAAATGATCAGTTTTGGCACTTGAGTTGTCTCTCTTTATGCCAGTTGACATGAGTAATGGCTATTTTGTTTTGACTCTTGTTACTGGATTTCTTAGGTTGGAATTCATTATCACAAGTAGATATGAATTTGTTGCTTTTAGTATTGTGACTAGCGAGACTCTTATCCATGTGTTTACTTATTGATTTGTATTTCAAAATGCTACTTAGGAATGAAAGACTGAGCTGGAAATCCTACAATTTACTTGAGGCCTCTAATGAGAAAGGAGATGTTGTTTGCTCTGATTTTAGATGGAAAAAGATTTATTGATTTAAAAAGAGCACAATACAGCAATTCACAAACTGAGGACACGGAATCCTTCCTGAAAAAGGGCTAATGAAAAAGAAACATTCTGGTCTCTAATTCTGCCTCAGATAGCCTTTCCCAGTCCCCCACTAGGAGGACATATAGATAACCCTTTCTCAAAGAGGATGTGATGGAAGGAGATGCTGATTGAACACTCATGCCTTCTGTTCTAAGGAAGGACATCACAGAAAGACTGCACGATGCCTGGGAACTGTATGATCCTTTTCCCATCTAAATATTGAACAATAGAAACAATTGTTTGATGGAACGAGACATGGTAGTAAAATGAAGTAATTATAGAAGATTTGGGGAAAATGAGCCGTATAAGTAAATCAAGAATGCCATGTCAAGAGTGTCCCCTCTCAAATACGCCATATATCAGAGCAATATAGCACATCACAAAGGTAAAACCATTTGAGCATAGTATATGGGTAATAGCGTACAAGTCTTGGTTATACGACAATAAGTACCATAAATACCCCAAAGGGTTTATCTTACAGTCAACCAAAATATAAAACAACTATATCACTGACTAGCTCCAACATATATAGTAAAATTTAAGTAATACATAACAAATCCTAAATCAGCACTCCCACAGCAACTCTCAGTTGCCAGTGTCTACCCCTTTTCTCCAAGAGCCATGCTCGCTGAATTGCCTTTGTCCTGAATTTTTAGAAATATCTGAGATTCAAATGAATTTCAAAGTAACAGTTAATCTTACAAATAAAGTATAGACAGTATATGATAGTTAACCACAATAGAAATAGTCCACAACAACATATCAGCATTTAGAAATCATAACACCGATCACATGCAACAACATTGGCAAATATAGATCACCTAGCCATAGCGCTAGATATAATCGACTGGGAACCGCCCAAGTCGTTTGAATGCAACTAGGTTCGCAACCCATAGACTACCAAATCCAATAGGCCCTAAACCTCACACCGAGAAGGATCTCCATGGTCAACCCTTCCTCTCAATTGAACCACGAGTGGTGCTAGCCCCACACAAGACGGACTTTCAAATATGGTTCAAAAAATCATACATAGTCATACAACCGTGCGAGATTAAAGTTACTACTTGACTGATTTTCAAGTTTTTGATTTCGGCTCCAAACTCTTTAGTGGCCCTAGGCGAATGGTAATTCCTATTATTATACAATTGCGGATAACAATCATTACTTATGCAAACTCTTCTCATAAGTCTAAGGCAGTAGGATTAGCTATTATATTTATGTCCAATTTAAAGTCAAAGGAATCAAAAACTCGTTTATATTATCATTGACTTTTATTTTTCCCATTTTCAAAACTCTTGTACAAGTGTCTAATTAAAGTGATTCTAAAGGCTATGTGACGCTTGTTAAGTATATTTTTAAGAAAAAGTACAATTTACAGCCCAGACATATGTGTACTGTTCCAGAATAAATCAAACAGTCCAAATTTAAGTTCCAAAGTCATAAATCATTTTTAAAACTTTAAAACTTTATAACTCCACTTGCACAAATCCAACCTATCAAATTAAAGCTTGTTATGTATATTTTAACTCTGGAAAATTTTATAGCCATTGAACACCATTTACTTATCGAAAAACACAACACAAATTCACTGCCTCGCAGAAAACAATCTCGCGCTTTTAGGGCTTTTCTCAATTTAATTCCAAGGCTTCCAAAATTACTACCTAAGCTTTGTCTTCCACAATTTTGCATTTTAAATCCATTGAAAACATTAAAATGGTCAACATATAATTATTTCTTCATGTCCTTCATCTGACCAAAAGTGAGACTAAAAGGATTCAAAAGTGACTTTTCCAAATTTTTCTTCAAGAACATCATGAGTTAGCTTATTTTGACTTATTATTTAGGTCTTTAACATACTTTAATCCATTTTTAACCAAGTGGACAGCAGCACCTCTTAGATATTCATGCTTCCAAAGCCTCAAGAAATCAAGACGAAACTGATTCTATGTCCATCAACTATAAGAATATGCACAAGAAGGTTAAGATGTTCACTTATTCAGCTTGTTCTTATGTTTCTGATTGTACCATATTTTTGTATGACTTTTAATAATAAAATTGGGATTTTTAATGCATTTCTGGGACATTATTGCATGATTAGGCACTAATTTGAGTTAGAGACATTTGTATTGAATTAAGTGAAATTAGGGGCAAAATGGTCATAATTTGCTAATTTATTCGTACAATTGATTCCTTGGAATTTTGATGCTACGTTGTGCTTAATTTTGCTTTGCAGGAATTTAAAAAGAAAAGTTGAGATTTCGGAAAATGTCAATTGGGGTTGGAATTATTATTTTTGAGGACTGGGGAAATTACAGAAAATTTCCCAAGAATTCCTGGAAATTGCAAATTAAGTGAGAAAAGGAGCCATGAAGAATGACAGAAAATTACCCAGAATATTTGGAAATTTCATTTATACTCCATAAACATTTTAAAATCTCACAGTTTAGTCCCTTCTTCAAAGTTTCAATCTTTACACTTAGGTCCCTGGTCAAAACTCTGCGTTTTGACCAGGGACACTTACCTGACCTGGGACCCGCGAGCTGAGGGGTGGGAGCACAGCAGACCCGACAGATTAAAAGCACACAGAACCAGCGCCGCGAGGGGGGCCTTCACGCATCGACCATCACCTACCTCCATCTCTCTCTCAAGTCGTCGGCGGTCTCCCTCTCACCACCATCTCCGCCGGTGACTCCCTTCCAACCACCGTTCACCACCTTGGAGCGTGAGCTTGGGGGCTTTCTGGATCTGACCAGACACGACCTCCCTTCACCCTCTTCACCATCAGCAAAGAGCCATAGAATCGACCTTCCTTCATCCTAAACCCTCTCGCCGGCGACTTCCAGCGTCACCTCCATCGTTGTGGATGACCTCCTCCGCTGACCACCACCCTTTTAGCCGACAGATCTGAGATAACAGATACGATACACAGTGAGCTGTAAAGAGTGGGAACCAGACCTTCGACTTTCACACTCGACCTCCACTGTCTTCCTCCTTCCATCGTTCTCGTCACTCTCTCACTCTAACATACCACCGTTGAGCATTGATTACCATTGTTTCTTCCTCCTCTGTACCAGAACTGTCCCCATTCATCATCTATCTCTCAGATTTGGTGCATTCATTTTCAATGGGATCCTGTTGTCTTGTTGAGGCTTTAATGCGTGGCTGAGCACGTTTTGCTCTTTGGTGGTGATTGACTTGAGCTCCAGTTGCTTTAATGGGGAGTTTTTCTAGCTTATTGTTATGCTTATGCTATATATTTGATTCCCTATATTTTAGGTATATCGTTTTGTAGTTGAGACTTGGGGTACTGTTATGTCTCCATGTGCAATGAGCATTTGTAGTTGAGATTGGATTTTGCAATATGAAGAGTATATTTGTTTTAATTTCTTGTGGTTGCAATGAGATTATATTAATTAGCGTATTATTGTCTAGTTAATGTAGTTTATTTGTGCCATTTGAGGGACTGTTATGTACTCAATTTCAAGAAGACTTATGTTGCATTTATTCCAAATTTTTTTTGATACATCATGGTAGGGGAGGGGGCCAAGGTTCGAACCCTAGACATGGGGGGAGGAGCCAGATTAATCGGCTCCGGTCTTAATCGCACTACTAAGGCGCTGGCGCATTTATTCCAATTTTAATTGCACACTAAGTGGTTTTAAACAATATCTCAAGTGGTAGTAGTTAGCTACGGTAGTAGGAGCTACTATTAATTGGGAATATTGGACTCAAGTGGTATCTTGGAGTATTTCATCTAGACTTAGTGAAAATTTAACTCCCATACTTTTTGAGTGAGGATAGTCATTTCTTCATTATTAAGAACATCCATAATTCATATTTCTATTTTCATACTTCATTCCATTTTATTAAAAATACCAAAAATATTTTTTTAGCATTTAATTAAATTGCATTTTCTCTTTAGTTTATTAATTTGAAAAGCCAAAACTAATTTTCTCCCTTGTTTTAACTACATTTGCATGACATTTAGATTACTTAGGATTCAATAAAAGGCTCCTCGAGAGAGAGAGAACGATTCTAGGTTTGCCTATACGCAATCTTGGTTATTTTTTATTGTGGACCCCAAGGCTAAAGACAAAAAGGACCTCATCAGTTTCCCTTTCTTTGTTCCTCATGTTTTGGTCACCTTGGGAAAAATACCATACAAGAAAGTCTTTTAGGACTTAATATTAATGTAAATGGTAAAGTCGGAGAAGTGTAGACTTAAACATCTCACTTAACTCGACTTCTTTTCTTTCTTTTCCTTTCCTAAGTTTCGGTTTCACACTTTCTTTGGTCTTTCCCTGAGATGGCCGACCTTAAGCATGGAAAAAGGAGGTTCAAGTGCCTTAAAATATCTTGAAGTCAAGCCTTGGGGTCCCACATGAAATTCTTGGCCAACTTAGGGCCTGTTTGGCATGGTTGTGGAAGCTAAAATAAGTCCATCCATAGCCCAGCCACATCAGATCTGTAATTATAAGGTGTTTGGGATAGCATCATTTATTGATGGGCTTCAAGTTGTGATGCTCTTTTTTTTTTTTTTTTTTGAAGCTAGCCCTTGGAGCTTTTAACCCCATCACAACAAATTCTCCTTTTTTTTAGCATCTGCTTCTCGCCGAAAAGACCGTGCCCACCCTGCCACTCCTCTTCAATTATATATTCGACTCTCCTTTCCTTTTCTCACCGCCTCTTCCAGTCAACACAGTTCGAGATTCCTCACCGGTAATGAACTAGCTATTTCATTACTGATTCGGTACTTTCATTCATCTTCTTTTCTTCTTCCTTTAGCTTTGTTTTTTTTCTTCATATATGCCTTTTCTCTTATATTGTTCTTCAAGTTGTGTTTCTTTTTCTTCTCTCCCTGAACTGAAATGACGAGTGGTGATGTTACGGTTGGTAGTGACTCGTGGTGGTGAACTTGGTGGGCGTCGGCGACTCCTCGTCTTGCGTGGTTGTGGGTCGTTGTCACCGCTCGTGTTGTCGGCGAGCCTCACTCACTCTCGCCTACAGTAACGGGCTTCGTGCTCATCCTCTTTGGTGGTGAGGTAGGCTTCCTCTCTCTCTACTTTCACCCCAAAGCTCTGATCTTTCACATCTGTTAAATGTTTTTGAATCTATTTGTAAAGCTCTATTTTCATTTTCTTTTCCGTTAGTTTTTTTCCCCAATCTTTCTCTCCTCTCGCCCGGCTCTCTGCTTTATCTGTGTTTATTTGTTTTAAGTTCATATGTTTCTTCTTGTCCAATACATAAGCTTTGTCCGTCTTCCTTTTTGGCATTTTCTGCAGTTGGGTATCTTATAACAAATATGCTTCAAAGATAAGAACTTATCTAGATTATATAAAAGTTCCACCATGAGAAGGTTATAAAAAAATCAGGAAACATGAAAAGACATGAAATGCATGTAATTGTCTAAACTTTCAATTCCTAGACTTTGACTTGGTTTTTAAGGAAAGAAAAAGACTGAGTTCTGACCAGGGAGTTAGGATAAAAGATAATGGCTTTTCCATAAGTTTGAGGACATCGAGAAATAGTCAATTTAATTCCAATTTGCTTTAACACTTGAAGAGGAAGCGGTTTTCATTTTTCCCATTTAAAGTTTACCATATTAAGAACCCTTTTTTTCCCATATGTGAACAGTCAGGTTTGTGTTTGAGTGATGAGACACATGCTAATATTTTAGCCCATTGTCTTATTTTCTTGAGATGCTTACATTTTATGAGTGCTATTGGTTTCTCCATTAAGTGGGATTCTTGATTGATCTGATTAAAAGGTTGCGAAAGGGAGAAAACATATCAGTCCAAAACCAAGTTGTTGACATTGGGGTCAAACATAGCTAATTAAGATATCTAGGTCGATAGCATTTTTTTCATCAAAGACCTCGGTACCTACTACCTTAGTCTAAGTTTCAAAATTTAGATGTTCCAAGTCTAAGTTTCAAAATTTAAATGTGTCTTCCAACATACTCTAGTGTCATTTTCCCTTTGTTGTTTTTATTGACATCTATCTAACTTGTACCGAAAAAGGATATTTCATTTTAGTAACTCATTTTTGTTTTTTTAAAAAAAGGTGGGAGACTTAACTATCATTAAATCAATGTCTTGAGACTTAAATGTCATATTAATTGATATACACAATACAAATTGTGTCAAATTTACTTCCTTGAAGATATCTTTGGTGGATCAAATTTGAAGAACTCATCAATGGTTCCTTGCAAATTATTGAAAATCTTGGGCAGTGACTGTTGTTGGGACTTCTTCATCCCAAAATATTGTGAAGGTTCTTTAAAGATGTTGTCAAGTTCGACACCTCATCACCGCTGAATTAATGTTATGTAACAAAGATGGAACAATATTCCTAAGCGTTCCTTTGAACTTTCCTTTATCAACAGTTTCTCTCTTTGAATCCTCCAATTCTTCATCTCTTGGAACATATATTGATTCAAACTCGAGCAACCGTGATTCTGTCACCTCACCTGTTCATACAATTTTCATATAAAAAATTAATAATCCAGTTATCCCCGTGTTAACTAGGTAAGTCCTTGTTTGATTGGAATCATTTGTTCGAATGCACAACGAGTTAACTCTTCAAAACCCTAGGAATATGACCACCGTAGCAGCAGAATGGGATGTAGTTTCCACTAAGACTTTCATTGACTTATGCATTGAGCAAATATAAAAAAAAAAAAGAACGACTTGGCTCATCATTTCCGAGGGATGGGTGGAACTACATTATTGCCAAATTTAAAGAAAAAACATGCTTAGAATATACCAAGAAACAACTGAAAAATAGGTTAGATAGGTTGAGGAGAGCTTGGGAGAAGTTATTTTTGAAGGAGACCGGTATATCCATTGACTATGCAAGGAATCTGGTTATCGCAGAAGATGAATGGTAGGAGAGGAAAATAAAGGTACCAAACTTTTAAGCTTTTAATATGTATTGTTATTATTATTACCATTATTTTAGATACAGCTTTAAGTTGGTTGATTTTTTCTTGCAGGGGAATAAAGAGTATCTAAAATATAGGTATAAAGGTATGAAGTTTGCCAGAGAATTGCAAGTAATGTTCAAGGATGTTCTAGCATCGAGGGAGGATTGCGAATGTCCATTGTTAACTAGACGGGTGTCACTTGGTGATGATGAAGATGATGTGTATCGACCGTAAATGGACCGAAAAGATGATGTGTATTGACCGCAAATGGACCGACAAGAAGGCTCAGGTGATAGTGAGGAAGAGCTTCACGATATTGATTTAGAAGGCGTGAACTTGACATCCAACACCCAACCTAGTGCACCTAGTGGTTTAGCAAGCATTGGGAAGAGAACGAGGGGTGAGGGGGGAATGGATGAACAAAGAAAAAAGTCCCGAAACAACTAGTTGATGCCGTTAGTGTGATAGCTGATGCATCTAAGGATAGCACAACTATCCTCAAAAAGATCTCTGAACGTGATGATCGAACAAGTGACGTTGTAGCTGAATTACTTACCATTCCAGAGATTGTCAGTGATAGTGATTTTCGAAGGCGATGTTGTAATATGATGATACACCAAACACCTCAGAACATGTTTTTAGGCCTAAAAGGAGATAAATCTGCCTTGTTGGATTGGTTGCGCGAGCATGCCAACAATAACCCACACTGGCAGGCTGGCCCGAAGCACTAAATCCTATTATTTCATTAGTTCTTTTATATATTGTATGACAGATCTTTATTTCATGACACTATCTATTGATAACATGTGTAACACCCCAAATTCCATACTTCAAAATGTGTCGGTTGACACTTAGTTTTAGAAAACTTGACAGAGTTTGAGGTGCTACCACTCAGAGTAATGCGGAAATGGAGAGCATGTGGTAACGTTTGGACAATGAGTAACAGATATAAAATGCCCAGGCATATGCTGATGCTCCGACATATGCTGATATATTAAAAATAATCCCGAAGGAATATTCATGTGATACGTTAGTACATAGCTTTGTACAATTACAAATGTTTATGGTAACTATACAATCTTCAACCAAGCCGTAGCTAGACTTGGGGCAATGAATCTAACTCAGTTAATCAAACAATTTGGCCAGGTAGGTATCTATCTGGAAGTCTTATCGAGTTCACGGCGACTTACTGACTAATCCACATAGACTAGCCCTACCTTCGGCACCAAACGGTTTGAGTAACGTCGTTAAATCCGTGCCAGAAAGAATGCTCTGTTGACACCCTTCCGGCATTTGTCTTGACTGGTGCCTTTTATCGGCTCCTCCCTTCGGTGCCTTTTTATGGCTCCATCTACCAGTGCCTCCTCTGATCCTGGTTCCTTTCCTGAACCTTAGACAAATCTGAGCTCCAATACCCATCGAACCTCAGGTAACAGTTAACCTCATATGAAAAGTATAACAAGATATGTATGATAGATGTTCATTACATTACAAAGAATAACCAACACATAAGCACACAAGATGTAAGGTTAACAACACAACAATACATAGCACACAACACATGTAAAGTCTATCCACGTTTGCACTAACCAGTGCCACGATGGCCCCTCGTGTCCTCAGCGCTAGGAAAACTCAACGGTATTATCAAGACTATAACCCGTATAAAGCTGAATGTATAAACAGTTAACCTAAGCCCCATAAACTTAGTCACAGTGCCTGCCCAAGACCTAGTCTTGTCCATCACTTCATGAATCATTCTATCACATATATGCATACAAGACACATCAGAGTTAAAGTTACAGTATGCGAACGTACCTTTCACCATGTAATGGCCAACATGCCTGACCTTTGAACCCGACTCCGGACTTCCCGGATATCCTATACATTATCGTCGGGTTATTTCCTTCTTTCATGATATTATAATTAATATCATATTTCCTATAATAATATCAAAAAGGATATTTTCACCTATTTTGACATTTCTACCCTTGGTGGATTTGTTGTTTACAATTTTGCCCTTACATTTATTTAAAAACGCAGTGCAGTATTTTCTGGGCAGATTTTTCGGTAACTTTGAAAAATCATAATTAAGTCTACAAAAATCTTTTTGAGGTTCCGTAAAATTCCTCATGATCCTTGACATGTATATTTTCAAGTAAAAATATTACAAGAACCTAGAACATCATGGATCATTCCCAGTTTTAGCTTTTCTCAACGTTGCCCAGATTTTCGTCCAGAAAAATAGCTTAACTTCAAAAATTCATATCTCCTTGACCGGAGATCAAAACATTACATATTTTATATATTTGGAAAGCCCTACATGTCTAATTTATTCATGTAAAATTTCGTGATTTAAAGACTTCATTTGCAATACAAAGTAATAGCATTAATTTCACTGACTCCGGAAAAACAGCAAACTGAAATTTTACCAACAATTTGCTACTTTGATCTTCAACTTCCAAGAATTTTTCTCCACCATATTTTTCCATCAAATTTTAGAAATAAACCCCTCTTTAACCATAAAAACATGAAAACAAAACTACTCTTGAAGATTTAAGATCAAAGCATAAATTAACTATCACCTCTTGGAGCTGATTTGGTGTGAAGAATGAAGAAAGCAAGCCCTCCTATTTATAGGAAAATTTCAAGCCCTCACTTACCTTGCAAGTTGTCTCTACTTCTTCAACAAGTTTTCTCCCTTCCTCAACAAGTTTTCTCCTACTTCTTTGACAAGTTGATGATGTCATTGATGACTTTTAGGGCAGTCTTGATTAAGCTTAATTACCCCTTAATCAAGTTACTTATATGCTTCTTGATTGCATTTGTCATTGGTTAATTGATTTGCTATTTAACCAAGGCTATTAGAGCATTATTAGCAAACTTAATTTCATCTCTTTAGGCCCTTCATTTTTAAATTAAGACATTCTCTAATTAATGCTTTCTAATTTGCCTCTTGATTAATTATGTAGCTTTACACATTTATTTAATTAGTGAAAACTTAATTGCTCATTAATCTTTATTAATTTCCTTTAATTTCTTTAAGTATTTCCATAACATTTTCTTGCTCCTTTTGGTTATATAAGAACCATGATTTAATATGATAATTATATCATATTTTATAATCCTTAAATGTGGTCTTAAATTTAGCCCTTGGTTTGTTTAATTCCAAGGAAAAATTGCCTAAAATTATAATTAACAAACTACAAAATTTTGAGACACATATTCACCTTCATTTCATATGTATTATTTATCAAAATATAATATTTATGACAAATAGGAATTTTAGGGTTTTACAACATGTATCAATAGATATTATTTAATGACATTTATTATTAGTATTGATTCGGTTAAATCTTGCAACATATATCATTGGTATTAATTCGGTTAAGTCTTGGCCTTCACACAGGTTCCATTATATATACATGGCAAGTTCGAGTGATGAGGATTTTTCAGACGGTTCAGAGGAACTAGAATTGTCTTATGAACACAGAAGGTCCCTACAACTTGCTATTATAAACGAACAAATGACAAAGTATGCACAGTTTGGTAACTTGATGGCTCAGTATGTCGCGCCTTCTTTTTGCAAACAACCACATAGAACTAGTAAGCAAACAGGGGCAATGTGGGTGCAGGAGGTTGAAGATGGAATATCACCTAGAGGGGGTGAATAGGTGATCTCGTAATTTTAGACTTCTTTTCAAATTATGAACGAAATAGAGACCAATAAGATAAGTAGACACGAAGAATTTATACTTTGTTCGGTCTAAAACTTCGACCTACGTCCGAGTCCCTGAACACTGGGATTTCACTACTTTTCGAACAATTACGGACTCTCGTAAACGAAGGATGGTCGGCTAACTCTCAGACTCCACTCCCCCTTACAAGTTGTAATTGATACACCCTCTCTTAAGGTTCCTCAACCTTAATATACAGTCTAAACAATTAAATAAGTGTTTAAATACTCCTCACGAGTGGATACAAATGAACACCGAAGAACAAGCTTAATGAAACAAATTGAAACACTAAATGCTATGGACTCGAATTAATTACACAGTGTTCCAGTAGTTGGCGGAATTGAATGTGTTCTTCTTTTATAGCCTTCGCCATTAATGTTGTTGGAGGAGTTTGCACAACTAGCCGTTGTGACTCTTTTAGTTTTCGTTAGATACAGCTTACTTACTCTGTTTCGTAGATAGTCGAACTTTGAATCATTAAATGCCTCTACTGTTAATGTATATGTCCAGAGTAGTTCAGAGAATTAGCTGGAATGGGTATGCCTCGAAAGAACTACTTTGCCTGCTATAAAATCTAATCCCGATTATTGCTCTGCTTTTCTGTTGCGAGCATTTAATATGCTTGCCACGTCGGATTGCTCTTCATTCAAAAATATTGAACTTAAATTGTGTTTTTCTTTCCTGAAACTTTCTAACAAACTTAGTAAAATGGGTTAGTCTTACTCATTAGCAATGATATAATGAATCCATGCTTAAATGATGATTTTAAGATTTAAAAGGGTTCCATATCTGAAACAGAGGTATAATAAACTCGAGGCAGAAGCATACACAACTCGAGGCAAAAAAACATGAAAAGCACAATGGCATTTAGAGGATGGTTTTTACCTTGAGGCATAAAGTTCCATAACTCGAGTTTGATCTCACACTCGAGGTATATTTTGAGCCTCGAGTTATCCACTGATGAAACAAGGAGCAGAACCTTGAGGCAATTTCTATCCCTCGAGTTTTCACCTACACTCGAGGCATGCTATCCCCAGCCTCGAGGTACTCACTGAAGATTAAGCCAATTAAATGAAGAACCGAACTCGAGGTGCGAAAGCTTCAGACTCGAGGCGACGGTGACTCAAGGTAATTTGAAGACCGACTCGAGTTATTGTGATCAATTTACAAATCCTCTTTCGAGACTAAAGTATACTGACTCGAGTTGAAGAAACTTAGCCTCGAGGTTATGAAAACTGGAGGTGACAAAAAGACTAACTCGAGGTGAACAATGATTTTGGCTATGAATTATTAAGGCACTAACTCGAGGTTACATCACTGCCTCGAGTTAAATTGACAGTAAATGTTTTCCTTTGATTAAGTATGATTTTGGCTTGGATAAAAACTGTTTTGTTATCACAACTTAATTTCAAGTTGATTTTAACTTTAGTCATCATCAAAACATAACTGGAGAACCAACAGATTTTTTGCAAGGCCATGATGTAGTATGTCAGGAAAATTTTCGAGTGGAAAAACATGTATTCAAGCTGTTATGTTCTAAATTGAGGGAACATGGATTACGGCACACTCAGAACATCAGCGTTGAAGAAATGGTTGCCATGTTTTTATATATAGTTGGGCATGGACAAGGAAATAGAATAATCCAGGAACGATTTCAACATTCAGGAGAAACTGTTAGTAGGATTTTTCACAAGGTTCTAAAAGCTTCTTTCCGTCTTTCAACAACAAATATCAAACCACTTGATCCGAAGTTTCGTCAGTGTCACAAAAAAACAGCTACCGATCCACGATATCACCCATATTTCAAGGATTGCATAGGAGCAACTGATGGAACTCACATCAAGTGTGTGGTCAGCCAATCGAAGCAAGACAAATATATTGGAAGAAAGGGATATCCAACACAAAATATCATTATCGTTTGTGATTGGGATATGTGCTTTACTTTTGTGTTGGCAGGATGGGAGGGTACTGCACATGATGCTCATCTCTTCCGTACTGCGATTGAGACTCCAACTATGAACTTCCCCCATCCACCTGAAGGTATATCTCTAACATTCACACTTCAATTGCATTACTTTCCATCTTTATTTCACAATGTCAAATAACTGTCAACATTTATCAGGGAAATATTACTTGGTTGACGTTGGCTATCCAACACCAGTTGGATATATTGGTCCGTATAAACGTGGGTGTTATCACCTTCCAGAATTCAAGCAACAGTCAGGATTTTGAAATCCCAATGAGTACTTCAATTTTTATCATTCAAGTTTGAGGTGCACGATAGAAAGGATGTTTGGAGTTTGGAAGAATAGGTTTCACATCTTGCAAAATATGCCCTCATATAGCTTTTGAACACAAGGCCGCCTAGTTTGCGCAACAATGGCGATACATAATCTTATTCGGAGATATTCTCAAAATGATGTGGAATTTGATCAAGTTGAAGAAGGAAATATGGGTGCTAAAGATAATGATGATCCAATTGATGAAGCACCCTCATTATTATCTTCAACACAAATGAATCGTCTTCATGATCAAATCAAAAACCAACTTGTAAGGACTAGGTTTATTTAAGCACTTCATTGTGTTGTAAATTTTTTATGGTAATTTTACTATTCTATTTAGTAAATTTATATTTATATTTAATTTTTTATTCCAAATTATCACATTTTATAGAACATATGTGTGTTTGTGTGTGAATTTGATTCATGCCCTTTTCAGTCATTTTCCATCTCATCTATCTTTTCAAAAACTATGCCAAACAAGTGCCCATCAAGAAAAAAGTTACTTCTGTCACCGCTATCCCAAACACAAATCACATCAAAAAAAGTCTATCAGAAAAAAAGTCCATTAAGAAAAGTCCATCGAAAAAAAAAAAGCCACTTCCCTTAAGCTCCCTCTCCTTTTTTTTTTTTTTTTTTAATTTCTTTTCTCACATGTGCTCATGATGTATGTTGCCTTCTTGAATCTTGCTTGGCCACTTGGCCGATCTTAGGGTCCAAAGAAAAGGTGTATTAATTTCCTTATTGACTTGGTTACACATGTGCAATTATGACATGTGCTCTTGTTTCCTCTATTTTCCTCTTCTTGGCCGAATGTGTATGCGTATTTTGGCTCCTTAAATGTTCTCAAATAAAAGTCAAAAGTATTGATTTCATTCTTTCTCTTGACTTGCCTTGTGGACCAAAATGGACATTAGGTTTTAGAAACTTATTCATTACACTTCTTAGCCAATCCTTTTGTCCATTTGTCATGAATTCTCATTTCCTCCTTGAATCCTTGTTTCGGACGAATTAATGGCTCATGAATGAAGCTCATGATTCATCCCTCTTGTCTTTTTTTTTCGGTTGCCCATCCGGTATCCAGAGCTTCGCCCTGACTAATCCGAATCCGACCCGAGTCGCGCACCTAGTTATGGTGGGTGAGTCTCCCAGCAGGGCTTTTCTGCATTCACAAGGCTCGAACTCGAGACCTTACTTAAGCGACACAAGCCGCTTACCGCTTGAGCCAACCCCCGTTGGTTCATCCCTCTTGTCTTTATTGCTCATGCATAAGTGTCCTAATACAAAGTCAACCTACTTCCCTAGCTTGACATGTGGCCTTGACTTGAGCAAGGGAAAATAATTACTTTGACTTTGTTTATAGACATATGGCATACTCGTAATTATTCATTAATTTGACCTCCTTCATCCTCCCAAGTTTATCTTCAACATGTGACAAAATCTCATGCTTTCCTTAGTGTACACTTAGCAAAAATCTATGGCCTCTTGAATTTGCGTGGAAGCTACTCATTTGACTTAAAGCACATGCTCCTTGACCATTGAATATTCCCTTCCTCCCATCTTGCCACCTAGCCAAAAATATCATGCTTGTTTGGGGAATTGAATGATTGCATTCTATTGATTGTTTGATGATAATTTAATTCCTCTTCTCCTCCTCATGACACTTGGCCAAAAATGGCCCTGCTCAAATAACCTCCATGAAGCTCTTTATTGACCATTGATAAATATCCAAAGGATACTAAGTATTACCACTTTTAGCTAAATTTTCATAAGACAAAAGATCTTACACTTTGTCTCCTCTTTTGGCCGAAAATGAGCATGCATAGGAAACTTGGTGGTGTCATTTTATTGGCCAAATTATCTCATTGTCTCATGGTCTCTAAATTTCCCATTTGGCCCTTACATATATTTTTCCTTTGAGACCAAGAATTAGGAGCCTTTAGAGATCAATTAAATATTAATTCCATGTGGGCCTAATTCTTGTATTAACATATATCTCAAAATTTAAGTTTCTGGAAAAATTTCAACAATTAACCAAAATTCACTATTTCATTTCATTGTATACATTCTTTGTACAAGGAATTTTGGTACAGTAAATTGAGGATATTACAAAGAGTTCGATGAATTAAGAATTATCCCATTCTTTGGTGAGTTTGATAAGTGTATATTTTATAATTAAATATGTGTACATTTTAGGATGTATTATATTAAATTTATAAATATTTTAGATCTATTTAATTAATTTTTTATATTTTTTATCACTAAATTTAATTTTTAGGTAAAATAGAAATTTAAATAGCAAATTTATTCTTATTCTCTCTTCTTATCCAAGAAAAATGATAAATGGAGAAGGAAGAAAAAGGAAAAACCATGTTACATATACATCTACCTTTCTTAAATTTTTAATTTGGTACTTGTACTTTTTTATTAACTCCTTTGATTTCAGTCTATTAGCACTGTTTCTCAGTTAGCACCTTTAACCACTGTATAGGAGCTAATGGTGCTAACAGAAGTACAAAACAAAATTAAATCGATTAATTAGAGAGATATAAATGAAATGCGACCAAATTAGAATTAAGAAAATGGCCCCAACCTGACGGGGAGGGCGTAGGACAAAGAAAAAGACAAAGGAATTAAAACAAAGCAAATTATTATATCGAGAAAGACTTCCTCAACGGTATAACAAAATAAATCTTGTAAAAACCACAGCTGTTTTTATCTTAAACAGCCAAATTCCTTGACCATGACTTATTCTGCTTGTAATAATACACAAGTAATAAGACCATCTAACGCAAAGGAAATAATCTAAATTTTGTATTTAGAACCAAAGTCAAAAGTTGAAACAATCAAAATAAATTTTTTTGAGCACAATATTTTTAACATGTACTTAGTCATAGCTCAATTACCCGTATATCACCACTATTATATGACTCAAAATTTGTATATATAAGCGGACTTAAAATCCTGTTTTGTCCGCAGAAAAAGCGGTTACGTGAAATACACTAAAATCATGGGTTATCCAAGTTCGCTATTATTGCTCACTTCTGCGTTTGTGTTATTTTCGGTTTCATCAACCCATATTCCAGAACTCTTCACTCAATGTCTTGAGGCGAATTCTCAAAATCCAATCCCATTTTCCATCAAATTCTTCACTCCACAAAATAATGCTTCTTTCACGTCAGTCCTTGAATCCACAGCTCAAAACCTAAGGTACTTGCTGACTTCAACGACGAAAACCGAATTCATAATATTCACTCCATTAGAGGATTCTCATGTTCAGGCTGCAGTCCTATGTGCAAAAAAGCTCAAAATTCACACGAGGGTGCGTAGGGGAGATCATGACTATGAAGGGCTTTCTTTTGTTTCTCTCATTGAGAAGCCATTTGTGATCATAGATCGCACCAAGCTACGTGCCATCCAGGTTGATATAGCCCATAAAATAGCTTGGGTTGAAGTCGGTGACACACTTGGAGAAGTTTATTACAGAATATCTGAGAAAAGTCTAGTTCATGCCTTCTCTGTGGGTGTTTGCCCGAGCGTGAAAAAGCATTTGAATTGGGTTAGGAGATTCTATGACTTCATGACTCCTTATGCTTCACGGTTTCCAAAAGAAGCGTATGTCAATTATACAGACCTTGTCTTGGGGATGAACCAGTTCAACGGGACAAGCTTCTTGAAGTGGAGCACTTGGGGATTCAAGTACTGCAAGGATAATTTTATAAGGTTGGTGCAGGTGATGTCCGAGATTGATCCAAGTAACCTTTTAGACATGAGCAGAGCATTCCTCCATTGCCGTTGGAAAGTTTCAAAGATTAAACAAGTGAATATTTTTATGGTAATTTATTTTATGTTGTTTTTGTGTATGCATATGCTTCTGATCCAAATAAGCATGGAAAATAAATTATTAGCGTTGTAAGAATGTTGTATCACTGTGATCATGATTGTCAATTAATTAATTTATTTAATTACTTTGATGGTGATATTAATTTATTTATTTTTTACATATTTCATTGTGTCTCACACGTGTATATGAGAGATCATAGATATTAATACACTTTCTAAGTATTCTTGGATTGCACCTGCAAAGAGAGGTTCTCTTCTTACTAAGTCAACTGATTACTAAGAGAGAGTGTGTAAATTATTTGCTAAAGGAAACTAGAAAATAGAATAACAGTAAATGAGATAATAAAGGAAGGGCATCTATGCAAACTTACTCAAAACTTAATTTCATTCAACTTTTGTGGGAGTTGAATGAAATTTCATTTTTATGAGTGACAAGTCAAACCAACAAGCTGTTGATTGAGATGGTAAGTGGTCTCACCACCTAAGAAGGAGAACACATGTTTGAATCTCAAAAAGCACACTTGTTGGTAAGGACAAAAACCTTTTGTGCTCTATGTTTTGAAAGAGATTAGTCTCCCTTGTTCAAATAAAATAGAATGACATATCAAGGGTGTGATGAACTAAAATTGGGAAAATCCTAATTGAATCCCGCCGAAATATCAAAATTCAAATTCAGGCTTACACTTATAACAAACTCTTAATCAGGCCAACTCGTCTAACTAGGAATTTATAATGTTTGTTCAAAGACTACAAGGAGAATGCCCTTCTGTAATTTAAAAAACGAAATTGAAGATAAGGTGTAGGTTTAGTTTCAGTTTTTTTTTGATTATTCAAATTGTATTTAATTGAAATTTATTCTTTCTTATAATTACTTTTTTTTAATGTGAATGATCATAAAATTAATAATTTGTTTATTATAAAAGAAACCATCTTCTTTTTCTTTTCTTTCTTTTTCAATTCTATTTTTGTCTCCCATCTCTGAGGATACTATTTGCAATGAAGTTTTATTAGAATAGATCCAAATAAAAGTTTTTCCACTTCAAAATAGAATATTAACATAGGTTGATTCGACTTATACAAAATAAAGCCATCTTTCTACTTGGATAATCAATTTCAGGTATTTTATCAATCACAAGAATCATCCCAGCGTTCTGTGCCGGGGGAACAAAAGTCTATGGAAACATTTCTGTCATGTTAATTGGCCAAAAATAAACAACTTTATGGTAAAAAATAATCTTAAAACTTCCTAATCTTTAATTAAAAGTCCTTATTCTGAAACGAATAAAATATACTGCTGTATGAGAAAATCTTGATGGTGTCAAAAATCATAGGTTATGAGTATCGTCTCACACACACACACACACACACACACACACACACACACACACACACATACATACATACATACATACATTTTTCCATCATATATACTCTTTCGTCTCTGCCACACAAAAAAAGGCTGTATAACTAAAAACAGTAAAGTTCGAGAAATGGAAAATAAACCATTACATGTTTTTTTAAAAATTTTATGTTCTTCGTATTTCTAACAAGTACAGTAAGTATTAGGTTTATCTTTAAATAAATCATAAAATCAAAATCAAAATCTTGTAAATGAATTTAAAATAACTAAAGATAATTAAATGAAATCAGCCCGATATCTACTGTCATCTTTTTTTAAAATCTATAACTTGTCATATTGGACTACTTAGGAGTTTGGTAAAAGTATTGGCTTGAATATAAATTTTGGTACGTTGGCGGGATGGACTTGGGATTTCTTCATTTAGAATTGTCATATTCTTTTGAGTTTGATAATGGTATATTTTATAATTAAACAGTTGTATCTTTGAGGAAAGGAAAGGGGCCTCTCCATTTCTCTTTCCATCCACATCTTTATTTACACCGTTAGATTCTCTTATGGTTGAGATTTAACATCTTATAAAAATATTATTATAATATTAAATAACAAAAAATGTAAATAAATAAATTTAAATCATTACAATTTAATTTAAATGGTTCATATCATTATATATTTTTTTAATGTATTTTATATATTCTTTTCTTACTTTTTATAGGATAGTAAAGCTTAACCGTTAGAGTTGATTTAACAGTTTAAATAACGAAGTGGAGGAAAATGTATGGTAAGAGAAATGGAAATGTCCCTTTCCCTTTTCATTTTTTGCCAAAAAATATATCTATCTTTTGGAAAATATTAGATTAAATCTAAAAATATTTTCTAACTATTTATTTATTTTAACATATTTTTCTCCCTAAATTTAATGGTTAGAAAAAAATAGAATTTTGAAAGAAAATTTATTCATATTCTCTCTTTTTGTACCGGAAAATGACGAATGGGAAAGAAAGATATAATAATTCAAAGAAAACAAAGGAAAAAACAGAGATAATAGGCATGAAGCGCGACCCACCGTTGGGTTAATGTGCTCTTTAGTCACTTAAGCCCAATAAGGCTTAATTGAGACTACGGCCCCAAGAACTCTATGGCCCATGTGGTTTAGGGTTAGGTCTTGGGTGTAGTAGCATATAAACCTACTTTCACCTCGCTTGGAAAAGAGACGCACGCATAAGGAGGCTCTCATCGAAAACAAACTTAGAGGCGGATGTTCATCATCTCGAACGGTTGCCCACACAACCATCTCATTCCCCTCGAGAGATAGTCCGGAAGATCGATCATAGAGCGGACGACGATTTTTGTGGAGAGGCTTTCGATCGTCGCATCTTTCCGTGGTGATTAAAACGATGAAGGTTTTAACTTTTCCTATATCGCGTGGTACGATACGCTTCGCGTTTCGATTAGAATCCTACCATTGGCATCGAGCCAATAGCGATGAGAAAAGAACCGAGTTTTGATATTAATTTATATTTCATGTGATTCTTTTCGAAAATTATTTTTGAAAATATGACGTCTTTTTCTATATTTGTTATTTATTTCATGGTAGTTATTCGTTTATAATTCATATTTGATCTTAGTTTTAATTTCAATCGGTTAATCGCTTTAATCCATGTTTAGATTCTCTCGTGTATTTCTTGATTTGTAACAAGGAGGCTAATCCCATATGATTAGGTTTCCTCCTTGTTTTTTTTGTTGTTGGAATTTCTATGTATTTTTCGAATTTCTGTAAAAGTTGGAGATCAAGAAACTGCGAAGAAGATGACTTCGGCTAATGGCGTGGCAAAAGTGATGGCTAGGGTTCCTCTTTTGTGTCCTAGGGTTTCTAGCCAAGGATTGGGTTTTTGGGCTTTTGGGCCCATAGATACCCTAAAGGGGCTTAAGACAGATGCTATATGGGCGGACGAAAAAGAAATTCCAAAGTTGTAAATTTTATTTTTAAAAATTTATAGGAAAGCCATGGATTAAAGTTATTTGTTTAATTATTTAATGCTTTTATTGAATTGTATGAATTATATTTACGATTAACATGATGTTTGTAATAACATGCCATATAGAATAGGAAGATGTCATATTGTTACATAATCACATGTCATAATAGCATAATAACTATTATGTTTTCAATCGACTAGTATGATAGTTATTATGCGAGATTATTTAGGTTATCCACTAAATTAATTATCAATTATTATGATTTTAAATTAAAATCTAGAATAATAATTGGATTAATTAATTATGGAATTAAAATCTAGATAAATAATCTAGGAAATTTCCTAAGAGAATTGTAGTTTTGAGAGTACTTTGTGGGTTATTTAAAATAATCATGTGAAGCACACTCGCCAATCATGACTAGATTTTAGATACCAAATGATTTCAATTAAAGTTGTTGATCTCGCACAAATAATACTCTAAAATGAACAAATTCTTGGAAATTAATTAATAAAAAAAATTCTAAATTTAAAATATTAAATGGGTGAAGGTTTTAAATTAAGCTTTTAATTTTAAAAACCTACGGGCCCCAATTGTGGGTTTATTAGTGAAATGGTTATCGCCGAAGCCCCATTAGATAAGGATAATCGGATTTCGCTAGATTAAACCCTAATATTTTCAAAATTTTAGTAAAGTTTTTGTACAGCCCATCGTCAAAAGACACTTAGACACTAAAGATAATTTTGAAAGTAAACAATGGTTAAATACATTCAACTTTGGTAAAATTGTTAACCCTCCCATCGAGGCTCGCAATGGAACCGAAGGCCCAAACTAACAATATTAGTTTTACAAGAATCTTACCCATCGTAAGCCTTGTAAAGATAACTAATGGATTTTTAAACAATAAACGAATAGTAGTTGTTAGAATCTACTAGCGATATATCTGTTTGTTGTTAATTATAAGTTTGTAATTAGTGTGTTTTTTTTTTCCTTATTTTCAGAAAAATGTCTTCATTCAATCCTTTAGCTACAATCTTGAGCCAAAAACCTATGGATGGTACAAACTACAAACAATGGAAAACTAATTTGGATATTGTTCTTCAATATGAAAAGCTCAACTTTGTTCTCACTACCCATATGCTAGCGCTGCCCGCTGCAGATGCGTCTCGATGCAATTCGACTCGATTTCAGCAGAGAAGGAAAGATGGGAGAAGGTGAATGTGTCAGTCACTGCTACATTTTGGCCATCTCACCAATCACCTTCAGAGCAAGTGAGCATGATTGAGAGTGGAGCAACAATGCTCCGACTCTTGATGGCATGTTTGCTACGCCTAGCGCTACGCTTAGGCAAAATGCGCTGAATTCACTACCAAGACAAGGATGTCCGGAGGAAGTGTCTTGGGGTCATTGTCTAACAATGATAGCGAACTTCAAGAAGGCCGATGACCATGGTATCAAGTTTGAACAAGAAGTAAAAGTTTACCTTCTCTTACAATCACTGCCTGAGTACTTCAATCAATTCAAGATGAATTATGATATGAACAAGATGAATCTTGACCTCACTCAACTGATGCACGAGCTTGAGAGTGCTAAACAGTCTCTAGTCAAGCAGGGAAGTACATTTTTTGCTGGTGAAAGTTCTGTGAAACCTAAGGGGAAACCCAAGGTAAAGAACGAGAACAAGAAAAAGAAGAAATCAGGTGCTCCAGTTGACAAAACAGTTGCAATAAAGCAGCCAAAAGGCAAGTGCTTCAAGTGCGGAAAAAAGGGGCATTGGAAGAAAAATTGCCCACAAATGAATAAACCAGGTATAGGTAATTTACATGTGATTAAGGGTTGTTTAGTGGAGAATCACGATGATAAATGGATCGTTGATTCAGGAGCCACTAACCATGTTTGTTACTCTTTGCAGTGGTTCAAACATAGCTTGCCTGTAAGTAAAGGACAAAGAGATTTGAAGCTTGAACTGGGAGCTTGTGTCTGCACTAGCAAAGGGACAAGTTATTTTATCTTTTGATAATTACAAAACTTTGGTTTTAGAAGACCATTTATTTATTCCAGATTTTAAGAGGAATTTAATTACTGTTAGTTGTTTGGATAAACATAGTTTGACAGTTCAGTTTAATTCCTCAATTTAATGGTCTTTTTGGTAGATAAATATACACATGTGTTGATTTCAACCTTGGCTTAATGCTTCTAAGTGATTGGCCTCCATTTAGATGATTTATTCACATAGGTTTTGACTCGAGAGAGCTAATCTAGGTGTAGAACTTGATTGAAATCATGCTTGTCTTGAAGTTTACTTGATAAATGGATGGTTTGTTGGTAAAATAGAGATATATTTACTAACCTTGCATTGTCACATTAGGGTTGTTGCTTAAAGATTGATTCTCATTAATTGTAGCAAGAGATTGTGCATTTTAATGAGAAGAGAAACTTGATTTTGACTTGAGAGAGCGGGTCAAGTATTTGTGAACCTTAGACTAACACATGTATGTATTGAAATGCTACTAGAGAGGTATTTGACCAAGTTTTATGAAGTGAAAAAGGGGAAGAAGAATCCTAGGCTCTTTTATCCTTGAAGTCAAAAGTCATTTGCCTTTATCAATTTTTAAGTTTTAGAAATAGTCTTTAAAAATTCTCTTTCCAAATCAAAACTTTGTTCTAGCTCAACTTGATGAAATTCACTAAGCCTCTTGCTTGACCAATTTGTTAAACAAATCCTCGTGGGAACGATACTTTATTTATCACTTTATTACTTGCGAAACTCGTACACTTGCGAGGTGAACAAAAGTCCACCTCGGGATATGTGTACACCCTTAATGGCGGTGCCATTTGGTTGAGAAGTGTAAAACAATCATGTGTGGCTGACTCTACCACAGAGGCTGAGTATGTAGCTGCTTCTGAGGCTGCAAAGGAAGCTGCATGGTTAAAGAAGTTCCTAACAGACCTTCAGGTGATACCAGGTGTTAATTCACTACTAGAAAAGCTGAATTGCGACGGAAATTTATCTGTTATAAATTGCGACGGAAAAATTCTTCCGTCGCAAAAAAATATTTGCGACGGAATATAATATCTCTGCAAATTTATGACGGAATTTAATATCCGTCGCAAAATTTGCGACGGACACACTATCCGTCACAAACTTTTTGACGGATATTAAATTCCGTCACAAGAGTTCAGTAAAATGGCGGACATTTAGTCCGCCATTTTGCAACGGATCTCGGATCCGTCGCAGATTTTACGAAGGATCGATGAACCGTCGCAAAATCTGCGACGGATCCCGTGATCCGTCGCAGCGTCTATAAAATGACGACTAAATGTCCGCCATTTTGCGACGGATGTCGATCCGTCGTAGATTTTGTGATGGATCATCGATCCGTCGCAAAGTTCAGAAATGGCGGACATTTAGTCCGCCATTTTGCAACGGATCGATGATCCGTCGCAAATGTATGCACATAGGTCGCATATTTGCGACGGACACGAAGTCCGTCGCAAATTGGCGGACCTTTTGTCAGCCAGTTGCCAACACTTGCGACGGATCTAGATCCGTCGTAACACAGATCCTTGTGACGGATCCTAGGATCCGTCGCAAATTTCTGTTTTGCGACGATCCGGATCCGTCGCAAGTTTTTTTTAAAACCTCCCGCCCTTTTCGCATTTCATTCGCCGTTTTTTCTTCATTTTTCTTCTCTTCTCTTCATCATCTGTCCCCCCCATTCCCATTTCGCCTTTTTTTCAGTTTTCTTCTCTTTATCATCCGTTCCTTCTCTCCGTGCTCTCTCGTTCTCTCAACTTCTTCATTCATTTTCCGGTGGTGTCTCCTCCTCCTCTTCCCTTACCGGTTACCAAGTAAGCTTTCTCTCTTGTTTCTTTTTGTTGCATCGGCGTGTGTGGAAAGATTTGATTTCTCAACTTCTTCTTTCGGTTCGGTGGTGTCTCCTCGTGCTTTCGGTCGGTGATTTTCCCAAGTGTCTCCTCCTCCTCTTCCCTTATTGGTTACCAAGTAGGCTTCCTCTCTTGTTTCTTTTTGTTGCACCACCGTGTGTGAAAAGATTTGATTTTTTGTATTTATTATTTTCTTGAGTGTTATTTTGATTTGTAATAAAATGATGTGAAAAATATTATTGGTTCTCCTTAGTAAAATTTCTACATAACATATCTTTTTTAATATTCTGTGCTATTTCTTTAATGTTGATTAAATTATTCATCATTGGTTATTAATGTTGATTTGTGAGTATTAATGGGAATATTAATGTTGCATAATTTTTTTATAGTCTATTTTGTATAATGAAAAAATTGTGTGTTAAAATTATGATATTATTCATTATTGGTTATTAATGTTGATTTGTGAGTATTAGTGAGAATATTAATGTTGCCATTTGATATGTCCTCTTCACCGTCGGGTTATTTTTCATCTTCACCGTCGACGCTTCATATGTCGTCATCACCGTCTACCCCCACTGATCCACAGCAAGGGAGACAACAGGTTTACTTTACCATTTCTGATTGATTTACGTATGTTTAGTTTCCTAAAATCATCTATGTCCAAACATCTTCAATATTTCACATTCCTTCCTTAGCACACTACGTCGCCTCGAGCCACGTCGGGAAGAAGGTAGTTCCTCCGATACACCATATAGGGCACAAATGATTCTTTGACAAGGAAGCTTTGGATCTGTCCTGACGGCGATGAGTAAGTCATGCCAAGTTACCAATAATGTTACAAATTTCTTCTCTAATTGATTTGTATGCTAATATTTGCATGATGTCCTCCTCGTTTTCAGCATTGTGCCTCATAATCCGGTGGGGATTTCATCTCGGCCCAATTATTCCGTAATTACAATCAACCTTGGACCAAGTGGACACAAATTCCTAAGGACAATCGAAATGCTTGGTTCAATGAGTTCTTGGTAAGTTATTTGTTTTATGGTTATTAATTAAGTACTTTTAAAATTTGGAGCATTAATTGTTCATTATTGATTTTCAGGATAAGCATATGACGTTGCCTGAACGTCGTGAAGATCTGAAAAAAGCTTATAACCACAGGGCAGGTCGGTGGTTGTCTCAAAAGCTTTATTCATTGAGATAGTCAAGAGGCAAGAAAGATTGGATTCCACGGCAGACTGCAGACGAATTATCTGACAGTTGGGCCACCGATGACAAGTTTCATAACACAAGTGCGAAAAATAAGGAAAATAGGGCTAAAATGGAAGGACCGTCATATGTTGGCGGCTCCATTCCAATTAGTGAGCATCGACGAAAAGTTGTAAGTACACGTTATTTTCTATTTAGGTATTCAATATTTTGTACTTTGAAGTGATTAATTAATGTCATCATTTGCGTTTGTAGTTAGAGTCCTGGGAAGCTCCTATAGGATCGATTGAGTGGGCTACCTTTGAGCGGACCCATTCCGTGCTCTGAAGGGAGTGAGAGGCAGTGGATTAACCCAAAGGCGCAGCAAGTAGCGGTTAGACATTTATTGCCTTTATTACTTGTTTTATGCACCACCATATTTATTTCATTTTACATGTCTTATTTGTTATGTATTTTTGTACTTGTAGGAAACCTTTCAAGTTGTCACGGGAGAGAGACCCCGCATCCTCTCGGTCCGATAACAAGAGTCTCGTTCTTTGAGGCTACAAAGGATTCAACAAGAAAGGGAGAGTCTTTGGATACGGTGCCTCGCCAACCGATCAAGCAAAAACAAAGCGCTCCTTATCCGGCATTGAAGGTGTTTCTTCAGGTAAACGTAATACATTTGATATTGATAATTTCCATTCTCTTGTCCATTCAAATGAAGTTCAAATAATAAATGTACTTCATAATGTTTTTGCAGATGAGCTGAAGAAGATGAAGGCTTTGGTGCGAGGAGCAAGCAACACGATGACTCGTGAATAGGAGATGATGAGGCACTCGAGAACGAGGAGATAATGAGGAAGCGAGATGATTCAGAACGAGAGATGATGCACGAGAGATGATCTGTAGATGATTCAGGAACGAGAGATGATGCAGCAGAAGATGACTCAGCAAGCGGAGATGATGATGCAGATGCAGCTTCAACTCAAGTCCCTAATGAAAGACAAGGGTTCGGGGTCGGCTCCTGGTGATGATGACCATGCTGGTGATGATGATGATCACAATGTCATTGTTAGGATACTTTTTAGTGTTTGCTCTTTGCAACATTATTATATATATTTTGTTTTCTCTATGTAAACTCTTTATAATTGTTATTATATCCATGATACACTACTTTTTGTATTCACTTTTCTCGAAAAAAAAAAAATTGATTTTTTTTTAATTTATTAGTTTTGCTACGGAATTTTTTCCGTAGCAAATTTTCACAAATTTTGGATTTTGCTACGGAACAAAATTCCGTAGCAAAATTTCGAATTTCCTACGTAAAACAATTCCGTAGCAAAATTTCGAATTTGCTACGGACAAAATTCCGTAGCAAAATTTCGAATTTGCTTTAAAAAATTCGTAGCAAATTGCGACGGATATGAATTTCCGTCGCAAATTGTGACGGATTTTCTGTTTCCGTTGCAATTGCTATGCGGTTTTTTGCTACGAAAAAAAATTCCGTAGCAAATCCGTTTTGCTACGGAAAAAGCCTATTTTGCTACAGAATTTTCCGTAGCAAAACTTGATTTTTCTTGTAGTGATTGTCCTATCACACTTTATTGTGACAACAAAGTGGCAAAGAGTACAGTCCAAGGAACCAATGTGTCACAAGAGACAAAAACACATGGAGAGGAAGTACCACTTGATCCGAGAAATAATTAAAAGAGGAGATACATTGGTAGCAAAGATAGCATCAGACGAGAACCTTGTCGACCCTTTTACTAAGAGTTTGCCCGAATGTGTGTTCGGGAGGCATGTTTCATCTATGGGTCTTAGGAGGATTCCAGATTTGCTATAGATTTAGGTAGTTGTTATTTCACTTTGTTATTTTGTGCTTTTTGAGCAAGACATTATGACATTGCATTTTTTCTGAATGTTAATAAATGAGGTGTTTTTCATTTATTTCGCACACTATTTACAAACTCTAAGGTCCGGATCAATATGAAGTATATGATCTTATGAATACATTCATAGAGGACATGGTCATAGGTTCTCACAATTGATGAATTGGTTCACAGCTATTAAATTAAGTTGGGCACTTTATTTAGGCTGCAATATTTTATGAAATGGTTTTTTCCGAATCTTCATAAAATATTGGTGTGAGTTAATACTTACATTTAATGGATCAAGGAGAGATTTGATTAAGGTTGTTCTTTCTGTCATAAGGAATCAAATCTCCGATAACCATAGTCATGTTGTTGCTCTTAATCCCGAGTTTATTTTAAAGAGGTAGTCGAATAGTTTTCATTCTTTGATTTACCAACAAAGAGGTTTGATCTATATAACGGCCAACAACTCGGTATTTTGGGATTGAGACTGTTTGGTTATCGGTGTTTATGAGATAAACAACATGGAATTTATAGGAAATGTCCCCTTGATATGTTTCTGTACCGGATATTGAAGACAAAGGGCCAGTGCATGTAATCCATTAGAGAAACTATTAAAGTCAAGAGAATAAATAATTGATTGGGTTACAGAAAAACTAGTCAATCAAGTTATAGACATTCTATAAAGGGGTAATGCATATTCCTATTATAAGTGACATTATTCTTGGAGATCACGTTCGGGCTTTTAGTGGAGTAGCACCAAACTAGATAATCTTCTGTAGATTATCATGAGCCTTGATGAATGACAAATTGTAGATCCCCAGGCTAGCTCGACACAAGGGATGTGGTATATTATCAGATGATGATGGCTTATGGGCTACATGGTCTTGGGTTTACGAACTCAAGTTTGTATCTTAAAGAGCAAGTGGGAGATTGTTGGGTTAATGTGCTCTTTAGTCACTTAAGCCCAATAAGGCTTAATTGAGACTACAGCCCAAGAACTCTATGGCCCATGTGGTTTAGGGTTAGGTCTTGGGTGTAGTAGCATATAAACCTACTTTCACCTGCTTGAAAAAGAGATGCACGCATAAGGAGGCTCTCATCAGAAACAAACTTAGAGGCATACGTTCATCATCTGAACGGTTGCCCACACAACCATCTCATTCCCCTCGAGAGATAGTCTGGAAGATCGATCATAGAGCGGACGACGACTGTTCGTGGAGAGGCTTTCAGATCGCTGCATCTTTCCAGGTAATTAAAACAATGAAGGTTTTAACTTTTCCTATATCGCGTGGCACTACTAGAAAATGCCCAATTTGCGACGGAATTTATGAGGAAAAAAATTCCGTCGCAAATTGGGGTAAATTTGCTAGGGAAATTTGCAAAATGGTCATATTTTGCGAGGGAAAATTTTTTCCTCGCAAAATTGACCATTTTGGGGGAAATTTCCCGCCAATTTCCCCCCATTTTGCGAGGGAACAATGTTTCCTCGCAAAGTCCCCAATTTTGCGAGGGAATATTTTTTTCCCGCAAAATAGTGACTTTTGCGAGGGAAACTTAGTTCCCTCGCAAAATAATATGTATTTTTTTTAAAAAAATCTTGCACTTTTTGCGAGGGAAACAACGTTTCCCTCGCAAAGTCTCCATTTTGCGAGGAAGTGTGTTTCCTCGCAAAGTCTCCAATTTTGCGAGGAACCATATTTCCCTCGCAAAATAGTGACTTTTACGAGGAAACTTTGTTCCCTCGCAAAATAATATGTATATTTTTTTTTAAAAAAAAATCTCAATACTTTTGTGAGGGAACAACATTTCCCTTTGCAAAGTCTCCAATTTTGCGAGGGAACCATGTTTCCTCGCAAAATAGTGACTTTTGCGAGGGAAACTTTGTTCCCTCGCAAAATGATATATGTATATTTTTTTAAAAAAAGTCAATATTCATTGCTCTCTTATTTTTTTTTCACTCCAAATCCCTCGCTCGCGCTCCATGCGCAAACCCTCGCTCTCCTTTCACCTTCGCCCTCAACCCTCCCGGCCAGAAACCCATTGGGCATTCAAGATCTGGTTTTTTGCACCAAGTCGACCCTAATGATTTTCCAAACTGAGCGCTGCAATTTGTCCACGCGATTAGGGCACTGGTTTGATTTCCGCTGCAATTTTCTCTGGATTGTTCTTGCTCGTGATTTCTGTTCGTCGTGATTTTTTCTGTGACTTTGACGCCATCAAATCTTGGCAGTGCTGGCAAAGCGGATACTCAAGCATATGGATGATCTGTCTTTGAAGCTAGATTCTCATGAGGAAACAATTAGAACTTGTAAGTTCCTCCTTGTTGACATCTTTAGTTTTTAATTTTTGATTAGTTTCTTCGAAATAAAGAAGATTAATTTGTTATATCTACGTAAGTGTAGGGTTATTATTCTCGCAGGAATGCTTCAACATGTTCGACTCGCCTTCTTCCTCACCATCCTCACCGTCGCCTCGTTCAGTTTCTCCGCTTCTGCTGGTAAGCATCCTCCTCATTCAGTTTCTTTGACTGCCCTAATTTGTTTCGCGCAAAGCTTTCTCAAAATAAAAATAAAAATAAGGGGTTTTGTTTCATGTCACTACAGCCTTTGCGCGAATCTTTCAGTGAATCTGGGAATAGATCTACTCGTTGTTATGGGTTTTCTGTTGGCTTTTGGTCTTGTCATCTTTTATCTTTCGATTTATTGTTCAACGGATATATGCTAAAATTACTATATAAATTGCTTTGTTTCAAAGTTTTGGGGTGTGGGTTGTGGAAACATCTTGAGAATTGCGTTTTGGGGTTTGGATTTGTGAAGTACTGAATTATGGTGATGATAGTAAGGATAGTGAAGCTGAAGTTGCTTTAGCTATAGGTATCATCACTTGTATAATTTTGTTTTCGTTGTGCTATAATTCTGTAAAGAGAAGAGCTTAAAACTGACCATAAGCTTGTTGAGAAACAAATATTCCATGATATGTCATGAAATTCGGAAAAACAGAGAAGCCATACCTACAATCATGTCTTTTCAACTACTAGAAAAGAAAGTTGCCATGGCAGACCAACAGTCTAGGAAGGCTACTACATTAACATGCCTTTATACATATCTCATGAAATCATAATATGTAAACTTGCTTGCTTGTTCATGATAGTGTATGTTTTAGTGAAGTAAGATGAAATAAGCAAAGTAATCTCAGAAAAATTGAATAGCTTCACACAACTTACTTGTCCTTCTAGTTATTAATTAAATCACTTTTACTATTTGAAGTAGCTAATGTTTCTCCATTTCTTTTATCATGCATGAACCTAACTATGATGCATAGTGTCGACTTAATTTATGCTTAAGATGCTTAATGTTTGCATTTAAGTTGAACCTAACTGTGATGCAATGCAAGAAGAAGATAGACCTACGTACGCATTTACATATATGTGTTATCCTTTTGTTGAGAGAATCTGAAAGATAGAATGCTATGTTCTCTTTTTTTTTTTTTTTTTTTTTTGCTTGCTCTTTGCTCCATTTGGTATTATTAGACAGTAATTATGTGGAAGAATGTTCGGGATATATGTTAATGTGATTTCCTCTCAAGTTTTGAGATTCACATGGTGTTGTATGAGCATTGGAAATATAATCTTGAACATATTGGGCATTTGACAGGAGATGGTGATTCAAGGCACATAGGCTACAAGGTTGAGATGCCTGGTGCATATGAAATTGCTTCTGTAAGTGATATTATTATCAGCAATATTCTTGTCCGGTTTGGTATGCTGTGGATTAACTGTCTTGTTGTGGATATTTCTAGAGCGACGTGACTGTTGGACGTGTTCCAGAGAAAGCTGATTTGGTTATTCCAATTGCAACAGGTATTCATAATCCTGATTATTAATACTATGGGGCATTTGGAATCAAATTGATCAAGAACTCAATGGAACTATCATTAGTTTGTCTATTCAAAATAAATCTCGTTGTTGTATATTCCATTGGACTTCATTGTATACATCTGGTATGTTGATATATTTTGGAACTATACAATTTGTTAGTTAATGGATGAAAATTTACTGTGTTTTAAGTAATCTTTGTTAGAATCTTGTATTTTGATTTTTGAGTAGTCATTGACAAGTGAATTCCATTTATGGATTTAAGTTTAAAGGTTTTTTACTTGAAAGGGCTGCAATGTATTTTTAATATTCTTTTTTTGTAATTATTTTATTTTTTTCCTAATTTTTAATATATATTTTTGTAATTATTTTATTTTTTCCTGATTTTTTATTTTTTTAAATAAAAATTGAATTTTGCGAGGAAATATTTTTCCCTCACAAAAGTCCATTTTTTTGCGAGGAAAGTATTCCCTCACAAAAAATTCAATATTTGCGAGGAAATTAACGGAAAATTTTTCCCTCGCAAATTCAGAATTTGCGAGGAAAAAAAATTTTGCGATGGAAATTTGTTTTGCGAGGGCTTTTTTTCCGACGGAATTTTTTTTTCCGCCGCAAAATCAGTTTTGCGACGGAAAATGGCTTTTTTGTGAGGGAATTTTTCCGCCACAAAAAACTGTTTTTTTTGTAGTGTGGTACGATACGCTTCCGCGTTTACGATTAGAATCCTACACCCACGTGAGTAAACGCATGAAAAGAAGACACTCCAGACGTAGGTGCAAGGCAGAAGAGACGGAAAGAAATAAACGAATTTAAAGAAAGCAAATGATTATATTGAGCATGACTTCACTTCATTAACGGTATTAGAAAATAAATCATCTACAAACCATTAATTTTTTTACATTAAGTAGACGAATTCTTCCTGAGCAAGACTTATTCTGCTTTGTAACAATACATAAGACCAGCTAACGCATAAGGAAATAGCCAAAGTTTTGTTTCTAGAACTCAGTGACAATTAAGTTGAAACAATCAAAATAAAAGTTATATAAGAAAACTATTGCCAACAGGTACTATCTCCAATATAAGACACAAATAGTAATTACATAAACAGCAAAGTGGGAAGTAGTATTATATAATATCGTGGAAAATAGATATGGCAAAAAATCATAAGTATGGACAAGATTAATGAAATTAAACAGTAGATGAGCATTATTATTAGTATTATGTAACCTAGAATGATTAAAATTTGAGCCACAAAAATATTTTTCCCACTCAAATATTGAACAATAGAAACAATTGTTTTGGTCAACGACTTTGTACCACGTGTTCAATGTTAACTCTATGAAATAGAGTTAATTATAGCATTTTCTGGGCTTAAGCATTACTGATTGCTCAAATATTTTACTTTCTTTTTGTTGCTTTAGTGTTGCTACAACATCACTGGATGACAAACTCTGCGGTAGAGTTCCCTGGGTTTAAATTAGATTCTTTCTTGTGAAAATGTAGGAAATGGTTGCTGAAGTTGGGCCATGTGGGCTAAGGATGGATAAAAAGATCACGTGCTAGAGGGAAAAGCAAAAAGAGGTGAAAAATAAAGAAAGACTAGCTGGAAAGAGAGAAAGTGCAAAGAATATAATATTCTTGCTTAACTTATAGAAAGGACAACCTCATTTCACTATTAGAGGGCAAGACAACTCTAGCTATTGGATTAAGGACTTGATGGACTTTTGCCACCCTAACCATAGCCTTAAAAGGAAAGATAGGGTAGCCCGAAACCAGGAGATCAAAAAAAGGAGCGACTGGGACCTAAGAGAGAATCTTGAGAAAGAACAGGGAAGCAAGGCTCAAAGAGGAAAACCCCTTAGGAGAAGAACAAAGTCACAAATTGCAGAAGAGTTTTTCTTTCTTGGGCTGCTGCTATATTCTACTTTTCTTCTTCTTCCTTTTTAGTTTGTTTCTTTGTACTATTTTAGAAAGATTTATGTGAAACTCAATTCTAATGTTTTTGAAAGCCATGAGCTAAGCTTTCCATTGCTAAGCTTTGAGGGAACCTTGATTTATACATTTTACCCGAATACTTAGCCTAAATATAAATGTTGATTCAGTTTGTTTAATGGTGTGCATTTAATTTATCTATCTTGTATGTTGTCAGGCCATTAATAGGCAAGATATGTGGCTTTCATTTACTGGAAAGGATTAAGACTAGACCTCCATTAAACAATAAGTGTTAATAGATTTAACTTGTAAATCTAGCTAGGCCAGCACGTAATATCCCAAATTGACTTTGGCAAAATTCCTTATACATTATGTGAATAAACTGGAATTAGCTAGTGAATTTTGACTAAGTGCTCACTTTTTTCCGAGATACCTGATTTTCTACAACCAAAAATTTTGAGACACGGGTGGCCCAAAATAAAATACCTAGGATATGAATTAGGTCAAGAAGGGAAAGAAAGAAAGAAGGCCACATGAATTTTATTGGATGATCATGAGAATAGTCAAAGAATAATTAAAGATTGTTTCTTGCACAAACTTGTGACACATGTCCCATATTTATTTTAAAATTTAATGAACACATGTGCATGTGGAAAAAGTCAAGAAGAGTAATTTTTTTAAAAAAAAAAAAAAAAAAAAAAAAAAAAAAAAAAAAAAAAAAAAAAAAAAAAGCCTTCGAAAACAAGCTCATATTTCGGTCAAGAGAGAAAAGGAATCAAATGGAAATTTTATTAGGATATTACAAGTGCGAACAAGTCTAATTAATACCAAGAAGTCCACATACACCTTTATTTGCTTCTTCTTGCGCCATATGTCATGCTTGGGCAATAAGATGGAGTCAAATGATCATGTGCTCATGCATCCAATTAGTCAAGATGTATAATTATTAAATCTCCTAATCTCACCCATGATTCGGCCAAGTGTGCACCAAAAGGGAGAAGAAGCATCATGCCATGATTCAAGCACATGATCACATGGAAAAGAGAGGGAGAGGGAGAGAGAGTGAACTCAAAATTGGATGAGAACATGTGGAGCCCATATAATTGACCTTCAAGTTAATTCAAGAACATTTTAATCTATCTTTTCACACTCATAATTCGGTCAAGAGCCCAAGGGAACATAAGGAAAGAGAAACCAAAAACATAGAAAATGAGGGTTGGATTGTAACTATTTGGCAAGCTTGTAAATAAAGTAAAAAATTAGTGTCCAACGATGTTTTCCACCCTCCCAATCGACTTGGACCTCTTATTATTCATTAATAGAGAGACAAACAATAGAAACCAAAGAAACTTAGGGAGAAGAGGAAGGAAAATCTAAAGAACAAGAGGTGAGTATGTGTATATTGGACTTCATCTCTTCTAGTTCTTCACCTTTATCACCAATTCTAGCCTCTTAAAGCTCTTGTGCATGGTGTTTTACTAGTGTTGGCGGAAATTTTAGTGAGCCAAAGAGGAAGAAAAAACTTCAAGAACAACCACCAATGACAAGGTAAGGGATTTTCTATACTCCTTGTTGTGTTTTTGGACTTGTTGGTGGTTGCGGTGATTTCTTCTTGCTTTCTTGAAAATTTGGAAGCCTTTAAACCCTAAGGGAAGGTCTTGTCCAATTGATTAAAAGTGAGCTAAAGTGTATTTATGGTTTAAATAATAAGGTAAATGGTGATTAGAAATCAAATCATGATATTCTTGAAGTAAGGTTTGGCAAAACAATTTAGTTTCTCTTAACCCTAATTTTTCAGCCAGAACAAGGCAGGTAGAAGCAATGGTATTTTTTTATTTTTATGTTTCCAATGTGTTTAAAATGAAAAATTGTGTAAGGTAATGGTTAGAAAGTGATTGTGGAAGCATTGGAAACAAAAGGCAACAAAACCCCAATCTGCCAGTTTGGTTTCCTTGCGAGGCGTTAGATCTGACATGTAATGGACTAGATAAATCGTGTCCAATGGCTGAAATTTTTTAGAATTAAATTAGATGTAATGAGCTTTAATTTGATAGGTTATATGCCTAATTTGAATTTGTAAACGTGGAGATATGAATTTTTGAAAATGACCTATGATTCTAAAACACAAATATGGGCAGTGGTACTATTTGATTGAATCTGAAATTTTATGCATGTGCATGGCTTCTAGAAGTATTTTTATTTGAAAATAGACTCAGTGATTATTACATAGCCTTGGGAACCATCCCATGTGGACACTTGTACAATGAGTTATGATTTTTCAAGGTTTGTAGAAAACCTGGCGGAATTGGTCAAAAGGGCAAAAATGAGAAGAACAAGGGTCAATGGTAATTAATTCAATCTTCAAGTTAAAATGGATTCTTGGAGCTAATAGAGGCACTTTGTTTGGGAGTTACTTTTGGAGAATCATTTTCACCATTTACGAGGTAAAAATAGCTTTTAAAGAATAGCTTTTGGAGAATGATTTTTGAAAAAAAATGATAGTGTTTGGATGTTTTTATCATAGTAGCTTTTGGAGGATCAAATTTACTAAAAATGACATTAGCTTTTTGTATAATTGCATTTAAAGAATAAAGTGATATTTTAAACATAAACATTATATTCAATAATAAATACCAAAAATTACATAAAATTTTAGAAAACATAAATTTCTACCATTAGTAATTCATGTAACTTGATAAAAATTAGATCAAACATACTTGTATTAATAAACTGTATAAAAAAATATTTTTAACATATAAACTTATTATTTGATTACTACCATCACATCAAACAAAAACTAACCTCCATATTTAACGCATTCGAATATATTCTCTTTTTTTTTTTTTTTTTTTTTTTTTGTCAAAACGCATTCAAATATATTCAATTCAATTCGTCTTCACAATTCACCATCCTTCTTCCAGATTTCTCTCTCCTCAGTGTACAATGCCAGATCTCGATTCCGGAACTCAGATCTCGATCTCTTCACCACCTTCACCTTTCTTTTTCTGCCTCGCCGGAGTGGCAAAATAGAAAGGGAGCAATCTCACGAACCAGACGCTGGAAATGAAGCTTCCTGATCAAAATCTCAGTACTCTTCTATTACTTCCTGATCTCACGAAGAGAAACCGTCCCTAGCCTGAAACGATGGGGCTTCTTCACACCTCCAGTAGTCGGAGCAAACTTCCGAGTAGCAAACATTACTGGAAAAGAGAGGATGAAGATGAGAAGAGAGAACGAGGACAGGATGATCTGTAAGCACGATGTGTTGGGCGAGGGAAGACTGTTTTCAATGGATATATTGGAGGGTATTTTGGGTTTCTGCAATTATGGTGGCCCACTTTCGTTTTGGAATCAGCTAGCAGCAAAAAAGTTGGATTTTGCAAAACCTAGGTTTTGGGTGGGAAATGATTTTAGAGCAAATTCAAGGCGTTTGGCAGAGCTTTGACAAAACCAAGTTTTTGTTAAATGTCGTATGTTGATGTTGGAATATTGGACAAGTAGTATCCGTAATGTATAATTATAGGAACCTATAATGACCCGGAACAATTAAAGTACTTGGAGTAGACTCAGAAAATTACAAAGCAAATTGGTAGTAGCTCTAATCTCACTCACTTTGTATGATTGTGCATGTTTGTTTGAACCACATTTGTGAAAGTCCAATCCCTTGTAGGGCCAGCACCACTCATGAGCTGATCGACTAAAAAGGCTGACCATGGAGACCCTTCCCGGTGGCTAGGTCTAACGGACCGATTGTCCATAGGTAACAGACCTAGTTGCATTCAAACGATTTGGATGGTTCCCAGTCAAATAACTAGCATTATAGTTATGTGTGGCTAGGTGTAGGGCCTACTAAACCGATAGTCTATAGGTGTTGAACCTAGCACATTCAGACAACTTAGGTGGTTCCTAGTCAAATACCTAGCACTGTGGTAGTAAGATCATGTGATCATTGGTTACATTCATTGCTAGACTCGATTTGTGAAATGTGATGTTAAACCCTAAATGCTTTATATGTTGTTGTGGATTGTTTCTATTTGTGGTTATCTATCGTGTTGTCTATACTTTGTGCTTGAGATTAACTATTATCTTTGGGAAGCTTTGGGATCCCACCCCTTGTTACTACCTATGATTTGTATATTGTATTGGACACTGCTCCCAAGGCAAGGCGGTGGACATCAGCGGTTGATGGTTATGGTCTAGATCAAGACTCGACAGTATATTGAAATTTATTAAGAGTTTGTATAACCCTATGGGAACTCATGTATTGTAATCAAGAGCTTTACATCAGTATATTGTGCTATTTCTTTTTTGTCCATTGAACTGTGCGCTATACTCTGGTAATAGTCAGTATATACCAAGCGGGCATTACACAGCAAACTCCAGGCATGGGCTTGCTTCACGCAACCATATACCTTACACTTCATGGTATTCTGAGCTCAAATTTAGCATAGGCATATTATGAAAGGGGGAAATCAAAGCTTAGTCTATTTTTACCTTGATTTACTCTCGATCGTGCTCAATATGGATTGGTTACATTTCAATTTTAGATTTTGCAGCTTACATCACTCAATTCAAAACGAAATATCTTTTCATTTTACAAAATCAAGCAACTATTATTCATTCTCTTGCATACATATTGCATTGCTATAATCTCTGTATGATGATAATTTACTCATTATTTTATTACTTATTTGACCGATACACTTGCCGAGTAAAATAATCCAACATTCAGCTATAAAAAGGATTAAGGATTTTTGTCAAACCAAACAGAAAAATAACAAAAGTCAAAATTATTGACTTTGAAAATTAAATATCCATGACATCTTTGGTCAATGGGATTTATATCCCAAACGGAAAAATGCATTTTAGGTGTGGACATAGGATAGTGTTGAAATGAATAAGAATCCAATAATATCAAAAAGGAAAGAATTTGGAAAGACCAAGAAAAAAACGCTGAGAACAATTTTTTTTTGGCTGCGTAATACCAATTCGGGCGACCAAACAAATTATTGGCGTTGTAAGAATGTCGTATCTTTTTGGTCATGATTGTCAAGTATTATGTTTAGCTAATTACTTTGATGATGATATCATAAAAGGATTTTTGCACATTTCATAGTGTCTCATAAGTATATATGAGATCATTCATATTAATACACTTTCTAAGTATTCTTGGATTACCTGCAAAGAGAAGTTTTCTTCTTACTAAATCAATTGATTACTAAGAGAGAGTGAGTAAATTATTTCCTGAAGGAAGGCAGAAAATAGAATAGCAGTAAATGAGAATTAATTTGAGAGGAATACACAGTCACTAAAACTATTAAATTCAAAATTCATCCTATATGTTTGAAATTTCTATCCTTCAAATTAAATCTTTAAATGATTATCCGATTGTGGCTTCTTAATATTGAATTGGTTAACTAGGCATCTTTAGGCGAGAGAACAGAGCATTTTGGTATCAACGATCATATATGTTTGAACAGTGCATATAAGGGGTTTGAAAATGATTAGTGATCTAATGTTTTATTGATCGAGGGGTCAAGTTACCTTAATTCATTAATTCATAATGTTTCAACGGTACGTTGTTTGAAGAAGGCTACTTTTTGAATACGCTGAAAGAAACTTGGGTCCAGACATCTTATTATCACTTGAGTGGTCCAATATTATGACAATAATAAACTCAAGGGATTCACTCATAGCTGGCTACACCTAAATGTTTAATGTTTAGGCTAAATTATATAAAACCCCTTGAAATTTGGAACAGTTGCATATAACCCTGTGATATTTTAAAGTTTAAATTTGACCCCTAACCTTTCATTTTTAACTAAACCCCTTGTTGTTAAGTGATTGTTATCTTTTTAATAGAAAATGACACATCAGATTATGAGATAACATATGGAATCATATGGGCATCCTATGTAAATTACCAATTTTATATTTTAAAAAAAAAAAAACCCCTAAATTTTGTTTAGTTACATATAACCCCCTTGAATTTCAAAATTTAAATTTAACTCCCTTAAAATTTTGATTTATAATATTAAACCACATGCGTTACTTTTATCATTTAAATAAAGTTTATTAATATTTTTATTATTATTTGTCAACTAAAATAGATAGTTATTTTGTATGAAAAAAACAAGTTAAACAAAATTTAGAAAAATATGGAAAAAAAAAATGTTGAACCTCCGATTCAAAGAAAAAAAAAAACGCTTTACTAATAAAAAAGTTAAAAGGGAAAAAACTATCATCTAACCAAGGTTATTAAAATTGGACCGGTCGGAACCTAGTCGGATACTTGGATTAAGGGTTAGTGGATCGGCCGAGTCAAACCGAACTAAACCGGAGCAAAACGGTAAGAGAGTAAGTGTTTCAGTTTATTAATGTCAAATTATTAAAAAAAATCCATTTAATATTTAAATAATTTTTGAGAGTGTGAAAGTTGTGATATGACTATATGAGTAGTACTGTTGTCAAGTCTTCCGTCCTTGGCTGACAGCTAAAGCTTGCAAGAGGTGACTATGCGTGTAGATATAACTCTTGAGAAAAGTCAAATTTAGAGCATGAACATTGAACAATAAAGAGGTTATCCTCGTCATTTTCGCTGTCCATAACCCACAACTTCTCCAAAAACTGAAAAAACAGCCCCGCAGGTTCACTCGCTAAGCCATACCGGACGTTTTAGATTTATGAAGATTGAGTTTCATCGCCGTCGATCCTCACTCCCTCTTCTCTCTGCCTGTATGTTCTCTGGTCTCGTCGGTACTTAGCCGTCGATCAGCACCTCGGCGCATCCGATATCTGGTGGCCTCACTCCTCGTCGATCTCAGCTATGAAGGACGCCAATCTGGCTGCCGGGGCTCTGCCCATCTCTTTCTCTGTTCATCCCTCTCCTTTCCATGTTGTCGGAAAAGCTTCAGAAAAAAAATGACCCCGGTTTCTATGGCTGACCGGACCGGTTCCATGGCCGGTTCTGGGTTTTTCGATGCGAACCGGCCGTCAAATCGATCGGTTTAATAACCATGCATCTAACACAAATGTAATATTTAAATTGTTAATGCTCAATCATCCTAAGAATATATTTAACACAAATGATGACATTTTTATACTATCAATATTCAATTATCTCAAGAAAATAAGTAAAAGTTATGCAAATGATGACATTTATATTTTTATATTTTTTTTAAAATACTACTCCTCTTATTCTTAATATAAGACATATTTGGAGAAATTGATCTTGATCTTAAATATAAGATATTATTTACATATTTGTCAATATTATCCTAATTAGGAAAATGATTAGGTTGTTTTAGAAAATACATGTCATATTGTCATATTAAGTAACTCAACTAACTTCTTTAATCTAATCAAATTAGGTAAATATGTCTTATATTAAAGACTAGAGAAATATTCTTATAGTTTTGGGAGAATCACCAGAGGCCCATTTAACCACAATTAGCCCAATAAGGGCCCCAAGAATCTGATTTTCCCAGAACAGGCCCTAGGGCCCTTTTTGACATGTGAATGTTAAATGAAAAGACAAGAAAGCCCCTAACTAAAGCTGAAAAAGGAAGGGGGTTCTGATTTCAAAACTCTCTCTCTCTTTCTCTCTCTCTCTCTCTCTCTCTCTCTCTCGCGTTTTGATTAAATCACGCTACTCGGTGTTTGTTTCTTTTCTCGTTTGGATCTCTCCACTAGATCGCTTCGGTTGTTTGGCGTTTTTGATCGAGTTTGGTGAATCATCAATTCCTTGTTCTTTGTCTATCTGCTCTTGCCGAAGGAGGAAGATTCCAATCTGTAAGTTTTTCTAATTTTGGGTTTTTGTTTTCACTCGATCTGTGTGTTGCAACAGAGAGGAAGGCTGTCCTTGCTTCTTCGGTTCTAATCTCGTGAGACGACGCCGGAAGGGAGGTAGCTTAAAGAGAGAATTTGCAACAGCAAAAACCATATTTCCAACAGACAAAGCAACATTTACAACAAACTTTAAAAATTTGGATTTTCGTTCAAACTCAAGTCCTAAGTTTACAGAGGGCATTTACAACAGAAAAAGTCACATTTACAAGATAAAAAGCCACATTTACAAGAAACTTTAAAAACCTGGATTTTTCACTCAAACTCAAGTCTTAAGCTTAAAGAGGGAATTTGCAACAAAGAAAAAGCCACATTTACAAATGAAAAAGCAACATTTACAACAAACTTCAAAAATTTGGATTTTCGTTCAAACTCAAGTCCTAAGCTTACAGAGGGCATTTACAATAGAAAAAGCCACATTTACAAGGTAAAAAGCCACATTTACAACAAACATTAAAAACCTAGATTTTCGCTTAAACTCAAGTCCTAAGCTTAAAGAGGGAATTTGTAACAAAGAAAAAGCCACATTTACAATAGAAAAAGCAACATTTACAACAAACTTTAAAAATTTGGATTTTCGTTCAAACTTAAGTCCTAAGCTTAAAGAGAGAATTTGCATCAAGAAAAAGCCATATTTATAACATGACAAAGCAACATTTACAACAAACTTTAAAATTTGTATTTTCGTTCAAACTCAAGTCATAAGTTTACGAGAGGGCATTTACAACAGAAAAAGCCACATTTGCAACATCAAAGTTCGAACGGGTAAGTTAAGTTTGAATGGGTAAGTTAAGTTCGAACGGGTAAGTTAAGTTCGAATGGGTAAGTTATAATACCTAACGTTTGTATAGGTTGTTTTCCTTTTTTGGGGTTTTTGAAATTTTATTTGGTATTTATGCATCATTCTCCCTAAAAAATATTCAAAGACACAAGCTGTACCCAACGTTTACAGTTTACAGTTTACCCGTTGAACTTAACTTACCCGTTCGAACTTTGATGTTGTAAATGTGGCTTTTTCTTTGTTGCAAATTCCCTCTTTAAGCTTAGGACTTGAGTTTGAGCGAAAATCCAGGTTTTTAAAGTTTGTTGTAAATCAGTAAATGTGGCTTTTTATCTTGTAAATGTGGCTTTTTCTGTTGTAAATGCCCTCTGTAAGCTTAGGACTTGAGTTTGAACGAAAATTCAAATTTTTAAAGTTTGTTGTAAATGTTGCTTTGTCTGTTGTAAATATGGTTTTTGCTGTTGTAAATGCCCTCTGTAAATGTTTGTTGTTGTAAATATGTTCTTCCCTGAAGTACTGGCCATCTTTAATTATGATCTGCAACATAAAGTGAATATTAACAACTTTAACAAGAACATTAACAACTCTAACAAATCACATTTACAACAATATCATTTCACCGTTTTCACATTCAGTCATTCCCCCTAACAAACAGACCTCCCTCTATTTCCATGCCCCAAAATAGAGCAACCTACAGCGTTTTAACATTCAGCTCGTATTAACAACTATATCAGTCATATTAACAACTACATCGGTCATATTTACAAATATCGTATCTTTACAACTATCCCATTTCAAATAAGCGTTTTTCAACCAAGTGTAGCTTCATCCCATGCACCTATTCCCACTTAAAAACACATCTTTCTCTCTATTTTCATGCCAAAAAACAGCAACATTTTTTCCACTCAACCCAAAAATGATTAAAGACCAACTAGAATGGTGATAATGATATCTTGAGCAAAATCTTAGTATTTCTTACCTTTTTCCTATCTCGATTATAACATAAATTTAGCTAAGGTCTAACCTTTTCAAACCACCCAACCTTCAATTGAAAAAAAGGTTCAAAAACAAATTCATGGGTAGATGAGTTCAGCCTATAACGAAGTGGATGATTGGTAATATAGATGTTCTCTCCTCGCCGAGTTGAGCAAAATATAGGTTCGGAAAAACCCGACTATTCTCTCCCTCACGTTTGCCTTGTACGATGGTTTCTTCTCTTTCTCGTGTGGGCGCCAAAACTGAATAATGCGTCTGTTCACTTTTTATTTCCAGACTTGTTCCTTTTTGCTTTTTAAATCAGGGGTTTTTTTGTCTTTTCTTTTATTCATTCAATCCCAATCAGGGCCCTAGGGCCTATTCTGGGAAAATCAGATTCTTGGGGCCCTTATTGGGCTAATTGTGGTTAAATGGGCCTCTACAATGATTCTCCCTATAGTTTTTGCCATACAAGAAAACTATTTTAATTGACAAATGATAGTTTTTTTTAAAAAAACTCAATAAATATATTAAAATGAAAAAAAGTAACAACATGAGGTTCATTATTATAAATCAAAATTTTAAGCGAGTTAAATTTAAATTTTGAAATTCAAGGGATTATTTGTAACTAATAATCAAAGTTTGGGGGTTTATCTTCAATTGTTTAAAGTTGAGGGAGTCTCATGAAATTGATAATTTGCACAGGATGCCATGTGTCATCTCATAATCTAGTGATGTGACATTTTTCGTTAAAAGATAACGGGTACTTAATGGCATGTGATAATAGTTAAAAAATGAAAGGTCAAAGGGGTTAAATTTGAACTTTGACATGTGATAGGGGTTATATATAACTAATTCAAAATTTTGGGGATTTTTGTATAATTTCCACCAAATTTTTATGATACCAAGCTTCACGCGGGTAATCAATATAAGGTACTTATAAGTTTTGTCAATCCAGCATGAACATATGAGTATGTGTGTGGTGTGCTTGTGTATAAAACATGACAACATGTTCATCGTATAAGAGCGCAAATATCCTTGAAATCTATTTAATAAATATGAATATAAATAAAAGTTTAAATAAAAAAGGCAATCTAAATGCGTGATCTAATAAGAAAATTTGCTAAATAGGGACTTCCCTCCAAGGGGAATTTTTTATTTAATTTACACTACTTTTGAAGAGTTTTGGATTTAGTCTTTATATTTAATTTATAACGAGTTTTAATTTTGGTCCCGATAGTTTTAATGGGTTTTAGTTTTGATCACCATATTTAACTGTTTTAACTTTATGCTTTGGATGGAAGAAACAATAGGGACAAATGCTTTGGACGGAAGAAATTCTAGGGACCAAAAACTACAATTTGAAACTACATAAAGTTTCAAATTCAATCAAACTTTGAGGACCAATAATTATATTAAATCCTAAATTAAATAAAATACTTGGTTCAATGATCTGAAGCATGCCGACGTTTTGGAAATCACACTTATTATCTGGGGAGCTTATGTAGAACAAATTCATGGCAAGTGAAGCCTGGTTCTTGGTATTGTACGTTGGGAATGTAACATGAACCACCCGGCCTTAGAATGTTACAATCTACGCTGGTACATATATTCTTGATGATGTCTTTCAAAACTGGCATGCAAGTGTTTCTTGTACCATCATTTTGAAATTAAGGGATTGGTCACAGAAAAAGAAAAGCATTATTAGAAATTAGAAATTTCAAATAAAAATCATTTTTGTTTGCTAAAAATATTGATGAGAATTTACTAAGTAGGTGTTGTGATTAACTCATATTAAGTGATTTTGGACCATATAAGATAAATATGTGAAAATAATTTTATCTTGTAAACCATAAAAATATTTTTTCTAGTACATCAAAACACCCACTAAATCAAATAACATACTTAACAGATAGCATAGAAATAACGGAGATGGAACGATTTTGCACAATTGAGTGGTAGGACTCACCGGTCAATTTCTGCTTTATAAGCAATTCTATAGTCTGAAATAATGACGTAAAAAAAATGTCCATATTAACTCACTCAACTAACTTCCTTAATCTAATCAAATTACGTAAATATATCAACAACTAGAGGAATAACTAGAGGAATATCATTATAGTCTTTGCAATACAAGAAAACTATTTTAATTGACAAATGATAGTAAAAATAAAAAAATAAATATATTAAAATGATAAAAGTAATAACATGAGGTTTAAAATTAAATCAAAATTTTAAGAGAGTCAAATTTAAATTTTGAAATTTAAGGGGGTTATTTGTAACTAATCAAGGTTCAGGGGTTGTCTTCAACTGTTTAAAATTCAGGGGTTTTATGAAATTAGTAATTTACATATGATGCCACGTCTTATGTCATAATCTAATGATATGATCAACTCCGTTAAAAAGATAACAGCCATTTAACGGCAGAAAGTTGATAGTTAAAAATGAAAGTTCAAGGGTTCAATCTAAACTTCAAAATGTCATAATGTTATGTGCAACTAATTCAAAATTTAAAAGAGTTTTGTATGATTTAACCAAATTTTTATGATACCAAGCTTCACGCGGGTAATCAATACAAGGTACTTATTTGTCAATCAAAGTTGAACATATTATGAGTGTGTGTGTGTGATGTGTTTGTCACATGACAACATGTTCATCGTATAAGAGTGCATATATCATTGAAATCTATTTAATATATATGAATATAAATAAAAGTGTAAATAAAACGGCAATTTAAATGCGTGATAAAAAAAAAAAAAAAAAAAAAAAAAATTGCTCAATAGGGACTTCCCTTCAAGGGGACCTTTCATTTAATATACAAAACTTTTAAAGAGTTTTGGATTTACTACCTCTATTTATAACAAGTTTTACTTTTGGTCCCCATATTTTTAATAAGTTTTGGTTTTGGTTACTATATTTAACTGTGTTAACTAAACGTTTTGGATGGAAGAAACAAAGGGTTAAGGTGTGATTTGGCCAATAAACTATTGGTTCGGAGCGTTCAACACAATTAACTATTAAATGGACCAAAAATACCAACAAACTTTTAAAAAGGAGTGTCCAAGACAACAAACTTTTAAAAAGGAATGCTTAGCACAATGCCATTAACAAAAAGTTAACGTCCGTTATCTAAAGTGCAGATTGGCTAAGAAACTTTTACTCTGGAGCGCCTTAACACAAAATTCTAAATTTTATTAAATTAAATAATTTTTTTCTCGATTGTCATTATTCAACTACTTGTATAGATATCTATGGACAAAAATTACTCATTCTTCAATTTTTTCAAAATTATAATTTGCTAAAATAAACAAAATTTTTAAATAAAAAATATAATTATATGATTTAAATAAAACTCAAGGTGTTTTGTAGTTTATTATATATGATAAACAAAAAAAATTATATGATTTATTTTTATTTTAGAAGGAATTTATGTGAGTTAAAAAATTCATTTAATGTTAATAAAATTTTAAAAATCTAAAAAATCTATTATATCCTGAAAGAAATTAAATGAGTTTAATTTTTATTTTTATAAAAATATTTTAATGGATATCAACGTTGATACTTAATAATATAAATATGACAACTTGATGATATATTTGTTAATTAAATGATCTATTACTTATATGGATATGGGATTTTCGTAGGCCAAATTGCTCCTTAACCCATTATAATTGCTCCTTAACCTATTATTAAATTGTTCTTCCTTAAGCCTCTTAAGTTTTCTTTCTTGCTTTTTTTCCAACAAGTCTCATATTCATATAATCAATAGATCATTTAATTAACAAAAATTCTCAAAGTTAAGCTACGTTTTTCCGAAAAATTAAGGCGTGGTTGAAGATCATTAAACAGGGAATGAATCACTAATTCTGGGTGAAAACAAATATTTTTTCTCAAAAATAGACATCCTAAGGATTCCAAGGAATTTTACGGATCCTCGTTTCGATTTTTCTAGAATTATATGATTTTTCAAAGTTAGATAAAAATCATCCGAGTCACTTACTGGACCGCGTTTTTAAGAATTAAATGTGATAAGTTGAGAGATAATCCTACCAAGGGTAAAAAGGTCATTAGTGACTAGGATATCTGCTAGGAAGTTGTTGGGAATTAATAGATATGACATTACCGTTATAGGTTGAACACGATCACAAATTAAACGTCAACGTACCGACATCACGACTAAGGTACGTCCGCGTCTTAACTTTAACTCGATGTGTCTTGTATGCATATATGAGATAGAATGATTTTTGAAGTGATGGACAAGACTAGGTCTTGGGCCAGGTACTGTGACTAAGTTTATGGGGCTTAGATCACCTATTTATACATTCAGCTTTATACGGGTTATAGTCTTGATAATGCCGTTGAGTTTTCCTAGCGAGGACATGAGGGCCATCGTGGCACCGGCTAGTGCAAACGGGGATGACTTTACATGTCTTTGTGTGCTATGTACTGTTAATATGTTAATCTTGCATCTGCTGTGTGCTTATGTATTGATTACTTGCTGTAATGTCATGAATATCTCGTCATCCATATACCGTATTACCCGAGCATGAGGTTAACTTGTTACCCGAGGTTCAATGGGCATTGAACCTCGGCTCTTAACATAGCGTCGGTCGGAGGACCGAGGATCGTGGAGAAAGGCAAGCGGCACGCATAGGGACTCAGCAAGACTTTCTTCTTTTGTTATTCACTTTTGAAAACACTCGGTATAACGTCTTCGCCATCGTAATCGACGGACTTACGGCATTTTAAATATAAATATCGATTACTCAATCACTCCGATGTTCTACTCGATGAAAAAAAAAAAAAAAATTATTCCGCTTTTGAAAATGGGATGTTACATTAAATACTCTCATTCATCTTCCAATCTCTTATCCCTCTTTTACCCCTTTTGCCACTATTGGATCGGAATTTAATGATCTAAATATGATACTACCTGCTCCTAATTATAAAATATAGTTGATTTTTTTAGAGATTAAGGAAGCTAACTAAGTTACTTAATTGTTTCATTTGTTGTGTATTCTTAAATTATATATTAGTTTATTATTCAAACCAATTAGTTTGAAAAAGGAAATAAAAATAAAAACACTTTAAAGTAATTTAATTAGCTTATTTAATCTCTCCAAAAAGTCAACTATGTCTTATAATTAGTACCCGAGAAGGGAGTATTTCATAAAAATACTACCATAACTTTATATGAATAATATAGATAAATTTAAAATAATAAAATTTGATTTGAACATATAACAACTATAGTGAAAATAGTTTTAAAAATCTTTCGGCTAAAGTATACTTTTGATCCTTTAAGTTTTACATAAGGTATACTTTTGGTCCCTTAACTTCATAAAGTATACTTTTAGTCCTAAAACAAGACTTTCGACCCGTGATGCGTTGCACGAATATGTTACAACAGTAAATAGGATAAAATGAAGAACAAATGCTACAATGTTATTATTTAACCATTTCATTACATCATAAACATGATACATTTTATATAATCGTATGATGATAAGGAAGACTATCTTTATGTTATGAGTGTAATAAAAGGTTTTGAAATACTTCTCTATAAACTACGTTTATTACTATATTTATTGAACTCATCTAATATAAGCAATTTCAACCCATTGAGATTTTTAGTCCTCAATAGTGCAACATTTAGTTGCCCATGGGAGAAAACTGGGCACGGTAGGTAGAGATTTATATTGGACATTGATTGACCTTGACTTTTGTTTATCGTCATTGCAAATGAAATTATGTTGGGAAATTGCCTTCTTGTCATATTGAAAGGCAATTTAGATTCAAATGAGTGTTCATATCCATTCTGTGTATCAAAATCTTTTCGCCAATGCTTGTGTCATTCGATTCCTTTGCCTTAATGATGTTCTTGCCAAGCTATGTAATTTGTAGTCTTGTACCATTGCACAACTTTGCTTCCTAATCAATATTCCTTATTAACAAAACTGGTACACCAACTTTAAATACGAATTTATGATGAGGTATCCTGATCATTTAATTGCATTTAGATATTATGTGCCACACCAATCCTCAAAGCTTCCATTAGCATTATATGTACGACTTATAGAGTCAAAACTAAACTACTCTACCGCATCACTTGGCAACAAAGAACAAATGTAATCATTCAATATGTAAACATTTTTTGTTGTAGGGGTAAGAATCGACCTATTGTTGAGGTAATCTTTGTCCATTACACATTCTATGAAATCTCGTTAAGCAGATTCAACGATGCACCTAATTTGATTACAATCATCGTTAAGCAACAATACTGAGGGTATCGTCACATCTGCAATCCTATCGTGTGGTAATCCAATGTCTCCGTCTCCTACATATAGCAACCATTATGAAAATACACGCACCGACACACACACTAGTTTATGTTTGAACAAAATATAGTTAAATACCTAAATTTAAATATAATATATGTCCTAAATTCTTAAAAGTTAAAACAACCCCCACCCGAATGATGTGAGGGTTTCTTTCATTTCTAAGTAAGACAAAATACTCTTCTTTACATGAAAACACAAAACCTGAATTGTAAGGATATATATAGTTGTTGTTTGAGGAAATATAGTTAAACACATTCAATCGGACATAATACATGTCCTAATTTCTCAAAGGTAGAACTACTCTCGCTTCTTATATTTGTCATTAATACAAAAACTTACTTCCTAACATTGGAAAGACTAAGTCTTAACTGATCATGAGTCATAACCACCCTTGCTTATATCTACATCGTTATCAATGATTACATATTAATAATAAATATAAATATAATCCTCTAAATCCTATAAGTACTAATACGAATTCATCGACACCAGTGATCACTTCGTTTTTTGGCCATAATTACTTTGTAATTCCCAAATTAACTAAGAATTAATGACGAAGTAATTTACCTAACGTAATGAATACATTAAGGGGAACTAAATTAAATCAATAAATGTTGGGTACATGGTTTTTGATGATGCATAAGCGCTTGGTTAGGTTACTAATTTACCTAACGTAATGAATACATTAAGGGGAACTAAATTAAATCAATAAATGCAACAACTATTAAATCCTTACACTATAAGTAAAATTAATCATGTTATGATAATATCTACTTTTTCCAAATAATTGGCAGTAAAAATATTTATGTTACAAATTTAAAATAACTATGAATTAATTTTTTTAACAAACCCACAACATTTACGCAAAGATATATTATCAAAAGTATAAATGTATCAACGAAAATCAATTTTAAACGTAACTATTGGAATGTTATTACATAGTTTCTAACCGACAATGTATAACAGTATAAGCGCTTGGTTTTGGTACTCATTTATATAATGCACTGAATATTTTAAATCTCATGACACTTTTACTTCACGTTTCATTTGTATGAAAAAGGTAACTCATTCATACAAATCCACCGTTGACCTTTACTATATTAATTCATTTTAGTCAAGTTCAATCTCAAATCCCTATTCATACTGTACTAACCTGAATCAATAAATTAATAAAAGAATAATAAATACAATTATTTGAATTCGGTAGAATAATTCTCTAAATCCCATAATTTGTGGTGAGCCCTAATCAATTCTTTTATATTGACATTCAAATTTTAAATCTCATAATCAATTCAATATCATTATCAATATTATAATTTGTCATAATAATAATAATAATTTGATATCCCTTTCAGATTGTTGATGAGAATGGGCAAGACGATGAAGATAAGACCATGCCAAGGGAAGAAGGAGAATCACATATATTTGTGATTTTGTAGGAATTTGAAATTTGAAATCCCCACCCAACTAAACCAATCGAAATCCCCACCTAATAAACCAATATAGGCTCCCAATGCCCAATTTTTTTAGCCAGGCACGACCCAACTATACTTGCTTGATGATGTTTTCGAAAATCTTGACTCCATGACTGAAAATAAATGCGTACATGGGGAAAGGGATGGAAACCTGGAAAATTATACACACAGATTAAACCAATGCTCATCCTATGGGAGGTCACCACTTAAGTAGGGAATCAGTTACATAAATAATTTATCAGTACACCAAATCCAATCACATTGAAGTTGTTAATAGTTTAAAGGCTAAATTATTGTTTCGATTAATTTTTTTTCCTTCCAAAATAATGACAACAACCCTTTTTAAATATTTAAGTATTAATTTAAAAGTAATACCCGTCTCCAAAATGAACGTGTGAACGAAGTCAGAAGTAATTGAAAAAAACCTTATCGACGCATTCAAGAGAATAAAGACATTCAAATTATCAATATATAATTACATGGAAATCATGATGTTAAAAATTAAAACACGATATTCTCTTGTACAATTAAGATGAAATTAAAACAATTAGTATTTAGCCAATGAGAGTTGGCATAGATGGTAAGGGATCCAGGACTAGGCCTAAATGGTCGTGGGTTCGATCCCCTCTGCCGTCGCTGGGACTCCTTTGGTAGGCGATCTCGTAAGTCCCCAGTAAGTGCTCATAGAGCCCGGGCCGTGCCCTGGCCTTGGTGGGGGACTGATGTCGAACCCCTCCAAAACTTTTACGTTTCAAAAAAAAGAATTAGTATTTATAATATATCTTTCCAATACATAATTCAATAAATAATAAAATTTTCAAAAAACAATTATAACTCGATATTACAAATCTTTGGAGACAAATTAAAATCAGTATGCTTTTATTGCAATAGAGGTGTGAAGTTAGCGCTTAATATGACCATATTAATTGCTAGTAGTTTATTTAATCTTTCATATCACAACTTTCCATATACATTATAATAAGTTTTTGCTTCCAAAGAATATATCACTTCCAATGCCTTTCATCTACTTATCTTTCATATTTTGATTTTAAATTCAAATTTCATATATTAATCTCACTTTCCATCTCTTTTATTTGGATCATTATTTCAATTCCTTCTAATCTTGTAGTGTCATCGATATCATGAGAATATTTTTCTATATATAGTTTTTATATCATGGGGATGGAAAGTGAAATTTGTGAATTCACTTTATAGTTAATTTTTATAATTTTTAATTCTTTTCTATACATAATTTTTATATCACGGCGTCAATTCCTTCAAATCTCGAATTCGATAATTAATCTCAATTTCTAGTTATCATAAGAATTTTCTGTTATTCTTCACATCTCCATTTTTTTGGCACACTCATAAAGATAAAAAAAATTAAATTCTTTTCTCTTGAAATCAAATTCAAATTTAAAATCTCCTAATCGATTAAAATCATTATCAATATAATAATAATAATAAATAAATAAATAGATCATCAATAAATGAATATTAATAATAAGTATAATTATAATTTACACAAAAATTATAATCCTCTGAATCCCATAAATAATAATATTAAATTCATGGATTCCTTTTCATGGGATCAAGTAAGTTGCAAAAGGTGAGCATAAAAAAATTAATTAATTCAAGTAGTTTATAAACTTCAACATATTTACATCTTGTCTCTCATTTTGATTGATCGATACTTAATTGAAAATTTTCAATTTTCAAATATTAATCAAATAAAAAATATTATTGAAATTAAATATGTTGAAATAAGAGGTATTCTTAATTTTTTAAGTAAAAAAGTTTTTTACTTTATTTAATTTTTCACGTCACAACTTCCAATATACACCATGAAGAGTCTTTACTTCCCAAGAATATATCACTTCCTATGCCTTCCACTACTTATCTTTCTCCATATTTCATTTCAAATTCAAATTTTATATTAATCGCACCTCCCATATTTTTTTTTTTACTTTGATCACTGTTTTAAATTCTTCCAATTTTGTAGTCTTGCCAGTATCTTGAGAATCACAAAAATTTCGGGTTAACCTAATATGAAAAATGTAAATATTTAATTCATAATATAATTCATGAATGGGGATAGTATTTGTTGGTTTTAGACTCCGTTGCTTTTTACTTATTTCGAAGTGTCTTCTACCACTAAACCAAATAGGCATTATGCCTTTGGCTTTGTCCATGATTAATGAAATTAATGTCATTAGCTGATAAAAAAAGATAGGAAATGTTTCATTAATTTTTTTTTACATCTAGATAAGTTTTTCCCTTAAATTTATTCCCAACAAATCATAGTTAACATTAAAAAAAAAAAAAAAAGAAATCTTATTGCCAGTCATGGTCATCCATACATTCGTTCATAGGGGAGAACAACAAATTTGTAAGTCTAAACATTTAAAAAAAAAAAAAAAAAATCAAAAAGATCACTCAAGAAGACAACAAACCCAGAATAATACTTTCTCAGTTTCCAATACATCATCATCTACCATTTCCTCTCTTGGTTTACAATCAATGATTCTTTGTGCTAGAGATTCTGTAGAAAACCTGGCAAATACAACCTAAACAAATCAAAGGGCTAACAATTATTAACCTAAAAGCCATTGGAAAATAATCCACAAGTGTGCAAGTTAAAAAAATGGAGGAAGAGGAAGTGCCATACTGAATGAACAGCACCAATGCGGGCACATGCAAGCATTGTGATGGGGAGTTCCATCAGCATGGGCAAATAAATTATTATAGCATCTCTCTTCTTGACGCCAATATCCTTCAGGTAGTTTGCAACCTGCAGGTCAAAAATAGCTTTGATCATCCATCAATTTCTGCTTATGTGCTCCACCAACAGAATAATATTCAAGCATCTAAGTGGAGATTTTTCCAAGTAGAAGCATCTTATTCAGAGTCTTGTGACACAGACACGGAAAGAGTAACCTCAGAACTGACCTGGAAAACTTGATTCAGAAGCTGTGAGTAAGTCAAAGTAGCATCCAAACCAGGCTCGTTGCTTTCCCAGTAAATGGAAATCTTATTGCCAAGTCTAGCTCCTACGTTTCTATCTAGGCAATTGTAACAGATGTTGGTGATGCCACCCTTGAACCACTGGAGGGGGCAACAAACAAACACAGAGATACACTCACTCCTCAGCCTAATTCTTTAAAGCAAGATCCAAATGGCAAATAATCAAAAATGAAAATACCTCAATCTTGATGTTGCCCTTCCTAACATCAAAATTTTTATCACGTACTTTATCACCCCATTTCAGTTTCCAATAGAACTCGGATGCAATGTCAGACTAGAATCCAGCAGGGTCCTCTATGGACCTCTTGTACATCTCCAGATTTTGATAGATAAAAAATACAAAGAAGACACTTCAATTGTTTAAAAATCAGTGTCAATGAAAAGAACAATTTTTGTGATAAAAAATCAGAAAATATATAAAGCTTCCACTTGAATCTGAACAGAGATCAATGGAAAGACGCTAGAACCTGTTCTGGGGATTGAATGAGTGCTTGGCTAGAGAACTCCTTGCTGGGAAAAACAAAATCATTCTCTTCAGTGGCGAGAGATTCACCAACGACGAGGGCCTTTAAATAGGCAACAAAGTTGATGGCTAGGGTTTGATTAGTGATATGAAGTAAACGGGGGCGAAGAATATGCATGGGAATGAACTTTTCAATTAATGGTAGTGGGTGGAAGATAGTCAAGTGATTAGTAATTGCAGCTTGGGAAATGGAATTTGAAGACCAATGAGAATCCACATACAGAAGACTTTTACGTCATTGAAATCCAGCTATTATGTAGAACCATTTATTGTTGAGATGTTTACATGGACCAATAGCTGTTGTTGAAATCGCCACGTGGATGTTTATGTGGACCAATAGCTAAATGGCTAGGAGGTTTAGTAGTATATATTTGATGATTGAATAGAAATAAACGTTGAAGATGATTCGTACAGTATGTGGCTGATTCAAAACTCATTCATTACACTTCTAATGTTGGAATCAGATACCATTTGTTTGAAAAAACCACTATTAAAGACTTCTATGAATCTGTAAAGACAACCCATTTACAAAACAGGGTAAGCACGTTGGCTGATAAATTAAATTGTACATGTACCCAAAGATATAATATCCTGAAAACATATTTGAATCGTACTTGTAACATAATTCCAAAAAGAGTTAATTATAGAAAGAATGCTGAAAGATTAAATAAAGAGAAACACAACATCAGCAAGCTATTACATGTGTCTTCGCCAAATCGACTTCTGAAAATTCCGGATCAACAAAAACACGTGTTGCACCAAGTACAGAGGATATCTCAACACCTAAAATCATGATAAAACCATAAACTGCCAGTTATACATAAAAATAATTGACTCAGGTTGAAAAAAATCTAAATGAAAACAAACCTTTCTGTACTTTCCGCACGATCTTAGCATACTGGGCTACAACAAACACTCCTAAGCATCCATGCAGATTTTCTAGAACATGAAACGTACTTTTGAGTGCTTCGCCTTGCAATATACACCTGACAATGGACTTCTTACTGTGACAATGTGGTAACAGAAAGTATAAGTGACTTGGATTATAATGCCTTAGTTTTTTTTGTTTTTTTTACAAAATGGCATACAGTAACCATACAGTTTATCCTCAAGGTCCACAATCAGTGTCATTGCATATATCCCCCTGCTTTTATAATTTGCACATCGATTGTATGATTTTAGTATGCCGCAAACATCTGATTGTTAGTCAACATAAATAACGGTTAAAAAAGTGAACCACAAATGCAAAAAATATATGAATGATATAACCAAAATATAAAGACAATTTACAGAAAATATAACTCACCAATCAGCATATGGTTAGTAGGAAGGCCCCGCCAGTTAGTATCATTTACATAATTGAGTATAAATAATCTCTTTGGTATGGAGTTACTAAACGAAGGAGTTATTGTAGACAAATTAGTAAGGTTAATGTGAATCAACGGATGAATTCCATCACCACCTTCGCGAACCAAGAAATGTGAGATGTCATAAACACCACCCTCAATCAGTTTCCAGCAATGCTTGTCCATCAGTTCAATTGACATAATCCTAACTAATATACGCGTATCTTTCTGATAGGATAAGTAAATGTGTCAAACAATATTGTTGCAAATAAACTTGTCGCATAAAAACAAATGAAATCAAGGTAAAACAGTTAAAAGAATGATAACCGTATCATAAAAAACAATCAGATCGACAGATTCCAGTTCTAGCAATGGACGTTTATGGGTACTGCATTTCCGCTCCAAATATCTATGGACAATACGATCAACTCTGACCTTCAAGATAATTTGATTAGGACCTTCAGAAAGATTCTGCAAACTACGTATAATGTTCAATTCCATTCCTGTAGAGAAGAGTTTTGAATTAAGATTGTTGAAAATGTGTGGATTGATAGGCAAACTAAACCAACAACGGTTCAATTTAAATAATGAGAGTGGCGTCGTATGAATCGTCGTATGCTTCGAGGGGTAACTATTATTTGACGGTTGAAATTGTGGAAGGCGCTGACTGGTAGCATAATCACTTAAAATGCATACCAATAAATGGAAATAAATGTCTCAAGTGTGGTTTATGTGTTGAGGATTCGAACCGTCGGTATCATTATATGTGTTCTAGTATAGAACGTCAATGTCCAGTCTCGGACTGGTACTTTGATGTTGGATCAAAGGGCTCGCTCCAGATATCTAGGGGGGAGATATCCAGAGGAGGTTGGGATCACTGTACACAATATTGGGGGTGAGGTGTGTGCACAGTGTGACTGAAAGTAATAGGTCTAAGTTAGAACGTAGGACCTGGTTAACTTGTCTCTGTATTTATAGAGGCCACCGTGATGGTGATCATGGTTCGGCATGATCTCCATGCTGATGACTTGGTGGGGGGCGCACGTACTGCAACGGTAGCGTGAGTGCGCCCACTATGCTATAAATCCGGATCATCCAGTCCTCCTGCACCATAACCGTACGGTTATATTGGATATGCCCATCATTGGGCCTTCGTGGCATTGGGCCTTAGTGGCGGTCCGTAACAGTTGCCCCCAGCTCGGTAGGTCAGAAATTCCGAGCTGCCGAGATGTCCTATATCCCGTGCTGCCTTAATACGCCGGGCTACCCTAACTTTTGTGATTCCGAGGCGGAACCTCAAGGAGCCGAGGTAGAATCTTTGGGCCAGTTATCCGAGGCTTCGTGCAACGAATATTTCCGAGCCGGGGACGTATATGGCTTACCGAGGTGCTCTCGGCTATACTGGCTGGTTACGATGAATTCATGCTTTTTTTACGAGTGGGACTTTCCGCATTCGCCATCATTACCCCCTGACATCTGGCGACTCAGCATTGGCGAGTGTCTATAACCGCCGCGCCACTCCATGCATTGATCTTCGTGCACATTTAATGCTCTCTGCACACGCGATACGCCATTTCCTTGATCGGGGTGAAAAGACGCTTCTGTCCCCATCACTTCAGTTACCCACGAGCCTATACGAATCATCTTTCCCTCCATTTTCTTCATTTCACTATTATCTGTTTTCTCTACTCTCTGCCATTTTTCTGCGATCGCCTGCTCCCGCGCTCTTACATCTGCGTTCGCGGCTCGCTCCTTCTCCAGTACTTCAGGTATATTATTTCTCCTGCTTTTGGACTGGTGTAACTTGATGGTTTCCGTTTATTTTTACCGGATAGTTTTTCGTCGTGGCGATTTTTTGGGTAGACTTCCTTGGTAGCTTCATCTCTTGTTCCTAAGGTCGAAATCCCCTTCAACCCGTCTTGTAGCCACAACATATCTTTGACGATCCTTCCCCTTATTTCGCCTTCTTCACATACCCGTTTGTGCCTTTATAGGTTTTTGTTCTTTGGCGATGGTTGGGAGTAATCGCTTACCCCCTTCGAATCCACCATTAACCCCTGAAGAAGAGGAAGCCTTGTGTACCCGTTACCCCCGTACCTCCTATTGGATTCTCCGTTCTGAACTTTCCGAGGAAGAGAGGCTGGCGTTCGTGCTAAGGGGAGGATCCGGCCAACGGAGTGTATCCGGGTCCCGATCCGCTCAGGATCGGGTTCCGAATCCGACGCCGATTCGTGCTCAATACGAGGCCGCTTCAAGCGTTCAGTTGGAACCTGGTGGACCGAGTAGAATGGCTCGTGCAGAGGACGATGCGCTGTCCGCTCAACCTCTTAACTTTTATCGTTCATCCTTGGCTCAGGGTTCGGATGTCCATCCGCCGGGGTATCTTGGCCCCTGCTGGGATTGCCTCGCCGAGAGTTCCTTCCTCATCGCCCAGGGCGAAGATTCCCAGGCTTCATTAATTTTAGGTTCTTGCCGCCATTTGGCCCCTTCCAATCCTTCTTCTGGCAATCTCCATCCCTCGGGTCCGCTTGTTTTCCCGCATGACAATATACTTCATTCAGGTATTTTTTTCTCTTGCTGATCCTAGCATTTGTTACTTTGCTTATAGGTGAATGGCTTCACAGTCTTCTCCGCACAACATTCAATCTCGACACCGGGAGTCGAACTCTTCTAGTCCTCCCGAGGCGCTATGTAGACAGTATTCCTGGGTGTCCCACGATATCCTAAAGACACGGTCACTGATGTCCAAGGCCGACATTGCTCCTCTTAAACTTCCCGAGATGGAAGGCTGTATTATCAGTCCCCCGGATGAGGGTGAGCCGATATGCTCTACTCGGTCGATGGGCGCACCAACTTCTTTTTCTTCTATCGAGACTACCTAACCCGTGTTAAGGTTCAATTTCCTTTTACCCAGTTTCAAATGTCGGCGTTGATAGCTCTGCGGCTAGCACCTTCTCAGCTTCATCCCAACGGATGGGCCTACTTAGTGGCCTTCGAGCGCCTGTGCTCTTCCTTTCCGGTCCTTGCACCACTGAAGACGAGAGATTGAAGGGGTTGGTTTCCCTTCGTGTGGACCCGGATAGGAAAATAATGAGTACATTCTCGGACTCCTTTAAACATTTCAAAACGGCTTTCTTTAAAGTCGAGGCTAAACCTGGACAGCGCCCTGGTTTTTGAAAGGACTCGAAGGAGAGGATGTGGAGTGGGAGTTTCCTCTTTACTGGAACGACACCCATTATGATCTGAATCCTTCTTCGTACCAAATTCAGATTGAGGACCTTTCGCCTGAAGAGGCCGCCTCTATACCTCGGTTTGCCGCATATGTTGAGAAATACGGGATCCGAAGTGCCGCCTTCTTTATTAACGGGGTTGGGGCTACGCCGCTGTCTGTTGATTGTATGGTTCCATGCCTGCTAATTATTCCGCTTTTTGGCTTTCCCTTGTCATAACCTTTTTTGCACGTATCTTACCCCTTCTTTTTTATCTCTTTTTTTTTGTAGCTCAAGACATGTCTAAACTTCCCGCTACAGGCGCTTGTGAATCCGACGGTGCCGCGCCGACTCGTAAGGGCCCTTCCTCAGGCTCAGAGGGAGAAAGATCACGGGCGGCGTCTGGGTCGTCTAGGACCAGGAAAACCAAGGCCTCGGACACTCCGGGCTCTAAGCGTTCTGCACTCCCTCCGGATATGCCCCGGCCCTCACCAAGCGTACCCGGGAACACTGCCCCCGAGGGGTCCGATCCTTCCTGTGAAGCTACATCTCCACAAGGTTCTGCTCCGACCTTAACCGGCACCACTGCCCCCCGGAATTTCCTCCGGCCTAGGGCATGATGGCTGCGAACGCTAAGGGAGCCGTTACGTCTGCTTCCCCCATGGCGGCTGCTCCTCCCTTCCGAACCTCTGCCAGTTGCTCATCCGTGCCTATGATTCCCCGAGGGCTTTCGTGGGAGAAAGAGGTGACCCAGGAGCTCAGTGTCGCTTTCCTTCCGCCAAGCTGATTTATGAATGGAGTTCCTTTGTCCGCCACGGATGAGTTCGTCATTAATGAAGCTCAAAGGTTCCTCTGCAAATCCCTCGGTCTTCACCAAGCGTTACTTATGCTGAAGGAGAAGCACGTAGCAGCCGAGGTAGATATCCGGCGTCTAAAACTTGCCGAGGAAGAGGCCTTGACGAGAGCTAAAGCTGCGGAAGAGGAGGCGGCTAATGCCAAGGCCCTGGTCGAACAATTGAAGGCTTTGGAGGATGAGGTAGCTGCCGCCACAGCTAAGGCTGATCGAGTGACAGCTTTGGAGGACGAGCTATCTATTGCCAGAGCTTCATGTGGAAAGGCGACCAAGGAGCTTCTGATGACGAAAGAGGCATTTGATAAAAAGACCTCAGAGTGTCATCGTCTTCAGAAGGCTCTGGATGAAAGCCTGGATGTCGTGAAGACTGTCCAGCAGCAACGAGGCGATCCGCCGCCGAACTTGGGTCGGTTAAAGAGGATCTTGCTTTGCGGAGCGCCAAGCCAATGTGGAGTCTCTCGAGACCCCGCATGAGTCGACCGGAGAATGCTTCAAAATGGCGTTGGATCAACTCCAGGTCCTGAACCCCAAGTTATCCTTGAACGTCGACGGCTATCACTACCGAGCATATGTGAAGGACGGCGTGTTTTACTCGGCTCCTCCTTCCCCGGAAGATGAGTCCATATCTATTGAAGATGAGGACTGTGGGGAACAGGCAGGTGAGGAGCAGGTAGAAGGCGCAAGGTTAAATCCCGAGGCCGAATCAGGACTGCCGAGGTGACTCCATTCGGCGGCGGGGCCCTTGAACAATGCCGCCGCTTAGCTTCTTTTCATTGAGGTGTTTCTGCCTTTGTAGACATGAATTTTCCCGGCGTCTGTGCCGGTTATAAATGTTTTAATGACAAAGTAAATTTTACGAATTTGTTGTCGTTTGAATTCTAAACATTGTTAGAGATTCGTCGGCGCAAGGGGTGCCGAGCTATGCACTCTACCAGATGTGAAGTCAGGGAATGGATGGCGGGGTTGTCGGTTTTAACCGTGCCTGGTATTAACCTAACCGCTACCGTGTTCCGGAGAGTTTGTTGGCGGGATTATAACCGAGGTAAGGGCGAATTGTCACTTGTTTAAACGAGGTGTCCGTAACGCACAACTTAAACATTTTGACCTGATCAGGGTCGGAATGACAACTGAATGCTTAAATCGGGGCGAGCGTTGACATGTCAATTTCGCGAAGGCCAATAAAAGGCAATTTCGCCGAGCTCTGGACCTAGGCTAGTTTGCCCCGGTGTTAAATCATCTAGATGTGTCGTATTTGTGACCGGGTTTATATACCTCAGTGTAATGCTTAAGCGATCAATTGTGTACGTTGGCGAAAATCCGCTGAGGAATCCTTCATTAAAATGAAAATGCTCCAAAGAGCTAACACATAATTCGGGGAAATTTTAGGAAAGAAAGATAAATTCTTCAAATAAAATACTGAAAACCAGCAATAACCGATCTCCAAATAGGATGTGTCCGGTAGTCCCATCCTACGAGGCCGAGGTCTAACTGTGGTAAATCTTCAACTTGTCAGCGTTCCAAGTTCTTTTCACGGGTTTCCTAGCCAAGGTTTCGAGTACATAGGCTTCATTGCCCAATTTCTCTTTAACCCGGTAGGACCTTCCCGATTCCGCCCGACTTGCCATCTCTGGCGTTCTTGTTGCCTATGTTGGCTCGTCGGAGTACAAGGTTATCTCGGTTGAAGGACCAGGGTCGAACCTTCCGATTGTACTTCGCCGCTAGAAGTTGCTTGGCGGCTAGTTCTCGGCGGTCGCGCTACTTCTCGACCTCGTCGATCGGCTCCAAGTCCGTCATAAGCGCGTCGTCATTCGATGCCTCTCCCTCCTGGCGGGCTTTCATCCTTCTCCATGATGGTTGTCCTATCTCGACTGGGATCATGGCTTTGCATCCGTACGTCAATCGAAAAGGGGTCTCTTGGGTAGCAGACTGCACACTTGTCCTGTATCCCTATAAGACGCTGTACAGCTGCTCGACCCAGTTGGATTCCGCATCTTGCATCCTTTTTTTCAGCCCGTCAATGATTATTTTGTTGGCCGACTCGGCCTGTCCGTTAGACTGAGGATGCTCAACCGAGGCAAAATGCAATCCGACGTCGAGGTCTGACATCAAAGTCTTGAATCTTTGGTCCGTAAACTGCGTACCATTGTCCGTGATCACTTCGGCTGGTACCACAAAATGAGAGACGATGTTGTGTCTGAAGAATCTCCGTATGCGTGCCGAGGTGATTGTCGTCAATGGCTCGGCTTCAATCCACTTGGTGAAATAATCAACCGCCACGATGAGCCACCTGAACGCCCCGGGGCTGCTTTGAAGGGTCCGAGGATGTCCATGCCCCATTTAAAGAAAGGCCGGAGGCCGAGATGCTTTTCGGTTCCGGCGGGGTGGCCAAATGAGTTTGGCGTTCTTCGACAACTATCACATCTTCGACGGCCTCTTTGGCGTCCTCCGTCATGGTCGGCCAATAATACCCTGCGCGCAGTGCTTTCCTAGCGAGTGCCTTGCCCCCCATATGGTGGCCATTGATGCCTTCGTGTATTTTGCTAGCACATATTTTGCTTCCGCTTCGTCCAGGCATCTCATCATCGGTGAATGTAAGCCTTTTCGATACAGCTGGTCGTCGACCATTGTATAGATGGCGGCCTCCCGCATTAGCTTCTTGGCGTCGGTCGAGTCAGTTGGGATAATGTCTCTCTCTAGATAATCTTCTATGGGCTTCCTCCAATCCGTGGCTGCCGAGATTGTCATAATGCAACTTGGCTCGGCCAAGTTTTACTGTATCACCGTTCTATGATTGCCGGCTTCCTTCATGCTCGCCAGCTTTGACAGGATATCCGCCCTGGAGTTTTCTTCCCTTGGGATATGGGCGACAATTACTTCTTGGAATTCTGAGATAATCTCCTTAGCTTTGTTGAGGTACTTGGCTAAGAGTGGACCTTTTGTCTGGTAGGTCCCTTCGATTTGCGCGGCTACGAGCTATGAGTCGGTGAAAACCTTGACCCTCTGCGCTCCATTCTCTTTGGCCTGTAGCAGTCCGGCAAGGAGAGCCTCATACTCGGCCTGGTTATTTGAGGTCGGGAACTTTAACTGGAGGGAGTGCTCCACAGCGACGCCCTCCGGGCTCTCGACTATGATACCTGCTCCGCTCCCCTTTGCATTGGATGAGCCATCAACATACACCTTCCAGATACCTCCGTGATCCCCCTCGGCCGCCTCTCGTCGGGGTGAGTTCCATGATGAAGTCCGCCGGTGCTCGCGACTTAATTGCGCGTCGGGCCGTATGAGATATCGAACTCGGACAACTCAATCGCCCGGCTAGTCATTCTCCCTAGCGAGGTCCGGCTTGTGTAATACTTGGCGGATCGGTTGACTAGTTCGGACCACTATCGGATGTCCTTGAAAGTACGGCCTTAGTCTTCTTGCCGTTGTTAATAGGGCGAAAGCCATCTTTTCGAGCTTCTGATATCGCAGTTCCGAGCTCTGAAGGGCCTTACTTACAAAGTAAATCGGTGCTTGTCCGGATTTGGATTCTCTTACCAATGCGGCGCTTACAGCCTCTTCTCCAACTGACAGTACGAAATAAGGTCTCCCGGCTCGGGTTTTGTGAGGACCGGAGGGGTTGCCAAGCATTGTTTGATCCTGTCGAACGCTACTTTGCACTCCGTGCTCCAACCCCCCTGGGTTTTCTTTTTTAAGAGCCTAAAGAAAGGGAGCACTTTCTCGGCCGACCTCGGTAGGAATCGGTCGGGCGGCTAATCGGCCGATCAAGCTGCTGAACTTCCTTCTTCGTCCTCGGGGCTTGCATGTCCAACACCGCCTTGCATTTATCTGGATTTGCCTCAATCCGCGGTTGGTCAGCATAAATCCTAAGAATTTCCCAGTAGGGACTCGAACGCGCACTTGGCGGGTTTAACCTTATCCGATGCCTCCTTAACTTCTCGAATGTTTGTTCCGGTCTCGAGATGTGGTCGTGCGGGCGCTTTGACTTTACGATCATGTCGTCAATATATACTTCTATGTTTTGCCCGATCTGGTCTTCGAACACTCTGTTCATCATTCTCTGGTAGGTAGCTCCGGCGTTCTTCAACCCGAAAGGCATGACTTTATAGCAGTAATTGGCCTTATCGGTCATGAAGGCCGTCCTCTCCTGGTCATCAGGATGCATGGCTATCTAATTGTACCCGGAGTATGCATCCATGAATGATAGCAACTGAAAACCGCCCGAGCTGTCAACCAATTTATCGATGTTTGGCATGGGGTAGGAGTCCTTCGGGAAGGCCTTATTCAAATTGGTGTAATCCGTACATACCCTCCACTTGCCATTTGGCTTTAACACCATCACTACATTGGAAAGCCAAGTGGTGTATTGTATCTCTGATGAATTCGGCCTCCAGAAGCTCGGTCACATGCTTGTCGAGGGCCTTTTGCCTGTCCGCCCGATGTTCCTTTTCTTACGGGCGGCCAGAGGTGGACCGGCGGACGGCTAACCTGTGGTAACGGAACCTTGGATCGATACCGGGTACCTCAGACGAGGTCCATGCGAATACGTCCTGGTTTCTCCTTAAGAATTGACTCAGCCGGGCTTTTAGGTTGCTATCTAGCGCCCCACCAATCTTGGTGGTTTTCGAAGGGTCCAGGCCGAGCACCAACTCCTCCAACTCTCCTTCCGGTTCCGGGCGTAGTATCTCGGGCTTGTCCCTAAGGTCCAGCTCTACCATGTTTACTGATCTCCGGACCCTTTGATGTCTTTCGGGTTCGGCCGAATTCTCCCTTCTTCCGAGGCGAGGTGGAGACGAGGGCCCTCCTTCCCCAATTCGGAGGGTTTCGAAATAGCATTGCCGGGATTCCTTCTGATCCCCTGTGACTACTACCACTTGTTCCTTCTTGTTAAGCATCTTAAGTTTCTGATGCTTAGTAGATACCATCATGTCCCATTTGTGAATAGTCGGCCTGCCCATATCACATTGTATGAGGACGGAAAGTCGGCCACTATAAACCTGACCCGTTCCAACTTGAATGCCTCCCTCGTGCCTAGCGTCAGCCTGAGGTCTATGTAACCCTTGGGAAGGGAGCGCTCTCCGTTGAACCCAATGAGAGTCATCTTGCACGGCTTTAAATCTTCGACATCCATCCGCATCCTCTTATACGCCTCCCAGCTGATAATGTCGGCCGAGCTCCCCGCATCTACGAATATCCTTTTGACCAAGCGGTTAGCCGGGTTCCGGTGATTACCGGTCCGTCTTGATGCCCCGTACGACATCATTCAACTCTTCAATGGTAAAAGTTATGGGAGTTGGACTTCTCTCAAGTACTTCTTGCGCTGGCTCATTGTGTCTCCCCCACCTCCGAATCCTCCGCTGATCCCATTGCATCGGAATTCGGTTTCTGGTAAGGCGTCATGGGAGTTGGACCTTCTTCTTTTTTTTCTCTCTCCTCGGGTCCGATGCGGGCTCATGCTCCGGCCTCCTTGATTGCGCGTGCCATTTCTCTTGCCCTGAGTTTTAATTACGTAATGGCGTAATTTTCCTTCCCTGATAAACTTCTCTATTGCGTCTCGGAGTTCATAGCATTGCTCCGTTGTGTGTCCCGTCCTGTCATGAAACGAAAAGTACTTTGACTGGTCCGTATTGGGTCGGTTTCGGAGGGGCCTCGGCTTGCCAACTCTTCTCATCTCCGTCTGGGCCACCTCCTTCCAGAGCTGCGCCCGAGGGACGTTCAGCGGGGTGTAGTTGTCATATTTCGACTTTCCTTCCGGTCTTTCCCCCTAGTCCGATTGTCTCGGCTGCGTTTTCTGGATTCCTCTCTTCGTTTATTTCCGGGGTCGGGAGATGTCTTCCTTGGTCTCTCGGGTTCCACGGTATTGGCCAGCTCCATTTGCTCGACGTCCAGATATTGTTGTGCCCGGGTGTAAAACTCGGTGAGAGTATAGACTCGGTTCTTACATATGTTCTTGGCCAGTCGCGATGCTGGATCCAGGCCATCTACGAGACAATGGACATGAACTTCTTCGGAGAGCGAGCGCACTTGCAGAGCCACCTCCTTGAATCGGTTAAGGTACTTCTGCAATGTCTCTCCCTTCTTCTGCTTTATTCGGCTCAGTGTGTACTGGGACTTCGGCTGTTTTTTACTGGTTGCGAAATTCAGCTCGAACTTCCGCGCCAGGTCTTCGAAGTTGCGCACGGAATTATTCGGCAAGGAGTGGAGCCACTTCTGGGCCGGTCCGGTCAAAGTCACCGCGAACAAGCGTAGGATGACCTCCCCTTTGATCAAGCGGACCCACATGAGTAACTCGAATGTTTCAAGGTGACTGCGCGGATCCTGTGTTCCGTCATATTTCGGGAGATCGGTAAGATAGAAGTTCTTTGGATAGGGTGCCGTAGCGGCTTCTCGCGAGAATGGGCTCGCGTCGGCTTCTGTCAGGTACTTCATCTTGTACACTCGGGCGATCGTCGAGGCCGTGGTATTACGGTGACTTCTTTGTCTTCACCTTCCGACGTCCGAGACCGGGATCTCCTCTCCCTGCCTCAGCTTTCGTCTTCTGCTTTTCGTCCATGGCGCACTTTCGTCTTCTCCTTTCGGCCCCGATTTTTCGGTATGGATATCGACTCCGAGCTGCGGGACGAACTGCTACCATCCTGCGTCGCTCTCTTTTTTCCGCGTGATCCGTCTCGGCCTCCTTGGTGAACCCAATCTTGGAATCTTTCGAGCTGATCGTCCATCATCTGTTGGATCACTCGAAAATCCTCTTGGCGTTGGAGCTCGTCCCGCCTCTCCTTAGTCTCGAACTTTCTGAGGATCGACTCCTGAGTTTTTTGCAGAATGCGGACATCCGGGTTTTGAGCCGAGGTGTCCGTGGCCGTCTCGCCTTGCGTTTTGTTGGCCTCGGGAGGAGAGGAGGCCGTATCCGACATGTGACCCTCAGGAGCTCCTCCCTGGTGGGATATACTTTGATCGTGCGGCTTGTTTGCCTCCGCTTGTGGTTGATTAGGCTGAATACTCCGATTTGTTGCTTCGGTGTGAGCCATCGGTAGTCACGGGAATCGTAATTTAGCGATCCCCACGGTCGGCGCCAATGTTCTAGTATAGAACGTCAATGTCCAGTCTCAGACTGGTACTTTGATGTTGGATCAAAGGGCTCGCTCGGATATCTAAGGGGGAGATATCCGGAGGAGGTTGGGATCACCGTACACAATATTGGGGGTGAGGTGTGTGCACGGTGTGGTACGAAAGTAATAGGTCGAGTTAGAACGTAGAACCCGGTTAACTTGTCTCGTATTTATAGAGGCCACCGTGATGGTGATCATGGTTCGGCATGATCTCCATGCTGACTTGGTGGGGGGCGCACGTACTGCAACGGTAGCGTGAGTGCGCCCACTATGCTATAAATCCAGATCATCCAGTCCTCCTGTACCATAACCGTACGGTTATATTGGATATGCCCATCATTGGGCCTTCGTGGCATTGGGCCTTAGTGGCGGTCCGTAACAATATGAATAAAGCATGTAAGTCGAACATTTGCTTCGCATACATGTGTTCATGATAGTAATGGATAAGGTTATTACTTCTAATGTTAATGTTTTCAAATGACTTATAATCTCCTTACAATTGATAATATACATAACAAAGTAGAAATTATTTGTCTCAATAATAATGGAAAAAGAATTGACATTTATTCTTTATTATAATAGCAGTAAAATGACATTAACCTAAAAAATTATGTGTATGTTATCAAAAGTTTATAGATACAATTTAATAATTGTAATAAGATGGAAAAAATATATACGTGGAAACAATGTAATTTAATTCAAAACAAAAAATAGAAGATAAAAAGGAAACCTGATATCTACCACATTAATATACTCATTAAATTAGAGATGTCGTTCAATATGGTTTGAACGTCAACATTTGTCACATGTCATTTTTTTCATGAACTTTGTTTTTTAAAAAAAAAAAAATACGAAAAACACAGGACAAAAAAATATGCATTCGCAGTGTTTGCGAAGGATTTTTCCACCCTAAAAAAGTGTGTTGATGACAAAAGAGACTTCTAAAAAGGTGAAGCATTCATTGCATATGTGAAAAAATAATAAACCTAACATGAACTACAATATTGATAAAGTTCCGTACATCATTACAAATAGCGGTCGTAACAAAAAATTAACGTAAACATCCTGAAAGCTGTTAAATGTGCAGAGTATTGTTCATCCTTCAAGGGGAGACTTCAAATGATGGGCGGGGTGATTCAACAACTTCATTGTCAGGGGTCAAATGAGTAGCACAGAGACGGTTTACTTTGAAACAAAAGTCAACTATCGCATGGTGAACGTAATTGAAAATAGCTGCCGATATGTCACAGTGGCTGAGGAAAATAATTTCCCCATCTGCAATGTAAACGGGCTCAAATTTACGAATGGAAACATTATGAAGTTAAAAATGAACACAAAATAATTAACGTGACAAAAAGGAAAATACTAACCAACAGTCCTAATCATCTTGACAAAGAATAAAGCAACAACAACATCTTTCTCATCTGCAACATTGCCATAGCTGAATGAGGCCCAAAAAGCAGGTGCACCTCTAAAACAACAGTGAAATGGGTGTCCACTACAAAGAGTGAAGGAAATTAATATTGACAATCAAATATATAGTCATAGAATTGAAATTAACAAATAAGAAGTAACAAACAAACCGTTCATCAATGATTTGAAAAGTAAACTGAGATATGGTCTCTCCCTCATCAACTATATCTGTCAGTTGGCAAACTGAAGTTACAAAGCCTACAACATCTGGAACATAACAGCCACATAGTGAAGAGGTTTTTATATTTATAAAAACATACAAAAAATATATTGCAGCACCGGTATAAAAACTAAAATGGGGGTACGGGTTGATACTTATAAGAGTTGTTTCAAGAATTGTAGTTGCTGCTAAAGGCAGGAGGGGCTGGAACAGATGATCCGGTGTGATTATAGCGTCTCTAACCAATACAACCTAAGTGAATGGTTGTAAAACAATTTTTAAATCTGGGTTTATGATATTTGGGCCAAGTTCAACAGTAAATTGTTTTAAATCAAAACAATATCCTGGGATAATGACTCCTGAAAGTTTGCGTATAACATCTCTCCTACGCAATACAACCATACATAAATAACCCTACAACAAAAAGAGTAATATTAAAAATCTAGGGTTTGTAACAGTAAAAAAAGTTTCTGCCAAAATATACGATACTACACACAGGAATAACACCTTCAAATCTGACAGGAGCACGTTGAAAGTCATGGGACAATCGTCCTTGATATATGGAATATCCCAGAAGGTGTGCAGGACATTCACTGTGATCTGCCAGTCGTATTTTTTTCCATCCAGAAATAGAAAAGAAGCAACATTACTCATGGTCATTGTATGGAAAGAGGTAAAAGATTAAAAGGATTGTATACTGTTTGAGTAATGCAACGGAATCAGAAATTCTGAACCACTCTGGAATAAATAGCCAACGTTGCACAGTGAACGCATCGTAAATGATGGGCTAGATGCAGTAGCCGCTTAGATGGTTCGTTGTTTCATTATGGCTAATAAATACTAATGCCAATAGTCAAGAATGTGATGAGTTGGTTGAAAATGTAATTGATATAAATGGGACGATTGAACTCAGGAATGAAACAACACACAGTTTTATGATGCAGGTTGAAAAAATGAATGTCACAATGAATAATAACTGATAAGAGTGGATGTGGAGTATTTGTGGGCATTTCCACGTGCATCAGTATCTTTCTGCATGGGGACTACAAATAGTTTGTGGAAAGTAAATACACTTCAAATGCGATAGTTCACGTTACGTGCATGCATAAACATTATTACGAAACTCATTTATTAGGAACTTCATAAATATTGGCATAAACATTATTGGCCACTTGAACACGGGTCACGTAGTTTTGGATTCAACCTTAAAAATATGACGTCATATTGAAAAAATAAGATAAATAAGATTTTGAGGGTTGACGAAATAAGACAAATACCTGAGAATTAATGCAACTTTTTACAATATTTTTTAAAAAAAAAAATAATAAGAACTTGATGGTTGACGAAGTTTTTAAAATTTTTATACCTATCTTCTTTGTGGAAGGAATTGAAATGGAAAAGCAACGTTCTTTAAAAAATACTTAATTCAACCAACATGGTAACAGTATGGCATTAAATAATTTTGTTGGAATTTTGTATTGAATGGTTGGAAGTAAATTATAGAACTTGACGATAACCTTCAAAGAAACGGTATGGCATTTTTAAGGAAATTAAATAAATTTACTATTTGACTACAAGTAGTGATGCAATGGATGTAATTTTTTTAAAAGTATTCGAAAACTTCTTTATTAACATATGAAGCTGTTTTTTGTAATCGTCAACCAGCAGTTACGCTAAGTAAATTTAAACGTCACAATAAAACACTGTAAAATTGCACAAGTCTACTGATTTCCATTAAATATTTATTGTACTAATTACCCGTACATTGATAAATGTTATTTAGCCTTATTCAATTTAGACTTATGTTCATATTAATATTAACGTGAAAAAAAATTGAACTTCCACACAACTTTAGTCAAGTAGAAAAATGATTAATGATTACAACACTTAATAAAAAAAAAAAGAAAATAAATGAGATAGTTGATTGTTTTGTGGTAATAAGCATGGTAATTAAACCCGGACCGGACCGGCCGGTTCAGACCGGAAACCGGCGAACCGGCCGTGATGCCGGTCCGGGAAAGTGTAGAAACCGGGGTCACCAAACTAGTATTAAAAAAAGAGAGAGAGAGAGAGAGTGGAAGACGGAGAGCAACAACAATCGCAGATCCCTCATGCCGGTGTCTTCACACTGTGACTCGTCGCCTCCAGCATCCTGCTCTTCGTTCTCTCTCTTTCTCTGGTATGGGCGGCTGAAGGGAGCGGAAGCCATGGACGACAAGAAAGCTCCGACGGTCTAAAAGGAGAAAGCTGAAATAAATGTTATATGGAAAGTGAAATTCGGATGTTTTTAAAATTGTTAAAGTTGCCTTGAAAGTTGTGAAGGGAGTACATTTCATTTAATGCCCATCACCTCTAATAAAGAAATCACGTGACCCACAGAGATCTGATGCATAGCTTGAAATAATATTTACATTTATTTCATTTTTTAAAACATGAGAAATGGAGGATGAAAGGGGAAAAAAAGTAAAAACATTAGTCTCTCACCGGTTTGGTCCCGGTTTAATTCCGGTTTGACTCCGGTCTGACCCACTGACCCTTAACCCAGTATCCCGACCGGTCTAGTGACCGGTCCGGGTTTAATAGCCTTGGTAATAAGATCTTAAATAAAATTGAAAAACGCAATGATAATTTGATTTTACACAGATTGAAGAAAAAAATAGTCATATTATTGTATGATATTAGCATAATACTTAACATTGAATAGACATTGTATGGTGTAAAATTGTAGATTTTTGTCACAGAACAAATGCCAACAATCAACATACATAGAACATGAAGCATTCATTGTTCGATGAAAAAGTAATAAACGTTGTAGGTACTACAAATGGAAACAAAGTTTGATAGAGCATTACAAAAAGGAGTTTCAACTACAAACGTTTTAAAAAACCACAAAGCTAGAAAAACGTAAAGGTAAAGACTGATATGCATGATGATCAACTGATGTTAAGGAGAGACTTCGTATTCATGGTGGGACCATCCTAACACCGTTAATATTGCTAATGGAAAATGATGACGCGGTGAACTCAAATGATGACTAATAATATTTAATTATACAAATTTTATATATATTTTAATTTACCCATAAGCTTAATAGCATTTAATTACAAAATCATAACTTAAATTTACACTGTTATCACTTGAGTTAACATTTTCCGTTAGCAAAATTAACGGTGTTAGAATTATAGGACAAATGTATACTTTATAAAGTTAAGGGACCAAAAGTATACCCATGTAAACTTAAAGGACTAAAAGTATACTTTAGCCAATCTTTCTTGAAAATCCACACTTTTCCAAACCCAAAAAATAAAGGAAATTTTAGGATTTTTCCTTGAGACAAATACTTTTATACATACGTATTTTGGTTGATCTAAACTATTGATCGAACCATATTTTTATATGATTTTTCATAATTAAATTGAGATTCTAAATGCATTTTCTGGGACATTATTGCATTATTAAGCACTGATTTGAGTTAAGGACATTTTTATTAAACTAAACGTAATTAGGGGTGAAATAGTCATAATTTGTTAATTTATTCATGTAATTGATTCCTTGGAATTTTGATGCTATTTTGTGCTTAATTTTATATTGTAAGAAATTTGGAAGAAATTTAGAAATTTTGAAAAATATCAACTAAGGACCAGAATTAATGTTAGAGAAGAACCTAAATTAATTCAGATAAGGACCAAAATTAACGTCATAGAAGGACCAATAGCCAACACTCTGCATTTTGGCCATTGGGTTAGGTTAGGAGCTGATAGTTTTTAAAAAAAAGAAAGAAAGAGACCCAACAGGGGAGGAGGCGAGGGAGAAAAAAGGAGAGGCCACCTTCGACCTTCGCTAGCAGGATCTCAATTCACCTTCCTTCACCTTTGTTCAACACCTACCGTCACAATAACCCACTTCATGCTTTGCCTTCCACAATCTCAGGCCATGGTCCTCTGTTTCTGAATTTTTCTCAACCACGACTACAGACTTTTTGCTTCTGGATACATTGTCTTTCTCTAATTTTTGGGTTTACTTTTAGCCATCAAGCTTCCTTAATTTAGTGCTAATTTATCATTTTAATCAGTGATTTTATAGCTAGATGTTTGAATCAAAGAGTGATTATGTTTCTTGAAGCTATTTTCATGAGCAGCTAGGCAATTTGTGCTCTTGGTGATGAATTAGAGATTGCTTGAGCTCACATATACTTACTTAGGGTAGTTTTATCTGTCATTCCATTAGTCCAGAGTTATGTATTTGGACTTCCTAGTTTTAGGAATTATTATATGATTTTGGAACTAAGATTGATGTTAATTCTCTTTGTTAGATTGATATTTGTAGTTGAGATTGGATTTTGAAGGTTATATGTGTTTGAATTTCTTTGTGGTTGCAATGAAGCTATGTTGATTAGCGTGGTATTGTCTAATTAATGTGGTTGATTTGTATCCTTGAGGGGCTAGTTAGTATTTAAATTTAAGAAGACTCATATTGCATTATTCCAATTAGAAATTGCATAGTAAGTGGTTTTAAACAATATCTCAAGAGGTAGTGGTTAGCTATAGTTGTAGGAGCGACTATTAACTGGGAATATTGGCATTAAGACTTAATGAAGTTTTTACTCCCATACTTTTTGAGTGAGGATAGCCACTTTCTTCATTACCAAGAGCGTCCATCATTAAACCCTTTTAATCCAAAACATTATTCATTATTTTTCAAAAATACCAAAAAGAATAGAATTAGTTTATTTATATTTTCATGAATTTTAATTTAGAGAAAACCAATTTCAAAACCCATTTTCTAACCACGTTTTTAGCATTTAGTTTAACCTAGAAAATTTAAAATAAAAAACTCCTTAATAAGAGAAAGATTCGAGTTGTTTGCACTATCTTACATATTAATTCGTGGTAAATAGTGATTTGACCCTAAGGCGACCAAGGTTTTTATCAAATCAATATTCTATTCTAGTAAGATAATACACATTGGCTAACCGTCCTTCTAGTGCTACATGTATACATATAAAATGACAGTAGTCAAATGCCAATCCTCGAGTTTTAAAGTCACTATTCCTTGGTAATCAAAACTGTTAAACCACGAGACCCAAATTCCTGAATAGCTCTCAATATTATTGTTACTGATAACAAAACATTACAACAACACGACCAATGTACATGACCATATACTTATATATATCATGTCCTACTGTAAACATACCACTTCTAATTACTTATAGACTAAGTGCGCCAAGCCCATAACATGGAAATATACTTTCATACATTTACAACACTCCCCCTCAAGTTAGGAACCATCTATTCACAAGTTCCTATAATCATGTTGAAGTCCACCTAGGCATTTCGTCAGAATATCTGCCAATTGCTTAGAGGATTTTGCATGCTTAAATATAATCATTCTTTGCATTAGTTTTTCTCACACAAAGTGGCAATCTACTTCAATGTGTTTGATACGTTCGTGGAAAACCAGATTTGTAGCTATATGTATCGCATCACGGTTGTCACAATGCACTTGCACCAGCTCGATATTGGATTCTGCAATTCTTTACATAGCACCACAATCCATGTTAACTCAGAAGATGCCTTAGCTAGGGCTCTATACTCAACTTCTACAGATGAGGTAGATACCGTACTCTATTTCTTGGATTTGCAACAAATTAACGAGCCTCCCAACTTGACTAGGAACCTGGTAACCGAACACTTGGTATCCTTGCATCCAGCATTATCCGAGTCACAAAATCACTTCAAAACCATGGGACATGCAGCTGAAAGAAAGATGCCTCGGGCTGGAGTGTCCTTCAGGTACCTCACGAATCTCAAAGCCGCCTTCATGTGTCATTCTTTGGGGGTTTTGCACGAATTGAGATCCTACCTACATAGTGAATGAAATATCAGGTCTTGTCAATGTAAGATATGATATAATAACTTACCAGTAAGTCTCCTGCAGCTTCCTGATTCTTGAAGGTAATGATCATCCTATGTTTCTTCTGCAATGAGGTTGAGATTCTACTCAAAAGGAGTGAAAGCTGGAACCGATTCATCTAAACCTGTTTGGTCAAAAAGTTCAGTGGCATACTTTCTTTGGTTAAGAAGCATGTTGTGGTTAGAGCGAACCAATTCCAACCCTAGGAAATACTTCATGGTTCCAAAATCCTTAATCTTCAATTCACTAAGAAAACATTTCTTCACATGGTTAATCATCTTTATGTTATTTCCAATAATCATCAAGTCATCAACATATGCAAGAATATACAACCTACCATGTTTAGTTTGCTTATGGAAAAGAGCATAATCATACTTACTCTGTTGGAAACCACCTTTTAATAGGGAGTAAGTTAATTTCTCACTCCAATATCGGGAGGCTTGTTTAAGGCCATACAATGACTTCTACAGCTTACACACTTTAAATCTAGTCTCCCCCTTTCATTGATAACCTTAAGGAATCATCATATAGACCTCCTCATGAAGGTCTCCCTGCAAAAATGTGTTATCCACATCCATTTGCCACAAAATCCAGTTATTTACAATAGCTAATGTAGGTATCATGCGAGTTGTCACTATTTTCACAACAGGGGAGAATGTTTCATAAAAATATATTCTCTCCTTTTGTATATAGCCCTTAGCTACTAAAAGGGCCTTAAACTTATTTAGGCTTCCATCAGCCTTATACTTGGCCTTAAACACCCATATATACACCCTATAAGCATTTTCCTTTGGGTAGGTTCACTATCTTCTAAATTCGATTAGATTCTAATTTTAAATCTATAACTTGACATCTTGGTCTAATTAGGAGTTGTTAAAAGTATAGAATTTGAATTTTGGTACTGCTCCAGGATGCACTTAGGTTTGTTTCATTTAGAATTGTCATATTCTTTTGTGACTTTGACAAGTGTATATTTTATAATTAAATAGGTGTATCTTTCAAGAAAAGGGCCTCTCCATTTCTCTTACCGTTAGCTTCCCTCCACGTCATTATTTACATCGTTAGCTTCTCTTGCAAGTGAGATTTAATATCTCATAAAAATATTATTATAATATTAAATGACAAAAAATTTAAATAAATAAATTTAAAACATTAAAATTCAATTTAAATAGTTCATATCATTATACTTTTATTAAAGTATTTTATTTTATTTTTTTACTTTTTATAGGATATTAAATCTGAACCGTAGAGTTGATCTAACGGTTTAAATAAGGAAGTGGACGGTAAGGAAATAGAGAGGCTCCTTTCCGCTTTCGTATTTTGCCAAAAAAAATTGGTGTATCTTTTGGGAAATAATCAATTAAATTAAAAAAATATTTTCTACCTATTTAAAGTAAGCAAATGATTGTATTGAGCATGACTTTACCTCATTAACGGTATTAAGAAAAAAATTATCTACAAACCATATTCTTTATATTAAATAGACAAATTCTTCGTGACCAAGACTTATTCTGCTTTGTAACAATACATAAGACCAGATAACGCATAAGGAAATAGTCAAAGTTTTGTTTCTAGAACTAAGTGACAATTAAGTTGAAACAATCAAAATAAAAGTTATTTCAAAAATTATTGTTAACAAATACTCTCTCCAATATAAGACGCAAATAGTAATTATACAAACACCGAGGCGGGAAGTAGTATTATATAATATCCTGGAAAACAGATATCGAAAAAATCATAAGTATGAACAAGATTAATGAAATTAAACAGTTGATGAGGATTATTATTAGTATTATGTAACCTATAATGATTAAAATGTTTCACCCAAATATATAAGAGTAGAAACAATTGTTTGAATGGCCTTATGTCAAACAACAGTATTGGTCAACGGCTTTATATCTCGCGTTCATCTGTCAAAAAGATTAAAGATTTTTGTCAAACCAAACAAAAAAAATAACAAAAGTCAAAATTATTGACTTTGAAAATTAAATATCCATGACATCTTTGGTCAATGGGTTTTATATCCAAACGGAAAAATGCATTTTTGGTGTGGATATAGGATGCTGTTAAAATGAATAAGAATCCAATAATATCGAAAAGAAAGAATTTGGAAAGACCAAGGGAAAAAAAAAAAAAAAAAAAAAAGAAGAAGAAGAAGAAGCTGAAAACAATTTTTTTTTTTTTTTTTGGCTGCGTAATACCAGTTCGGGCGACCAAATAAATTATTGGCGTTGGAAGGATGTTGTATCATTGTAATCATGATTGTCAATTATGTTTAGCTAATTACTTTGATGATGATATTATCAAAGGATTTTTGCACATTTCATAGCGTGTCAAAAGTATATATGAGATCATCCATATTAATACACTTTCTAAGTATTCTTGGATTACCTGCAAAGAGAAGTTTTCTTCTTACATATAAGATTTTAATAATGAAATCTGATGTTTCTTAAAAATATTACTATCATTTTATATAGATAAGATATAAAAATTTAAACTAATAAAATTTAATTTGAACATATGACAACTGTAGTGAAAAAGAGTTTCTTAAAAAATATTTATTGAAAATCCACACTTTTCCAAGCCCATAAAATAGAGGGAATTCTAAGATTTTTCCTTGAGACAAATAATTTTATGCATACCGATTCTGGTTGATCTATACCATATTTCATTCTCGTAAGATATACACACTAGCTAATGGTCCTTCTGGTTCTACATCATAGGCACATTAGAAACAGAGATAATTTTAGCCATATACATATAAAATGACAACAGTCAAATGCCAATACTCGAGTTTTATTTGTAAGTCACTATTCGTTGGTAATCAATATTGTTAAACCAAGAGACCCAAATTCCTAAATAACTCTCAATATTATTGTTACTGATAACAAAACATTACAAGAACACCAATGTACATGACCTCATACTTATATATATTCTGTCCTACTATAAAAGGACTACTCCTAATTACTTATAGACTAAGTTGGCGAAGCCCATAACATGGAAATATACTTTCATACATTTACACACTCCCCCCTAAAGTTAGGAACCCTGTATTCATAAGTTCCCAACTTGCTCTAATATAATCATGTTCAGGTCCACCTAGGCATTTCATTAGAATATCTGCCAATTGCTCAGAAGATTTTACATGCTTAAATGTAATCGCTCGTTGCACTAGTTTCTCTCACACAAAGTAGCAACCTACTTCAATATGTTTCATACGTTCATGAAAAACCAGATTTTGACTATCAGATTGGAATTTATTACGACGATTCTAGGTGAATTCCGTTTCTTGAGCAAGCAAAGTCCATTAGAAATTCTACCAATCCCTTTGGTCATTCCACTCATCACATCCTGCAATACACAGAGGTCTGGAAAAAAACATACCATGCATGGACTACCTAGTGTAAATTTAGCTATAGAAATCAAGTTATAGAAAAACTCCTTGGCATTGTAAACATTCGTGAGAGTATAATATGTTCAGTTATTGATAACAAATACGATCTCCAATATAAGAAACAAATAGTAGTTATATAAACAACGAGGTGGGAAGTAGTACTTTGTAATATCGTGGAAAATAGATATGGCAAAAATCATAAGTATGAACCAGATTAATGAAATTAAACAGTGGATGAGCATTATTATTAGTATTAACCTAGAATGATTAAAATTTGAGCCACAAAATATACTTTTCCACCCAAATATTGAACAATGGAAACAATTGTTTGAATGGCTTTATGCCAAACAATTGTTTGGTCAAAGGCTTTAAATCTCCCGTTCAGCTATAGAAAAGATTTAAAGATTTTTGTCAAACCAAACAGAAAAATAACAAAAGTCAAAATTATTGACTTCGAAAATTAAATATCCATGACATCTTTGGTCAATGGGCTTTATATCCCAAACGGAAAAAGGCATTTTAGGGGCTGATATAGGATAATGTTGAAATGAATAAGAATCATCCAATAATATCGAAAAGAAAGAATTTGGAAAGAGCGAGGGGGAAAAAAAAAAGCTGAAAACAACTTTTTTTATGGCTGCGTACGTAATACCAGTTCGGGCGACCAAATAAACGAGAATGGAAAGTCTATAATGTTGACGTAATAACGCGTATATAAAATGTATGTCCAAATGATGACTTAGTCCTATCTAAATTAGATGTATATCACCACAATTTTCTAGTACAGAATTTGTGTATATAAACGGACATAGCATGCTGTTTTAAGCACAGAAAAAGCACGGTTACGTGAAATACCAAAATCATGGGTTCTCCAAGTTCGCTATTATTGCTAACTGCTGCGTTTGTTTTCCTTTCGGTTTCATCAGCTTCCTCAATCCCAATCCCAAAACTCTTCACCCAATGTCTTGAGGAGAATTCTCAAAATCCAATCCCATTTTCCTCCACATTCTTCACTCCCCAAAATAATGCTTCTTTCACATCAGTCCTTGAATCCACAGCTCAAAACCTAAGGTACTTGCTGCCTTCCATGACGAAACCCGAATTCATATTCACTCCATTAGAGGATTCTCATGTTCAGGCTGCTGTCCTATGTGCAAGAAAGCTCAAAATTCACCTGAGGGTGCGTAGTGGAGGTCATGACTATGAAGGGCTTTCTTTTGTTTCTCTCATTGAGAAGCCATTCATGATCATAGATCTTGCCAAGCTCCGTGCCATCCAGGTTGATATAGCCCATAACACAGCTTGGGTTGAAGTCGGTGCTACACTTGGAGAAGTTTATTACCGAATATCTGAGAAAAGTCCAGTCCACGCCTTCCCTGCAGGTGTTTGCCCGAGCGTAGGCGTTGGTGGTCACATTACAGGAGGTGGATATGGCTCTCTGCACAGAAAGTATGGACTTGCCGCTGACAATGTCATCAATGCCCGAATAGTTGATGCCAACGGCAAGATTCTTGACAGAGAAGCCATGGGGGAGGACTTATTTTGGGCAATTAGAGGTGGAGGAGGAGGAAGCTTTGGGATTATTTTGTCGTGGCAAATCAAGCTTGTTCAGGTTCCACCTGTAGTGACGGTTTTTACTCTCAATAAAACCTTAGAGCAAGATGCGAACAAGATTCTCCATAAATGGCAGCAAGTGGCACCAAACATTGATGAGGATATGTTCTTTATGGTTCAAATGCGGGTGGTAAATTCCAGTACTCCTGGCAAAAGAACTGTGCTAACCTCTTATATTGGTCGTTACCTTGGTAGGGCCGATAGGCTTCTCCAGTTGATGGCGGAAAAGTTTCCAGAGTTGGGCCTCACCAAAGAAGATTGTCTGGAAACAAGTTGGATCAAATCCGTGCCTTACATTTATGGTTTTCCAAACACCACATCCCCAGAAATTCTTATCCAGCGCACCATATCTGATAAGGTGTACATGAAGAACAAGGTAGATTACATGAGGCAAGTGATTCCTGAAATTGCCTTGAATTCCATATGGAAAAGGTTTATGCAAGATGACGAGCCCATGATGGTTTGGGTCCCATACGGAGGAATGATGAACAGAATCTCAGAATCCACACTTCCATATCCTCATAGAAAAGGAGTACTCTTCAAGTCGCAGTATATAGCTAGGTGGTATGATGGAGAAAAGAGCATGAAAAAGCATATGAACTGGGTAAGGAGATTCTATGACTTCATGGCTCCTTATGCTTCACGCTTTCCAAGAGAAGCGTATGTCAATTATAGAGACCTTGACTTGGGGATGAACCAGTTCAACGGGACAAGCTTCTTGAGGTCAAGCACTTGGGGATTCAAGTACTTCAAGGATAATTTTATAAGGTTGGTGAAGGTGAAGTCAGAGGTTGATCCAAGTAATTTATTTAGACATGAGCAGAGCATTCCTCCATTGCCGTTGGAAAGTTTCAAGGATTAAACAAGTGAATATTTTTATGGTAATTTATTTTATTGTTTTTGTGTATGCATATGCTTCTGATCCAAATAAGCATGCCAAATACCAAGCGCTCAGGTAGCGCAGTGGTATGATGCTGGCTTATCCAGCCTTTGTATCAGGTTTGACCCTGCCTGGGACCATTAGGTCCCCAATTCCAAAAAAAAATAAGCATGCCAAATAAATTATTAGTGTTGTAAGAATGTTGTATCACTCTTTGATGGTTATATTAATTTTAAAAAAAAAACATATTTCATTGTTTAATTCTCAGACGTATATACGAGAGATCGTACATATTAGTACGCTTTCTATGTATTCTTGGATTGCACCTACAAAGAGAGGTTCTCTTCTTACTAAATCAACTGATGACTAAGAGAGTGTGTGTATATCGTTTGCTAAAGGAAAGTAGAAAATAGAATAATAGTAAATGAGATAATAAAGGAAGGGCATCTATGCAAACTTACTTAAAATTTAATTTTATTCAACTTTCTTGGGAGTTGAATGAAATTTCATAACTAAGAGTGACATGTTAAACCAACAAGATGTAGATTGCAGTGCTAAGCAGTCTTATCACGTAAGGAGGATAACAAAGGTTTGAATCTCGAGAAGCATACTTGTTGGCAAAAACAAAAACCCTTTGCGCTCTATGTTTCGAAAGGGATTAGTCTCCCTTGTTCAAGACGTCTAACTAGGAATTTATAAATGTTGTTGAAAGACTAGAAGGGTGAATGCTTTTACGAAATTACAAAAAGAAAATTGAAGGTAAGTGTAGGTTTAATTTCAGTTTTGATTATTCAAATCGGATTTAATTGTAATTTATTCTTTCTTGTTAGTTTTTTTTTCCATGCGAAGGATCATAAAATTAATAATTTTTTTATTATAAAAGAAACCATCTTCTTTTTCATTTTTATCTTATTTTTCTTTTCTTTCTTTTTCAATTCTATTTTTGTCTCCCGCCTGAGGACACTATTAGCAATGAAGTTTTATTTGTATAGATCCAAATTCAAGTTTTTCCACCTCAAAAGAAAATATTAACATAGGTGATTCGACTTATACGTGGTGAGTTTAACAAGTGTATTTTTTATAATTAAATAGGTATATCTTTCAGAAAAGGAACCTCTCCATTTCTCTTACTGTCCACTTTCCAACACATCTTTATTTACACCATTTCCCTTACCGTCCACTTACCATCCAAATTCAAGTTTTTCTTTTCTTTTCTTTTTTGTGAGTATGTCAAGTGTATATTTTATAATTAAATAAGTGTATCTTTTAGGAAAGGAGCGTCTCTATTTCCACTTTTCTCCACATCTTTATTTGCACCATTAGATTCTCTTGCAGTTGAGATTTAATATCATATAAAACTATTGTTATAATATTAAATAATAAAAATTTAAATAAATAAATTTAAATCATTAAAAATTAATTTAAACAGCTCATATCATTATACTTTTATTAAAGTATTTTATATATTCTTTTTTCACTTTTTATAGGATATTAAATCTTAACCGTCAGAGTTGACCAAAAGGTTTAAATGATGAAATGGAGGGAAGTGTAAGGTAAGAGAAATCGAGAAGTTCTTTTCCGCTTTCGTTTTTGGCCAAAGAAAATAGACGTATCTCTTGAAAAATATTAGATTAAATTTAAAAATATTTTCTAATTATTTTTTAACATATTTTTCTTCCTCAATTTAATGGTTGGGAAAATTAGAATTTAGAAAGAAAATTTATTCATATTCTCTCTTTTTGTACCTGGAAAAAGACGAATGGGAAAGAAAAAATTAATTCAAAGAAAACAAAGAGGAAAACAGACAGATAATTGGCAAGAAGTGTGGACCCCACGTGAGTGAACGCAAGAAAAGAAGACACTCCAGACGTGTATACGCGGCAGGCGGAAGAGAAGGAAAAAATAAACGATTTTTTTTTTTTTTTTTTTTTTTTTTGGCTCAGGAAAAAAATAAACGAACTTAAAGGAAGCAAATGATTATATTGAGCATGACTTCACTTCATTAACGGTATTAAAATATAAATCATCTACAAACCATAATTTTTTGACCAAGATTTATTCTGCTTTGTAACAATACAAAGGAGGACAAGCTAACGCATAAGGAAATAGTCATAGTTTTATTTCTAGAACTAAGTGAGGACAATTAAGTTGAAACAATCAAAGTAAAAGTTATTTAAGAAAATTATTGTCAACAAGCACTATCTCCAATATAAGACGCAAATAGTAGTAAATAAAACAATGAGGTGGGAATTAGTATTATATAATCTCGTGGAAAACAGATATGGCAAAAATCATAAGTATAAACAAGATTAATGAATTAAACAGTAGATGAGCATTATTATTAGTATTTTGTAACCTATAATGATTAAAATTTGAGCCAAAAAAATATACTTTTCCACCCCAATATTGAACAATAGAAACAATTGTTTGAATGGCTTTATGTCAAACAATAGTTTTGGTCAACGACTTTATACCTCGCGTTCAGCTATAAAAAGGATTAAAGATTGTTTGTCAAACCAAACAGAAAAATAACAAAAGTCAAACTTATTGACTTTGATATTTAAATATCCATGACATCTTTGGTCAATGGGCTTTATATCCCAAACGGAAAATTACATTTTAGAGGTGTGGATATAGGATACTGTTAAAATGGATAATAATCCAACAATATCGAAAAGAAAGAATTTGGAAAGACCAAGAAGAAAAAAAAACGCTGAAAACTTTTCTTTCTTTCTTCTTTTTTTTTTTTTTTTTTTTTTTTTTTTTTTTTTTTTTTGCTGCATAATACCAGTTCCGGCGACCAAATAAATTATTGGCGTTGTAAGAAGGTTGTATCATTGTGGTCATGATTTTCAATTATTATGTTTAGCTAATTACTTTGATGATGATATTGTAAAAGTATATATGAGATCATTCATATCAATACACTTTCAAAATATCGATGTTTTCATTCAACGACTCCATTTTGTTGGGGTATATAAGGACAGCTTTTCTAGCGATCAATTCCCTTATTGCTAAAAAAATCATACATTTCTCAGTTCACAAACTCAGTTCCATTATCCATTTTTACTGTTTTTATTTTGAAAGAAAATTGATTTTCCACATAGGCTACAAAGCTTCTTATATACTTAATTGCATCAGATTTAAAAACCATTACAAATGTCCACGTTGCTCTAGAATAATCATCAACAATAGTCAGAAAATATTTATAACCTTGATAGGTGGGTGTCCTATATGGGCTCCACACATCCATGTGCAATAATTCAAAACAGCAAGTAGTTTTAGAACCGCTAGATATAAATGGTAATCTTGTATGCTTAGCTCGCAAGTAAATTTCTCATTTATTATGATCAACAATTGAGATATCATTCTTTACATGATGCAAACGTCTAACACATCAGAAGAGGCATGCCCTAACCTGTGATGCCATAACAATCCCTGTTGACTATCAGGTTGGGATTTACTACACTTAATGGTAGCATATTTGACCATTCTAGGTGAATTTCGTTTCTTGAGTAAGTCTATTAGAGATTCTACCACTCCCTTTTGTCATTCCACTCATCACTGTTGTTTCTAATGTATTGAGTGGGTAGATATTGAATATAAAAAAGACAGAATAGCAAATAAAAAATCTGTGTCATTAAAATAGCACATACAGTGAGCATACAAGAAATCTGTATAATATGGAAAACTATAAAACGAACTCACAAGACTGCCGTATTTCGAATGAACAATGCAAAAATCCGGGCCCAACTTTCGTTGTGTCCTTAAGACAATTTTGCTCCCTCAATATGGATGCCGAAGGTTGTCTGAGCAATTGTCTCCCAGGATAGAGCGGATTGTCGTCTCCAGAAAGATGGCTCTGTCTATCTGAAGCCCAAACGAATCCAACGAGTCTTCTTTTGGAACGCACAGAATGTATATGCAAAATGCAGAAAGAGAGAGAGTGTGTGTGTGCAGAGAAAACGTAATCTAATCTGTGACTAGGGCGCCCTATTTATAGACTCTGAAAAAACACGATCAAATGGACTTGTCTGCTGCTGTGAACTGGTGCGTTGTGCAAACAGACGCATCAGAACGGAACGAACAGAGGTGACCCGCGTCTGTTCACGGCGAACTAGTGCGTCTCACGAACAGACACACCAAAACGGAGCGAACGAGGGCGACCGCGTCATTCATTCATCGCGAAGTGCTTCATACAAACAGACGCACCAGAACGAAGCGAACGATTCAAACGGATCACAAAAAGCAAATTGGGCCGGTTGAAAAACCCGGAGAGCCACAACGGAAATATTTAAACGTTCGAAAATTTAAAAAATTATGTAATAAAAAATTGCTTTTTAATCCAAAAAAATTATTTTTTAATCCAAAAATTAATTTAATAAAAAATTAATATTTTATTTCACACGCGGGACGGGCCGGGACCCGACGCGTGGCGACAAAACTGAACCGAGCGGACGGCGGTGGCACACGTGTGTGTGTGTGGTGGACCAAGGGTCACCTAAGTCCGCACCCCTCCACAAAAGTGGGTTGGCCTAAGGGCCCAATTAGTAGGAGCCAAGTTGGGGCTTATATACCCTCCAATTTCTCTCCAACTAAGCAATGTGGGACTATTCTCTCACACACATTCCTTCTTCCTTTTTCCTCTTCTTTTCCATCCTTCTTCTTATTCATAACCCATGGGATTTTCTCCTAAAATTCCAACAATCCCCCACATGGATAAGAAGTAAGTCCATCATGACCAAATGCAAATGATCATGTATGCAAAGTGCAATTCCTCTACGAGAAACAACTGCATCGAGAAAGGTAGGGGTTACCTTTGAACCTTCTCTAGTAAAAAACCTATCGGATATACTGGTCAATCTGGTGACACGTTGTCTTGAACCGTCGACCTTTTAGTGTATACCAAGACAATAGGAGTTACACAATTTCTCCTCTAGCATCGTTGGTTCTCATGCTGTGTCCATTTTGGCCCTGGACACCGCCTGGTTCTGTGAGTGTTCTAGAGAATTGGTCGTTTTAAATTCTCATGGAAGCGGCCCGCACTTCACACTCACATAGGTGATTTCTTGTGATGTAAGTCATCATACATCATCTGAACACATCAGATTAAGAAACCATTAAAAGCTTTAGAAGCTTACCCTTTATATATATGCACTGTTTTGTCTAGGAATGAGCATGAGTTTAAAACTCCACAGTGTTAACAGTCGATTAAAACTTAGTTGTCTCTTTGAACCTAGTTCGTGAGATCTCCACTCTACTAGGTAGAGTTACCGCGATAATCAACAATGTATCGGCCTTAAACCCATTCCTTTGGACAATTTTCTAACTAACTTTCTAGGAATCCCTTTAGTCAATGGATCCGCTATATTCTCTTTTGATTTCACATAATCAATTGAGATGATTCCATTGGAAAGTAGTTGTCTAACGGTATCATGTCTACGACGTATATGTCTAGATTTGTCGTTGTACATGACATTCTTGGCTCTACCAATAGTTGCTTGACAATCACAGTGTATACACACTGCTGGTACCGGCTTTGGCCAACTAGGAATGTCTTCATGAAAATTACGAAGCCACTCGGCTTCCTCACCAGCTTTGTCTAAAGCAATGAATTCTGATTCCATAGTAGATCTTGCAATGCAAGTCTGTTTAGATGACTTCCAAGACACAGCACCCCCACCAAGGGTGAATACATATCCACTTGTGGATCTTGTGTCATTAGAGCTGGTGATCCAATTTGCATCACAATACCCTTCTAGTACTGCAGGTACTTCTCATAATGCAAGGCAAAGTTTTGAGTTTGCTTTAAGTAACCCAAAACTCTTATCATAGCTTTCCAATGAAACTCATTTGGATTACTTGTAAAGCGACTCAACATGCTTACTGCATAGGCAACATCAGGTCTAGTGTAGTTCATAACATACATAAGACTGCCTAGCACTTGAGCATATTCCTTTTGTTTAACAGTTTCGTCAGTATTTTTTAACATTCGAAGACTAGTTTCTATAGGGTTTGACACAGGCGTTATGTTTAACCTCTTGAATTTCTCGAGAATTTTAGAAACATAGTGTGTTTGGGATAAAGCTAACCCTCCATATGTTCTATGGATTTTAATTCCTAAAATAACATCTGCTAGACCCATATCTTTTATGTCGAACTTACTGGTAAGTAATTGCTTAGTAGCTTTAATCATTTGATTATTACTACCTGTTATCAACATGTCATCTACATAAAGACAAACTATGACAAACCCGTTTTCAGTATTTCGAATGTATACACACTTGTCACATTCATTAATACTAAAGCCATTTGATAACATAACTTCATCAAATTTTGCATGCCATTGTTTTGGGGCTTGTTTAAGTCCATAAAGGGACTTTATTAAACGACAAACTTTCCGTTCCTGTCCTGAGACAACAAATCCCTCGGGTTGTTCTAGATAAATTTCTTCCTCTAATTCACAATTCAAGAAGAAGGCTGTCTTTACATCCATTTGATGTAACTCCAATTCATTCAAAGTCTTTGTAATGCGATCAACATTCGAATGGATGTAATTCTTGTAAGGGTGAATAAGTATCAAAGTAGTCTAGGCCTTCACGTTGTTTGTAGCCTTTAACTACTAGCCTAGCTTTGTACTTATCAATAGTGCCATCTGCTTTCATCTTCTTTTTGAATATCCACTTAGTTCCTAGAGACTTATTGCCAGGAGGAAGGTCAACCAACTCCCAAGTGTAGTTTGACATAATGGATTCAACTTCACTATTTATAGCCTCTTCCCAGAATGGTGCTTCAGGGGAACCCATAGCCTCTCTAAATGTTCGAGGCTCATTTTCTAGTAGATAAGTCATAAAATTAGGACCAAAGGATGTTGAAATCCTTTGCCTAGTACTACGTCTAGGTTCCTCCTGTTCAAAGTTATCATTAGTTATAGTATCTAGAGATATCACAGTGTTGTTATTATCATTACTTTTATTGTATGGAAATACGTTTTCAAAGAACCTAGCGTTCCTTGACTCAATAACAGTGTTCACATGGATATCTGATACATAGGACTTATAAACTAGGAAACGATATGCACTACTATTATGAGCATAGCCAATAAACACACGATCTCTTGTCTTTGGTCCGATTCTTAACCGTTTAGGTTTGGGAATCTCAACCTTTGCCAAACACCCCCACACTTTCAAATAATTCAAGGAAGGTTTCTTTCCTTTCCAAATTTCATATGGTATGCTTTTTATCGTTTTATAAGGCACTCTGTTAATTAGAAAGTTAGCCGTTAGAATGGCTTCCCCCCACAAATTTTGTGGTAAATCGGACTCAATTAATAATACATTCATCATTTCTTTCAATGTCTGGTTTTTCCTATAATATGCAATATTCAACCATAATGATGCTATAAAGATTTCACATAAACATCTTATAATAACAAACTTTAATTCATCCACAATACAAACATAACATCATAGCATCAAGGTTATGGGTAATCGAAAAATCACCGTAATATTTGGAATTAAAAATAATAATAATAATAATAATAATAATAATAATAATAATAATAATAATAATAATAATAATAATAATAATAATAATAATAGTAATAATAATTTGGCTACTTTGGTGACTAACACATCCACCATACTTAATTTCAAAACTTAAATATTTAACTTATCATAATATTTGGAATTAAACAATTCATAAAGAATTGACCACTTTGGTGACTAATAAATCCACCAAATTTAATTCCAAAACTTAAATATTTTAGCATTCATTTAAATGTTATTCACAACATTTAAGCAACAAAAAATTATAGCCACAAAATATCCATAATTATAAAATTAAGGCTACAATTACATTTCTACCAATATCGTGCAAGTCAATCTTAATATATTTAGATATTTCACAATATCATGCATGCTTGTACCAAGAGAAATAATAATACTAAGAAAATTAAAGCACATTTATCTCTACACTAGATAAATGATTAAATTTTCATACCACCACAAATATTTAATAATTTTACCATATTTACTTTCAAAAGAAAATAATAAATCCTTCTTAATGAATTAAATAATGGCTAAGATATTCATCGAGATATCACCATTTTTATTTAGCCATTATTAATTCAAAAAGCTTCCAAGATTTTAGAAGACATTATAGGAGATTACAAATTATCAAACAAATTAATAATAAATCCTTAAACGGGACTAAATTCCCTTCCATTCTAATTAATTAAATTAGAATTTGTTCAAATACATAACATCCTAAAATTTAGGAATTTTAATAAAGCTCATCATTTAATTGTTAAATATATATTTAATTTATGCAACTAGAAGTATGAAATTAAATCATATCCGTACAATATCTAATAAACTAATAAAATCTCCTAATGAAATCAAGGCATATTATCTTCATTTTATGAATTTAATATTCATCAAATCCTCATTAAACTAAGGAGAGATAGTAGGAGATTTATTAACTATCTTATCAATCAATACTAATAAATTTATTAACTAAAGATAATCAAATTTTCAACTGACCGTGCAAGTAATCAATAATTAGAATAAATAATAATATATTGATTTTTATAGGCACATCCTTACTAGAAATGCGGCACATCAAAGATTAGAAAACTATAACCGCATTATTTTAAATTTTTAATAACGTTTCGTTTAAACAGCCATGCATTTTGCTAGACAAATTTTTTTTTAAAATAATAAATAATATAGGCTCAAAACTTGAAAGGAGGCGTTCCTTTTTTTTTAAAAAAAATTTAAACAAAATAAAAAATCAAAACAGTGTGTTTCCATAAAACACAATAGACCGCTCAAGATGAAATGACTTATTTGTTCTGGCTGAAACAAAAAAAGGCACGTTGGTTTTGTTCATCTTCAACCTCCAACCGGGTCACACAAACCCATGTGGATCCGTCTTAAAGGACGACTTTCCCGATAGAAAAACAAATTTCCATCCAATGTTTCTATATTATAGTAATTTCTTAGCCTAAAACATATATACACTTATATATTTTATTGCGAAAATAAATATTCACATAACAGATTCAAAAGGAATATGTTTCCTAAAAATAGGCCAAGGAAATTGGAATATTTAAACAATTTGCATATATATACATATATTGCACATCAAACATATATTTAATTAATTCTGAAACACTAGAAAATTACTTTTAATAATTCATATGCAAATCAGAAACAAGTCGACATATACACGCCCATAGAAATCATATCATAATATTGGAGTTTTCAAACTTAGGCATATATAAAATCCAGAGAATTGGGAAACTCGGCATCTAGTCATCAATAAGAATATATATATATATATATATATATATATATTGCAGCCTATATGCATTAATTTTAGAAACTCTAACTTTCCAAAATCAAGAATCTAAAATTTAAAACTAAAACCAAAATTTCTACCAACACAAAAATCAACTTTATTTAATATAGATTAATCTAAGTTGATTTCAATAAACCAAAATTGTCGATTGTTGTTTCTAATGTATTGAGTAGATAGATATTGAATATAAAGAAGACAGAATAGCAAATAAAAAATATTTTATTAAAAATAGCACATACGAGAACATTTAACAAGAAATCTGTATAATATGGAAAACTATAAAACGAACTCACAAGACTCGCCGTATTTTGAATGAACAATGTAAAATCTTCGGCCCAACTTTCGTTGTGTCCTTAAGACAATTTTGCTCCCTCAATATGGATGCTTTGAAGGTTTTCTCGAGCAATTGTCTCCCGGGATAGAGCGGATTGTTCATCTCCGAAAGATGGCTCGTGCATGCGAAGCCCAAGCGAATCCAACGAGTCGCTTTTGGAACGCATTTAATGTATATGCGGAATGCGAGAGAGTGTGTGTGTGTGTACAAAAAAACGTAATCTAATGCGACTAGGGCGCCTATTTATAGACTACGAAAAAACACGATCGATGGACTTGTGCGCTAACGGTGCGTTGTGCGTTGCATCGAGCGGAACGAATAGAGCGACCGCGTGCGTTCACGGCGAACTAGTGCGTCTCACGAACAGACGCACCAAAACGGAGCGAACAGAGGCGACCCGCGTCGGTTCACTGCGAACTGGTGCGTCGTACGAACAAACGCACTAGAATGAAGGGAACGATCCGAACGGATCACAAAACGCAGCTGCTAGTTGGAAAACCCGGAGAGGCACAACGGAAATATTTAAACATTCAGAAAAAAAAATTATTTAATAAAAATTATTTTTAATCCAAAAAATTATTTAATAAAAAATTATTTTTTAATCCAAAAAAATAATTTAATAAAAAATTAATATTTTATTTCACACAACCGGACCGGCGACCCGGTGAACCAAACCAAGCCGAACGGTGGTGGCGGCGGCGCGTGTGTGTGTGGTGGACCAAGGGTCACCTAAGTCTCACCCCTCCACAAAAGTAGGTTGGCCCAAGGGCCCAATTAGTAGGAGCCAAGTTGGGGCTTTATATACCCTCCAACTTCTCTCCAACTAAGCAATGTGAGACTATTCTCTCACACACATTCCTTCTTCATTTTTCCTCTTTCTTTCCATCCTTCTTCTTATTCATAACCCATGGGATTTTCTACATCCAGCAATACACAAAGGTCAGGAAAAAAACATATCATGCATGAACCATCTAGTGTAAATTTAGCTATAGAAATCAAGTATAGAAAATTTCCTTGGCATTGTAAACATTCGTGAGACGTATAATATGTTCAGTTATTGTTAAAAAGTACCATGTCCAATATAAGAAACAAATAGTAGTTATATAAACAACGAGGTGATGGGAAGTAGTATTGTATAATACCGTGGAAAAAACAAATATGGCAAAAATCACAAGTATGAACAAGATTAATGAAATTAAACATTAGATGGGCATTATTATTGTTTAACCTAGAATGATTAAAAATTTGAGCCTAAAAAATATACTTTTCAACCCAAATATTGAACAATAGAAACAATTGTTTGAATAGCTTTATTTCAAACAATTGTTTTGGTCAACGGCTTGATACCTCGCGTTCAGCTATCAATTGTCAAACCAAACAGAAAAATAACAAAAGTCAAAATTATTGACTTTGAAAATTAAATATCCATGACATCTTTGGTCAATGGGCTTTATATCCCAAACGGCAAAAATGCATTTTAAGTGATGATATAGGATACTGTTGAAATGAATAAGAATCATCCAATAATGGGCTACCTTGTTTGGGTTGGCGGTAGGAGGCGTGGCTTAAAAGCTATCGACTTTTATAAAAGCCGGTAGGAAAAAAGTCGAGGTTGAAAAAGTCAGGTTGTGCTTGGATTGCCAGTCTGGCTTTTTGCAAAAGTAGCTTTTTTCTCAATGATGGGTGTTTGGATTATTATTTGAAAAGTCAGTTAAAATGGAAAATGACTGAAAAGGGCATGAATCATATTAAATACTACTATACATATTAGTTGTATATATTAGGATAATAAAAATAATTTCAATTTTAATTTGGACAAAAGTTAAATGATTATTAAATAAATTAATAAACAATAAAGTCATTAATTAAATATATTTAATGGATAAAATTGTTTATAAAATAAAAATGCACACAAATAATACATTAAGTTCTCCTATTGCTATGGCGGACAAGTTTTTCTCGATTTTATCACGAAGATGATTCATTTTTGGTGAAGATAATGTATTGATATTTGATGAGGGCCTTCATCAAGTGGATCATCATCATCTTCATCTTCATCGTCCTCACCCAAATCTCCTTAGTCAGCTCGTTCAAATTCCACATCAGAATTCGAAAATCTCCGGATGAGATTGTGTATAGCCATTGTTGCATAAAGGTTATCGTATGCATGACATTCAAGTATTGGACTTCATGATAACATCCATAAAGCAGTGAAGACATTGGCAAAGCTCTAATAGATCAGCATACAAATGGTCTTGGCCATGAAGTGACAAGTTGAATAAATTCAAGCATGTAAGGTAACAAACACAAGAATCAAGAGCAAGAAAAAAAAAATTCCAGCACTGAAGATCTTTTTACATAAAGAGAAATAAAATGAATAATGTTCAAACTATTCTCCATGAGATTATTTTAGGAAAACTGTGACAACTTAAACGGGAAGAAAAGGTACAGATTAGGTAACTCAGTTCTCACCTCTGCCTAACTTTAACATTTTGAGCCAATTTTGAGATATCTGTGCAAAGAAAAAAAGAAACAGAAATTCATTAGAAATAAACAATGACAGATCAAGCATGCCTATTGCAAAAATATTCGCTACACAACAACACAAGCAAATAAAATAGGGTCTTGGAATTCATTCTACCTCCTTTTCAGAGTATATATTGACTAGGCAACTGGAGAGAATATTGAGGAGTTTAGAGTTTTCAAATAATAACTTACTAACTCAATTTCTACTTTTTAGTAAGGTTTTGAAGGTTGGGAATACCAAAGATGCCAAACATGAGAAACTCCCCAACACTAGCATAAAGAAAGAAACTCCATAGAAGAGTGACAAGACATTAGGAAAAAGTGATCAATACAAAAGTTTCCATCAGAAGTAGAAATTAATCCATTACACACAAACCCCAAGCTGTCAACAACAACAAAAAAACAGCTAAGGGCTACCTGTGAACTCAGCATCAGTCACCATATAGCAAGTAAAATAGCGATAGCTAAATATAAGAAATTCAAAGAAAAGCTGAAATGCTGCTAGAACAAAAGGATAATCAAATTGCGCATGAACCTCTGGCATTAGAGGAACAAGGAAAGACAGGATAAGGGAAGCATACAATTAGCCATGTGCATCTTTATGAGCTTAAAATCCTCGAGTGTGATCCCCTTTTCCTTATCCAGTTGGTTTACCTTATCCACCTCTTCTGGCTCTACAAGCTGCTTAATGCAAGTTGCATAGTCCCAAAAACCCTATTAATTACAAGGCCTAGGAGAAGAGGAAGGGCAAGCAAACAACAAAAAGATAGAAAACATACTAATGATAATGATAATGACAATGGGAATGAAAGAGGAAGATAACGAAACATACTAATGAGATGATGTCCAAAAATTGGTGGCCATTTCTTCTTCCACAGAATTTATAGAAACAGCAAGAGCAGCGAAATCCGAAACTGATCAACGCCACACTCACAAGAAAGAGAGAAAGGGCGCAGCGCAATTAAAGCATTGTCCACTAAACCGAGAGGAAGGAAAGGCTGCTAGAAGAAAGAATCAATCAATCAAGCCCGCCTCACGGCGGTTTTCCTTTTTCTTTTTCCAACTTGTTAGATTGGAAAAGGCTCCGGACAAAACGAAACAGAAAAATAGGCGAAATTGAGAAACTAATCTATATACACGCGTATCTGTGAAAGTAAAATAATTTGTAAAAATATTTCTGACTACACGAGTGCCTAACTATGTCGGAAAATTGCGGAAATCAACATCAACCGGCGGGATATCAATTATCAGCAGTCGCAGAGAGAACGACAACAAAAAATTTTGGGGAAACCGATGTTCCAGTTCCCACAATCTCTTTTCGGGCTGGAGCCTGGAGGGGAGATGGGAGAGCACGGGCTGGGGAGATGGGAGAGCACGGGCGGAGAGGTTCAGTGCGTTTGCAATAAGCTCCGAATCCAGGCGTTCGATAAGTTCAGTGGCGTTTGGGCAAATGAGAAAAGTCCATTCAACGAACTGGTCCATCCAAACAGGTTCATTGGGCTTTTTTTTTCTCACTGGTCCATTAGCTTAAAAGCCACTGAAAAAATTGCACTAAAATGCTGATAAAAAAGCTAACCCAAACAGGCCCAATATCGAAAAGAAAGAATTTGGAAAGAGAACAAGGGGGAAAAAACTGAAAACAATTTTCTTTTTGGCTGCGTACGTAATACCAGTTCGGGCGACCAAGTAAAAGAGAATGGAACCTTCGTCTATAATGTTGACGTAATAACGCGTACATAAAATATATGTCCAAAAGATGACTTAGTCCTATCTAAATTAGATGTATATCACCACAATTTTCTGGTACAGAATTTGTGTATATAAGCGGACATAACATGCTGTTTTAAGCACAGAAAAAGCACGGTTACGTGAAATACCAAAATCATGGGTTCTCCAAGTTCGCAATTATTGCTAACTGCTGCGTTTGTTTTCCTTTCGGTTTCATCAGCTTCCTCAATCCCAATCCCAAAACTCTTCACCCAATGTCTTGAGGAGAATTCTCAAAATCCAATCCCATTGTCCTCCACATTCTTCACTCCCCAAAACAATGCTTCTTTCACATCAGTCCTTGAATCCACTGCTCAAAACCTGAGGTACTTGCTGCCTTCCATGACGAAACCCGAATTCATATTCACTCCATTAGAGGATTCTCATGTTCAGGCTGCTGTACTATGTGCAAAAAAGCTCAACATTCACCTGAGGGTGCGTAGTGGAGGTCATGACTATGAAGGGCTTTCTTTTGTTTCTCTCATTGAGAAGCCATTCATGATCATAGATCTCGCCAAGCTCCGTGCCATCCAGGTTGATATAGCCCATAACACAGCTTGGGTTGAAGTCGGTGCTACACTTGGTGAAGTTTATTACCGAATATCCGAGAAAAGTCCACTCCATGCCTTCCCTGCCGGCGTTTGCCCGAGCGTAGGCGTTGGTGGTCACATTACAGGAGGTGGATATGGCTCTCTGCACAGAAGGTATGGACTTGCCGCTGACAACGTCATCAATGCTCGAATAGTGGACGCTAACGGCAAGATTCTTGACAGAGAAGCCATGGGGGAGGACTTATTTTGGGCAATTAGAGGTGGAGGAGGTGGAAGCTTTGGCATTATTTTGTCGTGGCAAATCAAGCTTGTTCCGGTTCCACCTTTAGTGACGGTGTTTACTTTGACTAAAACCTTAGAGCAAGATGCAAACAAGATTCTCCATAAATGGCAGCAAGTGGCACCAAACATTGATGAGGATTTGTTCTTTATGGTTCAAATGCGGGTGGTAAATTCTAGTACTCCTAGCAAAAGAACTGTGCAAACCTCTTATATTGGTCGTTACCTTGGTAGGGCCCATAGGCTTCTCCAGTTGATGGCGGAAAAGTTTCCAGAGTTGGGCCTCACCAAAAAGATTGTCTGGAAACAAGTTGGATCAAATCTGTGCCTTACATTTATGGTTTTCCAAACACCACATCCCCAGAAATTCTTATCCAGCGCACCATATCTGATAAGGTGTACATGAAGAACAAGGTAGATTACATGAGGCAAGTGATTCCTGAAATTGCCTTGAATTCCATATGGAAAAGGTTTATGCAAGATGACGAGCCCTTGATGGTTTGGGTCCCATACGGAGGAATGATGAGCAGAATCTCAGAATCCACACTTCCATATCCTCATAGAAAAGGAGTACTCTTCAAGTCGCAGTATATAGCTAGGTGGTATGATGGAGAAAAGAGCATGAAAAAGCATATGAATTGGGTTAGGAGATTCTATGACTTCATGGCTCCTTATGCTTCACGCTTTCAAGAGAAGCGTATGTCAATTATAGAGACCTTGACTTGGGTATGAACCAGTTCAACGGGACAAGCTTCTTGAGGTCGAGCGCTTGGGGATTCAAGTACTTCAAGGATAATTTTATTAGGTTGGTGAAGGTGAAGTCACTGGTTGATCCAAGTAATTTATTTAGGCATGAGCAGAGCATTCCTCCATTGCCGTTGGAAAGTTTCAAGGATTAAATAAGTGAATATTTTTTTTGTAATTTATTTTATTTTGTTTTTGTGTATGCATATGCTTCTGATCCAAATAAGCATGCCAAATAAATTATTAGCGTTGCAAGAATATTGTATCACTCTTTGATGGTGATTTTGATTTTTTTTTTTTTTTACACATATTTCATTGTTTCTCACACGTATATATGAGACATCATACATATTAATACACTTTCTAAGTATTCTTGGATTGCACCTGCAAAGAGAGGTTCTCTTCTTACAAAATCAACTGATTACTAAGAGAGTGTGCGTATATTGTTTGCTAAAGGAAAGTAGAAAATAGAATATCAGTAAATGAGACAATAAAAGAAGGGCATCTATGAAAACAAACTTAAAATTTAATTTCATTCAACTTTCACCCAAATAGTACTTATATAAACAACGAGGGGGAAGTGGGATTATAAAATATCGTGGAAAACAGATATGGAAAAAATCGTAAGTATGAACAAGATTAATGAAATTAAACAGTAGATGAGCATTATTATTAGTATTATGTAAGCTAGAATGATTAAAATTTGAGCCATAAAAATATACTTTTCCACCCAAATGTTGAATAATAGAAACAATTGTTTGAATGGCTTTATGTCAAACAATAGTTTTGGTCAACAGTTTTATACCTCGTGTTCAGCTATCAAAAAATTAAAGATTTTTGGCAAACCAAACAGAAAAATAACACCGTTTGATTTTTTCATTTAGAAATGTCATATTCTTTTGTAAGTTTGACGAGTGTATATTTCATAATTAAATAGATGTATCTTTCAAAAAAGGGGCATCTTCATTTCCCTTACCATCCACTTCCCTCTACATCTTTATTTACACTGTTTGATTTTCTTGTGGTTGAGATTTAATATCTTATAAAATGTTATTATAGGAAAATACACTTCTCATGTTGAAAGAGAAGTGTATCCTCATGTCATAGATACTAAGATTTTCATGTTTGATTTTTTATTTATTTTTTTAATAAAAAAGATGTGGGTCCCACAATTTCATAAGTGTATAGGAATCTTCTTCTTCTCATGCAACGTGAGAAGTGTAAACCTTATTATTATAATATTAAATAACAATATAAATAAATAAATTGATTTAAACAATAATAGTACTCTTCTTGTCTTTTTTTTATATATAAAAATTTTAGGAAAGGGGTTGGGCTCACCCACGATCCGAGGTAGGGCGCTTGGGCCCGTATTATTTGGGGATCTTGGATGCGCTCTTTACTGCTGCAAGCTGCGTTACATTCACTACAGGCCAAGATCTATCCCCGGCGCTTGGCCAACGAGGATCGAACCCTCTCCCTACGCTGCTGATTCCTGCGCCCACTTGATGAGGTTATTACGACAAAAAGGACGTAGCTTTCGCAAATGCGTGAAGCAATTTTCATGCTGAGAGAGAAATGAAGATAACAAATTAAACAGTGACTTGAATGGTAATATATGGTAGCCGGAAGCCCTAGCTTAGCTGGCCATAAGATTTTAGCTAAAAGAAGTTTGACACATCCACAAGATGTATTAATTAGGTCCTTTTATTTTTATTAGTGGTCAGTGTTCTGTGTTTATCACTAATTATTGATGATCATTTCATGGGGATAAGTGTGGGTGCGTACGTATGTACCTCTCTCCCTCCCCACTCTCTCCCTCTCTCTGTCTCTATATATATATTGTATCAAATCATAATTATTTTTACCAACAAAAGTTGGTCTACTTGCCAAATAGAACTCAAATCATAAGGTTTGAATCGTACTATCAATCTATATAAAATTTTTATTAGTAGATGGTCATTAAATATCTTTATAAATACTCTTTAAACCTAAAGTTATACTCTAACCTTCAACTCTTAAAACCTAACTCATTTAAACTTTCTTTAAAAAAGAAAGATATATTTTGTCATTTGGATTTGGCTCATATATATGTGATAGATTTTACGAAGCAAATTGTGCACAAATGTCAATCATATATATCATCAAACCAGAACTTACTTTTGGGTTGTCCCAGGAAAGATACTGGGGTAAAGGAGCAATTTTACACATGTAATTTGGCTCGGGGAGTGCTCGGCACCACGTAAAATTTTACGGACCAAAAATACACATGTAATTTCATTTTAGAGCACCCGAGCACCACGGTAGTTAGTTGGCCGTTAGGTGACCATTAACTTGGATGGAATCTTGACGTGGCTGATTTGGGCCGACACTACGGCGTGGAATAAAGATTCGAAAAAAAAATTTAAAAAATTCGAAAAATTCAAAAAATTAGGAAAATAATTATAAAATAATTAAAAATTTCAAAAAATTATGAAAAAATTAAAAATTAGAAAAAAATTAAAAAAATTAGCAATAAAATAAAAAAAATTAGGAAAAAATAAAATACCTCCGCTAGTGAGCCCCACAACCGGCCACCCTACCGTTGGCTACCGCCGATTGGCGGCGGATCGATTGCGGTGGTGGGGACCGACCACAAAATTTTAAACTTTATTAATTCTATCACAAAATTTAACAATTTTTTTTTAACTTTAAAGCTATTTAAATATACATTTTTTCAAAAAAATAATTATCTAAATAATAATTATTTTGAATGCTTCATATATAATGATTTATTATTTTTTGAAAAAAATGTATAATTAAATAGCTTTAAAGTTAAAAAAATTGTTAAATTTTGTGATAGAATTAATAAAGTTTAAAATTTTGTGGTCGGTCCCCACCACCGGCAACCGACCACCGCCACCAACCGGCGGCCCGACGGTAGGGTGGCCGGTTGTGGGGTTCACTAGCGGGGTATTTTAATTTTTTCCTAATTTTTTGAATTTATTGCTAATTTTTTTAATTTGTTTCTAATTTTTTTAATATTTTTCATAATTTTTTGAATTTTTAAATTATTTTATAATTTTTTTCTAATTTTTTCTAATTTTTTTTCCTAATTATTTGAATTTTTTCTAATTTTTTTCCTAATTTTTCGAATTTTTTAAATTTTTTTTCGAATTTTTATTCCGTCGGCGTGTCGGTCAAATCGTATCGCCGTCGTTCCATCCAGTTAACGGTCAACTAACGGCCGTATTCTTTGCGCTCCAAAATGAAATTACATGAGTATTTTTGGTCCAGAAAAATTTTACGTGGTGGCGCTCCTGTGCCAAATTACATGTGTAAAATTACTCCTTTACCCTTTTAAATATACTTATTGGTAAGAATTTCAATTGATAATTGGGATAGGATATTGTTACTACCAATGTTACTACCACTTTTAAAGTTAGATCAGAATCTTAATAAGAGAGAAAATTATAAAGGTAGATGAGATTGATCTAACGGTGGAAAAGTGATAGTAACATTGGTAGTAATATCCTTGATAATTTCCTAACACATCTAAAAAATGCATTTTTATAATTACAATAAAATCACTAAAGTTTAAAATTAAATTTTGAATATCATAATTTAAATATTGTAAATTTGTAAAACATTATTTTAATTCATTAAACTTTTGTTCTCCTTCTGGATATACTTTTTTGGACTGAATTCTGGATACACATTTTGTTTTTACTGTGATCATTTTCCAATGGGCTGGGGTGATACCTGAAGAAAAAATTGGAAAAAATTAGTCCGGACACTATGGTAGATCATGTCGTATAAACTTTTTTAAAAAGGGTACTCAATAAAATAATATACCACCAGGCTCAAATTAGCAAAAAAAATGTCAAAAAAAACCTTAAAAAAGTCACATGTCAAAAAAGACCTCATGGCATTTTAAATTATTTCATAAAACGTTAGTTGTTAGCATTATCTTGATATAGTTGTTAATGGAGTGCTTGATTTAGTTGTTAATGGGTGCGATTTAGTTGTTAACGGATCTTTGATTTTGTTGTTAGGATGTTGTTATTAATACTACGATTTAGTGGTTAATAGTCTCATGATATTGTTGTTAACGTTTATGAAATAATACTGGAAAAGGTCCCAGGGCTTTTTGACATGTGTCTTTTTTTTTAGGCTTTTTTTTTTACAATTTTTTACTAAATTGGGCCATGAGATAGATTTTCTCTAAAATTATAGAAAAAAACCTCTTGACTAACAATTCAACTAAAACTTTAGTCTTTATCGTTAAACGGGCCACCTACTAGGATAAAAGCCCTAAGCATTCTACTCCCTCCGGTCCTAATTATAGGAGTAAATTATTAGAATTTCGAGGGATTAAGGAAGGAAGTTAAATTAGTTAATTATATATATTTTCCTAAACTACCATTACCTAAAATATATGAAGAAGCAAGGTCCTGTTTTAATTCAAATTCAAATTAAAATTTGCTTTTGTAATAAAGATTTAACAATTCTTCATTAATAAAATAGAAACACAATACATATGGCCACAAATGATGCTTTTTCTAATGTCTCCGCCACTCCTCTATTTCGTGTTGTTAGGTGGGATCTGTATATTGTGTTTCTATTTTATTAATGAAGAATTGAAAAATCTTTATTAATGAAACAAATTTTAATTTTAATTTGAATTAAAACAGAACCTTGCTTCTTCATACGGGTGTTATTTATAGGAGAAAACTTAAATTAGTTATTTATAGGTCTATATGACATTAATGAGTTGCAAACATTATTTACTTCGGTAAAGGAGCAATTTTACACATGTAATTTGGCTCGGGGAGCACTCGGCACCACGTAAAATTTTACGGACAAAAAATACACATGAAATTTCATTTTGGAGCGCCGCGCACCACGGCCGTTAGTTGGCCGTTAGGTGACCATCGATTGACCGTTAACTTGGATGGAACGCGACGTGGCACGATTTGGACTAACACGGCGTGGACGATGACGTGGAATAAAAATTCGAAAAAAAATTTAAAAAATTCAAATAATTAGGAAAAGAATTCAAAAAATTAGAAAAAAAAATTAAAATAATTAGAAAAAAATTTATAAAATAATTTAAAAATTCAAAAAATTATGAAAAAAAATTAATAAATTAGAAATAAATTCAAAAAACTAGAAAATAATTAAAATAATTAGCAATAAATTCAAAAAATTAGGAAAAAATTAAAATACCCCTGCTAGTGAACCCCACAACCGGCCACCCTACCGTCGGCGCCGCCCGGTTAGCGCGGTGGTCGGTTGCTTGGTGGTGGGAACCGACCACAAAATTTTAAACTTTATTAATTCTATCACAAAATTTAACAATTTTTTTAACTTTAAAGCTATTTAATTATACATTTTTTTCAAAAATAATAAATCATTATATATGAAGCATTCAAAATAATTATTATGTAGATAATTATTTTTTTGAAAAAAATGTATATTTAAATAGCTTTAAAGTTAAAAAAATTGTTAAATTTTGTGATAAAATTAATAAAGTTTAAAATTTTATATCGATCCCCACCACTTACAGCGACACCTACCACCGTGGCGACCAACGGTAGGGTGGCCGGTTGTGGGGCTCACTAGCGAGGGTATTTTAATTTTTTCCTAATTTTTGAATTTATTGCTAATTTTTTTCTAATTTTTTGAATTTATTTCTAATTTTTTAATTTTTTTCTAATTTTTTGAATTTTTTCCTAATTATTTGAATTTTTTCTAATTTTTTTTTTTCAATTTTTATTCCACAAAGATCGTCCACGTCATCGCCCACGTCGGCGTGTCGATCCAAAATCAGCATCACGTCGTTCCATCCAAGTTAACGGTCAAGCGACGGTCACCTAACGGTCAACTAATCAGTAGTGGTCTTTGGAATTTCCAAAATGAAATTACATGTGTATTTTTGGTCCAAAATTTTACGTGGTCTTTGAAAGTGATCCCGAGTCAAATTACATATATAAAATTGCTCCTTTACCCAAAGATATATGTGATTTCATGGTCTTTGTAAGACGAATGAGAAGTGTCTTGCATCCACTAATTGGAATTATAATGCCTCATGTTTATGTCAGCCGCAAGACACGTAAGTAATTATAATGCCTCATGTTTATGTGATTCGACAGAATTGAAGCTTCCTTTGGGATACATAGAGTCTGGTTCTATTACGCAATTATAATTAGCACTCAATTTAATAAAATCTAGCTGGACATAATTTTTTCCCTTTGATATATACTATATGTCATCCCTATAATATATGCAAATGTTAGTGATAGCAGTATAAGCATAATTATTAGTACTATTATAATTATACCCCACGATCGGTGATTAAAACAAAAAACATTTTCTTCAAACCTATCAGAAAAATAACATAAGTCAAAATTTATTGACATTGAAAATTAAATATACATAATATCTGGGGTCAATAGGCTTTATATCCCATAAGGAACAATGTATTTTAAGTATGGCTATACGTTATTGTTGAAAACAATGAGAAAAGAATCTTAGGCTATAATATCGAAAGGAAAGAACTCGGAAAGACCAGTGAAAGAGTGTAATAAAGAAAATGGGTAGATAATATTTCATTTGTTAATTATATTTAATTCAGTTGGAGTTTGTTTGTTTATTGCTATTTGGTTGTAACAGTTCAGAGTACCCACGTGGTTCAGAGACTTGTATAAGACAACTGTACAGTGTACACAATTAATTCAATTCGTACTTTTCTTCTCAGTTTCAATTGTTCTCTCTCTCTTCTCTCAACTTTCCCTTTCCTTCTCCCTGATGCTTCCAGATCTGAGATCATTTCACCGTCTGGTCTGAAACCTTCTCATGGTATCAAAGCTTCTCCGCTGGCATGGATAACTCTTCTTTGGTCGCCGACGGTGAGAGAGCTCGATCGTCGCCTCTGATTCGACTCCAAATGTCTCTAGTCCATATTATCTACACCCTAACGAGAATCTTGCGTTGGTGTTGGTTAGTCCGGTTTTGACTGGACCAAACTACCATTCCTGGTCTCGAGCCATGAAGATGGCACTCCAATCGAAGAATAAGCTTGTGTTTGTGGATGGAACCATTTCAGCACCGGCGGTCTCTGCTTCGACTTTTTCTGCTTGGTTACAGTGTAATACAATGGTGTGTTCGTGGCTCACTAGATCGATATCACCGACGATTGCACAGAGCATTTTATGGTTGGACAAGGCCACTGACATCTGGATCGATCTGAAAGATAGATTTGCTCAGAGTGATGTATTTTGTGTGGCTGAGCTACAGGATGAGATCTTCTCTTTCCGGCAAGGTGATCTGTTTGTAAGCGAGTACTATACGAAGTTGAAAATATTTTGGGATGAATATATGATTCTCAGGCCTATTAATCGTTGTTCATGTAATTTCACATGCTCTTGTGTCCAATACCGTGAAAATGATTATACATTGAGGTTCTTGAAAGGTTTGAACGATCGTTTTGCGTCTGTAAAGTCTCAGATTATGTTGATTGAGCCGTTACCTACTGTCAATAAGGTCTTCTCTCTGCTCTCACAACAAGAACGTGAGATGCCTACTGCTTCTGTGATGGAACCTGTTATCTTGTTTAATAAAGGACCCTCACGTCCTTCGACTGTTTCTGCTCATGGTTCTCGACCACCTTCTCATAACTCAGGATCTGGTTCTGCTAATCAGAAGTTCTGTACGTATTGTAATCGTCCTCGTCATACTGTTGACACTTGCTATCGCAAGCATGGTTTTCCCCCTGGCTTCAAGTTCAGAAATCAGGCTCCCTCATCGGTCAATCAACTTCATACACAAGAACCAGTCTCCAATTCTGTACAAGAGCTGAAGCATGCATCTCCTGGTATTTTACCACCGCCATCTCTACAATTTACGCCAGAGCAGTACCAAAAATTACTTGATCTTGTCAAATCTGGTTCCACCAATCCGTCTACCTCTTCTCCTGCTCCGGCCATTCATGCTATTTCTTCCTCTCATCAAGATCCAGGTAAACCACTTCCTATTAGTTCCTTTTCTCATAAGAATTCCTAGATCATTGACACTGGTGCTACTGACCATGTATGTCATTCTCTTGAGTGTTTTTCTGATTATCATTCTATTGCTCCAATTCCTATTAAACTTCCTGATCATAGTTCAATTACTGCTGTGATTTCTGGTACTGTTTGCCTTTCATCCTCTTTAACTCTTCATAATGTTTTCTATATCCCTGATTTTGCTTTTAACATCTTGTCTGTCTCCAAACTCACCAGTGTTGTTCCTTGTTGCTTTATATTTTTATCTTCTACTTGTCATATTCAGGAGCTTTCTCTCTGGAAGACGATTGGTTCAGCTGAAGTATTTGAAGGTCTTTACTTCCTCAACCCTGCAAAATCTTTTTCTACTATTGCCGTGACCAGTTCATCAGCTATTCCTTCACCAGTCGTGCCTACCTCACCAACTATACCTTTACAACATTCAACCGACACTTGTTTTGATTTGTGGCATCATAGGCTAGGTCATCTTTCTTTTTCTACCTTATGTACTTTGCATCAACAATTTCCTTTTATTTCTTGTCATTCTAGCTCATCTCCTTGTGATGTATGTCATATGGCTAAACAAAAGAGGTTGCAATTTCCTGTAAGCACATCTTTGAGCAATAAAACTTTTTCTTTGATACATACAGATATTTGGGGCCCCTTTGCTGTCACTTCTATTCGTGGTTTTCAGTATTTTTTGACAATTGTTGATGATTTCAGTCGCTATACTTGGATCTTTCCTATGAAATCTAAATCTGAAGTTAGAGTTCATATTCAAAATTTTATTCTTATGATTGAAACTCAACACAATACCAAGGTCCAGATTCTTCGATCTGATAATGGCCTTGAATTTTTTATGGATTCATTTTATAAATCAAAGGGCATTCTCCACCAAACTTCTTGCATTGAAACTCCTCAGCAAAATGGCATTGTGGAACGCAAACATCAACATATTTTAAATGTTGCTCGTGCTCTTTTATTTCAGGCCAAATTTCCCAAGTTATATTGGTGTTTTGCTATTACACATGCTGTTTTTCTTATCAACCGTTTACCTTCTCCTATTATTCATAACTCCACTCCCTTTACTTCTTTGTTTAATAAGTCTCCTTCTTATTCTGATTTAAGAGTGTTTGGTTGTTTATGCTATGCTTCCACTATTACTGCACATAGATCTAAATTTGATCCACGGGCTTCCAAATGTTTGTTTCTTGGTTTTCCTAATCATACTAAGGGTTATTTGCTCTTAAATCTTCACACTAATGCCATTTTTATTTCTCTCGAGATGTAATTTTTTATGAATCCTCTTTTCCTTATCCTCTACATACATCACATATAGATAATGATGCTTCTTTACCTCTTCCAGCCCCTATTTCTCTTTCCTTTGATTATTCACCAGATTCTGCTCCTCCTCATTTACCTCCTGATCCTTCTATACCTTTGGCTTCTTCCCTGCCTATTTCTGCCCAATCTGATTCTGTCTCCCCTTCTATTTCCCTCACACCTGAATCTGCCCCTCTTCGAGCTTCTACTAGGCCACATAAACCTCCCACTTATTTGCAGGATTATTATTGCTCGGCTTTCACTACTTCAGCTGCCTCTTTCTCTTCTGGCGATAAGTATCCCTTCTCTTCTTCTCTTTCTTCTTCTTTTTCTCCCTCCTATACAAATTTTTGTCTTGCTCTTTCTTGTGATGATATTCCTACTACTTACCGTCAAGCTTCCAAATTTAAACCTTGGCGGGATGCTATGGATGCTGAGATTTCTGCTCTTGAACAGAATAAGACTTGGATTCTTACTCATTTGCCTCCAGGGAAACAACCAATTGGTTGCAAATGGGTTTTCACTAAAAAATATAAGTCCGATGGCACTCTTGATCGGTACAAGGCTAGGTTGGTTGCTAAAGGTTTTACTCAAACTGAGGGCATTGATTTTTTTGATACATTCTCCCCTGTTGTTAAAATGACTACGGTTCGGTTATTACTTGCTCTTGCTTCTGCTAATAAATGGCATATTCAGCAACTTGATGTGAATAATGCTTTTCTTCATGGGGATTTTCATGAGGAAGTTTACATGGTTTTGCCTCCGGGGTTTTATTCTTCTGATTCAACTTTGGTTTGTCGGCTGCAAAAATCCCTTTATGGTCTTAAACAGGCTAGTAGGCAATGGTTTCAGAAATTATCTTCTGCTCTTCTCTCCTATGGTTATGTTGCATCCAAGGCTGATCATTCTTTATTTGTCAAATTTTCTGGTTCTGGTTTTACTGCCCTCTTGGTCTATGTAGATGATATCCTTTTAATTGGAAATGATATGTCTGAAATTAATACTGTGAAGCGCAATCTCGATTATCTTTTCAAAATTAAAGATCTTGGTTCGGTACATTATTTCCTTGGTCTTGAGATTGCTCGTAATGGTACTGGAATTTCTGTTTGTCAACGGAAGTTTGTGCTGGATTTGCTTACTGACACAGGTTACCTTGATTGCAAACCTGCTTCCACTCCTATGGACAATAAAGTCAAGCTTAGTATTAATTCTGGTGCTCCTTTGTCTGATTTGTATTCATACCGCAAGCTTGTTGGTCGCCTTCTCTACCTCACTACAACCCGGCCTGATATTGCTTTTGCTACACAACAATTAAGTCAGTTTTTGGCAGCTCCTACTGATCTTCATCTCAAAGCAGCTCACAGAGTCCTCCGTTATCTGAAATCTACTCCTTCCAAGGGTTTGTTTTTCCCCTCTACTTCTGATTTTTCCTTGAAGGCGTTTAGTTATAGTGATTGGGCTGCTTGTCTTGACTCTAGACGCTCTATTACTGGTTATTGTATTTTCTTAGATCATGCTCTTATTTCCTGGAAATCTAAGAAGTAAAGTACTGTTTCTATGTCTTCTTGTGAAGCTGAGTACCGTGCACTTGCTATGACTTCATGTGATATTCAGTGGCTCTTATACTTGTTAGATGATCTTCATGTTTCTCGGTCACAGCCTGCTCTCTTATATTGTGACAACCAATCAGCTCTTCAACTTGCCTCTAATCCTACATTTCATGCTCGCACCAAGCATATTGAGTTGGATTGCCATCTTATTCGTGATAAGGTTCAGCAGGGCACTATTCGGTTACTCCCTATTCGATCTCACAATCAGCTTGCTGATCCTTTTACTAAGCCACTTAGTTCAGGTCCATTTCATTCCCTTGTTTCCAAGCTGGGCATGATTGATATCCATACTCCAGCTTGTGGGCGGCTGACAGAGTGTAATAAAGAAAATGGGTAGATAATATTTCATTTGTTAATTATATTTAATGCAGTTGGAGTTTGTTTGTTTATTGTTATTTGGTTGTAACAGTTCAGAGTACCCACGTGGTTCAGAGTCTTGTATAAGACAACTGTACAGTGTACACAATTAATTCAATTCGTACTTTTCTTCTCAGTTTCAATTGTTCTCTCTCTCTTCTCTCAACTTTCCCTTTCCTTCTCCCCGATGCTTCCAGATCTGAGATCATTTCACCGTCTGGTCTGAAACCTTCTCAACCAGTTCGGAAGGAATTAGGAATGGAACCCTAGCCTATTATGTCGACGTAATTAATAACGCGTACAAAAAAAAGTATGTCATAAAGATGACTAGTCATCGCTCAATTGCCCGTATATCACCACTATCATATGGCTTAAAATTTGTATATATAAGCGGACATAAAATCCTGTTTTAACCACACACAAAAGCACGGTTACGTGAAAAACACTAAAATCATGGGTTATCCAAATTCTCTATTATTGCTCACTTCTGCATTTGTGTTACTTTCGGTTTCATCAGCTTCCTCAATCCCAATCCCAAAACTCTTCACCCAATGTCTTGAGGCGAATTCTCAAAATCGAATCCCATTTTCCATCACATTCTTCACTTCACAAAATAATGCTTCTTTCACATCAGTCCTTGAATCCACAGCTCAAAACCTAAGGTACTTGCTGCCTTCCATGACGAAACCCGAATTCATATTCACTCCATTAGAGGATTCTCATGTTCAGGCTGCTGTCCTATGTGCAAAAAAGCTCAAAATTCACATGAGGGTGCGTAGTGGAGGTCATGACTATGAAGGGCTTTCTTTTGCTTCTCTCATTGAGAAGCCATTCATGATCATAGATCTCGCCAAGATCCGTGCCATCCAGGTTGATATAGCCGATAACACAGCTTGGGTTGAAGTCGGTGCGACACTTGGAGAAGTTTATTACAGAATATCTGAGAAAAGTCCAGTCCATGCCTACCCTGCGGGAGTTTGCCCTAGTGTAGGCGTTGGTGGTTACATTACATTTACAGGAGGTGGATATGGCTCGCTGCACAGAAAGTATGGACTTGCCGCTGACAACGTCATCAATGCCCGAATAGTTGATGCTAAAGGCAAGATTCTTGATAGAGAAGCCATGGGGGAGGACTTATTTTGGGCAATTAGAGGTGGAGGAGGTGGAAGCTTTGGCATTATTTTGTCGTGGCAAATCAAGCTTGTTCAGGTTCCACCTTTAGTGACGGTGTTTACTTTGACTAAAACCTTAGAGCAAGATGCGAACAAGATTCTCCATAAATGGCAGAAAGTGGCGCCAAACATTGATGAGGATTTGTTCTTTATGGTTCAAATGCGGGCGGTAAATTCTAGTACTCCTGGCAAAAGAACTGTGCAAACCTCTTATATTGGTCGTTACCTTGGTAGGGCCCATAGGCTTCTCCAGTTGATGGCGGAAAAGTTTCCAGAGTTGGGCCTCACCAAAAAAGATTGTCTGGAAACAAGTTGGATCAAATCTGTGCCTTACATTTATGGTTTTCCAAACACCACATCCCCAGAAATTCTTATCCAGCGCACCATATCTGATAAGGGGTACATGAAGAACAAGGTAGATTACATGAGGCAAGTGATTCCTGAAATTGCTTTGAATTCCATATGGAAAAGGTTTATGCAAGATGACGAGCCCTTGATGGTTTGGGTCCCATACGGAGGAATGATGAACAGAATCTCCGAATCCACACTTCCATATCCTCATAGAAAAGGAGTAATCTTCAAGTCGCAGTATATAGCTAGGTGGTATGATGGAGAAAAGATCATGAAAAAGCATATGAATTGGGTTAGGAGATTCTATGACTTCATGGCTCCTTATGCTTCACGCTTTCCAAGAGAAGCGTATGTCAATTATAGAGACCTTGACTTGGGTATGAACCAGTTCAACGGGACAAGCTTCTTGAGGTCGAGCGCTTGGGGATTCAAGTACTTCAAGGATAATTTTATTAGGTTGGTGAAGGTGAAGTCACTGGTTGATCCAAGTAATTTATTTAGACATGAGCAGAGCATTCCTCCATTGCCGTTGGAAAGTTTCAGGGATTAAACAAGTGAATATTTCTTTGGTAATTTATTTTATATTGTTTTTGTGTATGCATATGCTTCTGATCCAAATAAGCATGCCAAATAAATTATTAGCATTGTAAGAATGTTGTATCACTCTTTGATGGTGCTATTAAATTTTTCTTTTTTTTACATATTTCATTGTTTCTCACACGTATATATGAGACATCATACATATTAATACACTTTCTAAGTATTCTTGGATTCCACCGCAAAGAGAGGTTCTCTTCTTACTAAATCAACTGATTACTAAGAGAGTGTGTGTGTATTGTTTGCTAAAGCAAAGTAGAAAATAGAATAACAGTAAATGAGATAAAGGAAGGGCATCTAAGCAAACTTACTTAAAATTTAATTTCATTCAACTTTCACGCAAATAGGAGTTATATAAACAACGAGGGGGGAAGTAGTATTATATAATATCGTGGAAAATAGATATGGCAAAAATCATAAGTATCAACAAGATTAATGAAATTAAACAGTAGATGAGCATTATTATTAGTATTATGTAACCTAAAATGATTAAAATTTGAGCCACAAAAATATACTTTCCCACCCAAATGTTGAACAATAGAAACAATTGTTTGAATGGCTTTATGTCAAACAATAGTCTTGATCGACGGCTTTAAACTTCGCGTTCAGCTATAATAAAGATTAAAGATTTTTGTCAAAGCAAACAGAAAAATAACAAAAGTCAAAATTATTGACTTTGAAAATTAAATATCGATGACATCTTTGGTCAATGGGCTATATCCCAAACGGGAAATTGCATTTTAGGTGTGGATATAGGATACTGATGAAATGAACAGGAATCCAATAATATCGAAAAGAAAGAATTTGGAAAGACCAAGAAAAAAAACGCTGAAAACAATTTTTTTTTTTCTTTTTTGCTACGTAATACCAGTTCCGGCGACCAAATAAATTATTGACGTCGTAAGAATGTTGTATCATTTTGGTCATGATTGTCAATTATTATGTTTACCTAATTACTTTGATGATGATATTATAAAAGTATATATGAGATCATTCATATTAATACACTTTCTAAGTATTCTTGGATTACCTGCAAGGAGAAGTTTTCTTTTTACTAAATCAATTGCCTGAAGGAAGGTAGAAAATAGAATAGCAGTAAATGAGAATTAATTTGAGAGGAAGACACAATCACTAGAACTATTGAAATTCAAAATTCATCCTATATGTTTGAAATTTCTATCCTTGAAATTAAATCTTTAAATGATTGTCCGATTGAGGCTTCTTAATATTGAATTAGTTAACTAGGCATCTTTAGGCGAGAGAACAAAGTATTTTAGGGTCAACGATCATATATGTTTGAACAGTGCATATAAGAAGTTTGAAAATGAATTAGTGATCTAATGTTTTATTGATCGAGGGGTCAAGTTCCCTTATTCATAATAAACTCAAGGGATTCACTCATAGCTGGCTACACCTAAATGTTTAATGTTTAGGCTAAATTATACAAAAACCCTTGAAATTTTAACTCTTGACTTTTCATTTTTAACTATTAACCCCTTGTTACGTTGTTAAGTGATTATTATCCTTTTAATGGAAAATGACACATCAGATTATGAAATGACACACGTGGAATCATAAGGGTATCCTATGTAAATTACCAATTTTATATTTTTTTTAAAAAAAAAACCCTGAACTTTGATTTGTTACATATAACCCCTTGAATTTCAAAATTTAAATTTAACTCCCTTACAATTTTGATTTATAATATTAAACCACATGCGGTTACTTTTATCATTTTAATTAAATTTATTAAAATATTAATTATTATTTGTCAATTAAAATAGATAGTTATTTTGTATGATAAAAACAAGTTGAACAAAATTTAGAAAAATATGGCAACAAATGTCAATGTTTTCGTTCAATGACTCCGTTTTGTTGGGGTGTATACGGACAACTTTTTTGGTGAACAATTCCCTTATTGCTAAAAAATCATGCATTTCTTGGTTCACAAACTCAGTTCTATTATCCATTCTTACTGTTTTCATTTTAAAGGAAAATTGATTTTCCACCTGGGCAACATAATTCGTTATATATTTAATTGCATCATATTTTAAAAATTAAAACATTAAAAATGTCCACATTGCTCTAGAATAATCATCAACAACATTAACTTTGATGGATGGACATCTTATATGGACCCCACACATCCATGTACAACAATTCAAAACAGCTAGTAGTTTTAGAACCTCTAGATGTAAATGATACTATTGTAGGTGTAACTCGCAAGCAAATTTCAAATTTATTATGATCAACAATTGAAATATCATTCTTTACATCATGCAAATGTCTCAAAACATCAAAAGAGGCATGCCCTAATCTGCGATGCCATAACAATCCCTTTTGACTATCAGATTGAGATTTATTACACTTAATTGGTAGCATTGACTATTCTAGAAATTCTACCAATCCCTTTGGTCATTCCACTCGCACATCCTGCAATACATAGTGGCCAGGAAAGTAACATATCATGCATATGAACCATCTAGTGTCAATTTAGCTACAGAAATCAGGTTATAGCAAAATTCCTAGGCATAGTATACATTCATGAGATGTATATGTTCAGTTATTTGGACTTCTCCTACGTGTGACCCTAATTTTCTGGCCATTAGGGATTTTCACCCACCTTCCTATTCCGACATAAGGCTTACATTTATCCAAGTTAGTTATATTGTTTACTACGTGGTAGTAACTTGCACCAGAATCTAATATCCACTCATGATTAATTAAGTATAGAAGGATCCAAACCTGGTGTAGTCACTTGAACACTGACAGAGTGACAGCTACATCTTTTGGGTCCGAGTGACGCTTTAGTAGCTCGAGAATGTTCTTTTTTTGCTCTTAAATGAACACTGGAACAGAAGATGAGGAAACTACTTCTTGATTCAAGGAGGATTTCGCAGGAATTTGAGGTGACACTTGGTTAGCTTGATCATCCGGTGTTCCTGTATTCCTTGAGAAGGAAGGATTAGGGGGAAAACCTATGAGTTGATGGCAATTCTCCCTTTGATGTCCTTTCCTATTACAGTAGCTACATTGGTCCTTGGAACGGCCCCTGCCACGTCCCCTTGCTCGGCCTCGACCTCCTCTTGTTGAATTATTTGCCATCATAAACACATCCAAAGCAGAGAATAGAGATGAAGTGATAACCTGACGTTGTGACTCTTGGATTATCATAGAGTATGCCTGACTAAGAGAAGGCATCAATGTCATCAATAAAATATGACTTCTAGCATGTTGATAAGAGTCATTCAGCCACATTAAAAACTGAAACAGCCTTTGTTGTCGTAAGAGCTTTGAGTATTCGATAGCTGAATGACATTGGCAAGTGGGCATTGGAGCAAGTGCACCATACTCATCCCACAATTCCTTAGGCCGAGTGTAGTAAACTGAAACTATTAGGTTCCTTGACTAAGAGAACTAATTGCTCTATGAATGGAGTAAATTTGGGCTCCATCAGTTTTATCAAACCATTCTTTTAGATCGAGCCATACCAAATGAGAATTAACATAGAAAACATGACCCGCAATCTCAAGGGCGGAATTTGGGGGGGGCTAGGGGTGGCCCCCGCCCCCCCTAAAATTACACAATCAAACCCAAAGTTTTAGAAATTGTGATTCAGCCTCATAAAATTTTCAATGTTTTCACTTTAGTCCCTTTTAATAGGGACTAAAATGAAAACATTGAAACTTTTATGAGGCAGAAGCACAATTTCTAAAACTTTTGGGTCAAATTCTGTAATTTTAGCCCTCTAATTTTAAATACTAACTCCACTGGGTTTCAGTCTATAATTTTCACCCCCCCTGATTTTCATTCCTGGCTCCGCCCCTGCGCAATCTGTTTGTCTACCGAATTGACCAACCCGAAAGGACAACTGAATTCGCCAGTTCTAAAACTAATCATGCGAGGTTCTCTATCAGAGAAGAATAAGCTGTAATCAGTGATTCAAGAAGTTAACCGGGTCGGGCAAACAAACTTGACCAGAATTATTCGACGATAAACCGTGGGCTTTACCATGTTAAATAAAGAGAGTTGAGGTAGACACCAGTAACTCACCAGTGCTATGGCAAACCTCCAAGCTCGCCCACCAACAACGCCCTCATATTAACCAGTAGTGTCGAATTTCCTCTTTTTTGAGGTGAAGACGTCTTACCAATTGTGTCCTTCCTTATTTGTTGGAAATAATATTATTAGTGATAACAAAACATTACAACAATAACACCAATGTCCATGACCGCGCATATATATGTGTGTATATATATATACATTTTTTTATTACTACTTTATAATATTAATCTATAAATTTATTTATACAAAATTATTTACATATTTATATAGAATATTAAATGAGGACATCTATTGGTGATGAAGGGGATAAAGGAGAGTGCAACTCCAACATCCTTGATTTTAGATTTGTTATATTTTCATTCATCATGAAAATCTTGAATGATTTAACCATGTGAAATTCCATTCTTTGGTATTATCTCTCCATCGCAAATTTATCCTGCACTATCATTTTGAAATCAGGAATTGGTTCTGAAATTATTTTTTAAAACAAAAGTTTGTTTGTTTGCCCAACAAATGAAAAAATTTGATTGGGTAATTTGTGCTTTCTCGATATAAACATTTAAATAAATAACTGTTTCTTCTAGTTAAGGCACCAGCGGGCATTTGGTCTAGTGGCATGATTCTCGCTTAGGGTGCGAGAGGTCCCGAGTTCAATTCTCGGAATGCCCCAATTTGTCATATTCAGCGTTTTAACTTTTGACTTCGAAGCTTCTTTGTTATATAGTTTCAACTTTCAATCGTCTCCAAAAAACAAACCAACCTTTCAAGTTAACAATTAAAACATCCAGATTACTATTCCGACTTAAAATCCATAAAAACTGAAACACAAATTAAACAAACAGAAAGGCAACAACATGAACAAGCAACAATCATATAAACAGACAACACCATCACATCACCATTCCCACTACTATTCATATTTGCAGCTCCCGTAACCTGCAAGATCACAAACACTTCAGAATCAAAAAATCACACACAATCAATGTAATAGTCATAATTTCCCGTTCTCATAGCCATAAACACAATCACAGAGAGACTTACTAGGATCAGTGACAACAACAAGAGAAGAGCCACGAAAGTCACAGTTCCAATAATTCCATCCCGCTGAAGCATAGTACTGATTCATCACAACAGAAGCATGGTTCATAATTGAATTGGGTTCATAACAGGAACCTCCTGGTTCTATCATCTTGCAATAATCACCCAAATTATTGCATGCATATTCTATGTTTGATTGTAGCTCTGCTTCGCTTGCTGAAGGTTTCGCCACGCACCATGTCTTCTCGTATTCCTGCAGTATACCATTGTGTTTAATTTCATGTTTTGATTGATGACTAGTTTTATTATTTCATAACAAGTTTCAGTTCAGTACCAGTCCTTTGGCTACCTTCATGTTTCCTCCTGCAAAGAATATAAGTTCATTGTCATTAGTAAAAGGATATGTGTTACGTTCATGGAGTAAGAAATTTCCTTGACATACACAAAGCCACACAAGATTCTACAGTGTTAGCTAGCTTATTCAGATAATTTTATCATGGTTTCTGGTTACAACTAAAAGCTAGGGATCAAACCAGTTCAGCCATAAACTAACATCAGATTAACGACTTAATTACCATAGTTGAAAGAGATGATGATGAGAAGTAAAAGGAAGAGACGATGAAGTGAGACACTTGATGTAGCCATGGTGTGTTTGATTTGATTGCTCGAAAGATTCAGAGAGCAGAAACAGTTCTTCTTTCTTCTCTTCTATCTGAAAAAATATAGGCTAAATTGTTATTGTTACTTTAATTCAATGTGTGTGTGTGATATACTGATCAAACGTAAAGGTAGTCCATGTTATATATCAGCGTATGAGAATGAATTTGTTGGAATTTATTGAGTCATTTATGTATTGAATCAATTGGAAATTAACAGCCTGAACGGAATTTAAAAGTTCAAAGCAAGCATCCATACATGTATATGGTAATCTCAAGGGACAAGTGCATTCAAATATATCTAGAATTGATAAACATTACGTTATAGCATTAAAATATACGTTTCATTTAAGATTATCTGAATCTGTCATATTTAATAATCCTCAAAAAGTACACTATAATCTGAGTAGAAGATCAACCGATGGGTTTAGGCTCAAGATGTGAAACTTTGAAGAAATGATCAACTTAAAAATTAAATATAACGATCGTGGTTGTTTTTTTTTTTTTTTTTTTTTTTTTTTTTTTTAATTACGGTTTGATTGTCATCCCCTTTTATTCGTTATTCTCACTCTAATTTGTGGTTATTGTTGCAAAATAATAGACACAATTTGAAGTGTCTTCTTTTCTAATAATGGGAGTAGCACTTGATTTATTTTTATTTTTTTGTTTCTTTTCACATCTTTTTTTTTTTCTTGCAGCCATTTATTTTTATTCCCCTCGATGGCTGCCTCTTCGTAATTAGTACATTTTTTAAGTAACGATCATTCGTCTTTTCACTCAAAATAGACACAGCTTGATTTGTCTGGTTTTTGGTTATTTGCTGCACACAGATGGGTTGTCTGTTCTTGGCTACAGTTTCAATGGCAGTCCTGCGCTGCACATATATTTGGTTTTTCATGTTAATTTGTTTTCTCCTTTCTCTATGCATATAATATATAATAATGGTTTGCTGAATTTTGAATATGAAAATAATTACAAATTTTAGTCCCTTAAATATTTGTTGGTTCTAGAAGTTTAGATTTTATCAAAAAAATTCCTAAAGTTTGACAGTTTAGATTTTATCAAAAAAATTCCTAAAGTTTGACACATGATTTCATATACTTATTTTAGTCTCATCGGACTAACAATTTCTTCTGCGGTCCATGATGAGGTTGACAATCTCGAAAATTTAAACTGACACCCAAATTTGCAACATGCAAGTCATAGTAAATTTTCTGTTTTATATGATCCTCTCATAACCGAGATTTATTTGATCACAGAACCACCCATTCATCAGACAGTTTGGCCGAGTGGTCTAAGGCGCCAGATTTAGGCTCTGGTCCGAAAGGGCGTGGGTTCAAATCCCACAGCTGTCATATTTGTACATTTTTTTACTTAAAATTCATACATCATCACATCTGCAAAAAAATCCTCACATCTGCAAGTGACAGGTGAAAATTTTTTGATTTGCTGACAATTTTGCCCGTTAATATTCATAGACCAGTCAATTTTTTCCCAACTTCAAAATTCATATATATATATATATATATATCATCATCTTCACATCTGCAAGTAACAGACTTTGTCCTTTGGTTCACTAGCTTTCTAGAGGGATTAGGATTTTTTTCTTTCATAAACGCCATTCCAGTTTGTCAGTCAGACCAATTCTTAATGAACTAAGCACAAAAGTTTCATGGCAAGATGACAATATATAACAGTAATTTTCATCCTCTTGAACAAATCCAGCTCCATTGGGAAACTGAGCTGTAGCAGATGTATAAGTGGGGTAACTTAAAAGGACTGTACAAAGCAAATCCAACAATAAGATCGCCAATCAGACTAACTACGCAAGTTGTCCCAAAACAAGAACAGATTTAAAAGAACAAGTTTAAAAGAGGCTCATTAATTCAATCAAGTAAATGAGAGCAGCTTGATTGCCTCAATCAGGAGGGTCTGTGTGAAGAAATTCCTGTATGGTTGAAGGAAACTCCAAGCCTCCAAAACCATTATGATGATGATCATCATCATCTTCAGAAACAAAAACACGTTTGCCCAGAAGCAAATTTGCCAATCTCAATGGTTCTTTCTTCTCCTTTCGAAAGTACTTAATCCACCCATCTAGCCTCTTCATCTCCTTTATACACTTTGGCCCTTTCACTCCCACAATCTTTGAGTAGAACCCACCCTCACAATAACATGAATTACAATCATTAACACCACCTTCTTCATCCTCCTCCTCCTCTGGTAACCCCAATAGCCCAATTAACTGTTCGATCTCGTCAATTTCATCGTCCTCGGCTTCAATTTCAGGTATGTGGCGATCTGGAGGCCTTGATTGAGGAGGTGATTGTTGGTTGGGTAATGCGAAATCTTGGGATACAGATAGGAAAGCTCGAGGCGGTTCGCTACCACATAGATCGTTAGAAGAATTAGCGACGGATTGATCGAGGTGGAGGAACATTGGGGAGCTTAGTGACCCTAGAGAAGAATCTTCGCCGTCTAGTGTTTGTGAATTCGCCGGAGACAGCGGCGGTGGCGGATGTTCGAGTTTCAGTCTCTTCTCGACCTGATGATTGATGAATGAGGAATTAGAGTCAGGTTAATAGCAAAAGGAGAAAAGAAACAAAAGAGAGTACTTGAATTTCAAAGATTAAAGCACCTGTCTTAGAGAGGCGAAGAAATTCGAGTGCAGAGTCGGCGGCGGCGGTGGTTGCATTCTCCCTCCTTTTTGTTTTTGCCTAACCAAAGGTTTCTTTTTTTTTTTTTTTTTTTTTTTTGGCTCATAAATATTTAATGTCACTGATAAATTTGGGATAGGATATTGTTATTACCATTTTTTTATTCTACTGCGATATTCTACTAAACTTTTCCAATAGTTAGATCAAATCTTAATAGGAGAGAGAAATTATAAAGATAAATGAGATTGATCTAATTGGAAAAGTGGTAGTAGTTGAAGTAATAAAAATGGTAGATAAACTTATTTAGGCACTTTTTTCCGTCTTTTGCGCCTTTTTCGTCAATATCGCGCAAGAAGAGCTGAAAAGCGCAAAGACGATTCAAAGAAACCGAAAGTAAATGCATTTTCTTTCGCTTAATTTCATAGCTCATCCACGATGGCCGATGATCTTTCTTCCTCCGCCAAGGTTGGCTTTACTCACACTCTGTTTCTACAGAAACTCTAATTTTTTCTCTTGTAATTGTCATCTTCGTTCTTCCTTTTTCATGGGCGGCATTTGGAATTGTCCGATCCAATTGTTAGAATAAAGTTTACAATTAGAAGCTCCGATTACATGTGCATTCTCTGATTAGATTGTGATTGGAAATTGGTTGCATAAATCAATTATGAGAGGAGATTAGGCAAAATGTAGGGTTCCGATTGAGGGATTTCAGAATGGGGGTGGGTAGTTGCAGAATCAATTATTCTGTTGCTGGCTATGACTTTCTTGTTTTTGTATATATGAAAGTAGATTCTATCCAAATTATTTGTTTCAAATTCGTTCCTTCACCTGAAATATGGCTTCCAAGCTTGGTGAAGGTTAAGTAGCGTCAAATTTTTTATAGGACTTAAAAGGCTTGTTTGGGATTATGTTTGGAGTCCTTAAAAGCGTTTATTCATGTAAATCAAACGGAAACTCCCGTATATATCTACCTTATATACCGTAAATTACAATTGAAAAGTTATTTTTGAAGGTTTCAGTGGCAATTTCAAACAAACATTTGTGTTTGTTTGAATTAGTTGTAGAAATTACTTTTTTTAACGTGATTTACGGTATATGGGTAAGTTTGTGATAGAAATTATCATTTTAGCGGTGGACTGACTAAAATGAAGCAGTGGTGTGTTGAGTTTCTCACCCTCCTGACTTTTTGGTGAGAATCTCAACATGCATATAAATGGTGAGAGGGAGTTGGCTTTCCTCCAATTCCTTTAAGGACCGCTGCCCTCCTTTTCTCCTAAAGTGGCGCCGTTTTGGTGACAAATGGCACTGTTCATTTTTTTTTTTAATGGCATTCACCATCTTGAGGATTTTTTTAGTACTAGTCAGTATCCTAAAGTATATTTTTAGTACCACTCAATACCCTGAAGTATTTTTTTTATTACCAGCCATAGATTATCTGAAAGTATTTTTTTTAGTACCAATCAAGTATCCTAAATTTTTTTTTTATTACCAAGAATATCTTGAAATTTGATTTTAGTATTAGTTAGTACCATGAAATATTTTTTCAAAATCCTAAAAATATTTTTCAGTGTACTTAATGGTACTAAAAAAGATATTTTAGGATATTACCTAATGTAAAAAGATATTTCAAGCGACTCAAGGGTACTAAAAACATAGTTAAGGATCTTAAAAAATTATTTCAGAATCTTAAAAAAATATTTTATGATAGTGAATGCTACTAAAAAATATTTATAGATCTTATTTGGTATTAAAAAATACTTGATCTAACTAGTACTAAAAAAATACCTTAATATGATTAATGCTATTAGAGAGAGAGTTGAACAGTGCCATTTAGACGCTGTTTTAAGAGAAAAGGAGGGCAGCGGTGCTTAAGGAATTGGAGGAAAGCCTGATCCTGGTGACAGGAACTCTTCCTTGCAAAGGCTTCAAAGAGTTCCACTGAGATTGGAATTTTGGATATAAAAGTCATCAGCGAGACTACATACCCAGAACCCATTATTGAACCTTGGGAAATGCCTCACGTGCATTACCCAAAACTTCAAAAACTTACAGCAGGTAAATTACTGCTTAAATTGGGTGTCGGCTTTAGAATTCTGTTTAAATCTTAGTAATATATGTCTTCTTTTTTGCCTCATTTTAGGGCTAAATGTTCTTGCAATCCTGTGAGGTATTTTACCCTCTTGTCAATGCAGAGATCTGAGAGTGGATGAGTTGAGACATTTGTTAAATAATCACACTAACATAAGCTCAAATGGGGAAATTTTCCCAGTCTCAACCATTATGGTGACTATAGATAACAGGGGAGAGGATAGTCTCCATTGACCTTCCTCCCCATTTCATCTCCATTACTTAGAGAGTTGAAGTATTTAGATGTAATTTTAATCTATTAAATTTATTTATATGTGTTTTTGTATTTAATATTCTATTAATATTATTATAAAATGTTGAATCCCAAACTGTTATTGCGGCATTTACCGGCATGTAAAGTGCATTTACTGTCCAGAAATGAATGCACAGCTGAAGTTGGTGGGGAAAATCCTTCTCAAGGACCATTTTGGCAAAAAAAATCCAAAAAAGAACCTAAGAATCTGACAATCCCAGAAAGGCCCCTTAGTCCTTTTCTGGGATAAATTCATTAAAAATTTACAACTAAATCAGTCTCATTTACAACAATTTTTTTAATAGTTTACAACTAAATCGATCTCATTTACAACAATTTTTTTACAACTAAATCGGTCTCATTTACAACAATATCAGTCACTGGTTAACAACTATATCGATCATTTACAACTCACCAAAATTCTGACAAACCCAAAAAAGGACCAAGGGACCTTTCTGAGATGGTGAGATTCTTAGGTCCTTTTTTGGGTTTTTTTTCCCAAAATGGTCCCTAAAAAGGATTTTCCCAAGTTGGTGGCTCAAAGCGGTTGCTTCTTCTTTTTTCTTTTTCTTTTTTTCTCGCTCTAGTTTATTTGGCAAAATCAATTAAATTGTTCCTACGAAATTTTTTTGGATTGGTCAGAATGATTATATCTTACAATATTTAATTAAAATCTTATTCTAAATTTGAGAAATTTTTAAGATAAATTGTTTATTAATATTTAAATTATTTGATAAAATTGTTAAAAAGGTTCTTATGAATTTAATCAAGATGAATTAAACTTGAATATCCTTTATTTTGATCTAGTTTTGACTAAGATAGTTTAAATATCATAAAATATAATGTAAATCCATTAAATTTCTTTAAATTGGTCCTACGAAAATTCTTTGGATTGGTCAAAATGATTATAAGGTAAGCGGTTTGTTAGCTCGCTCTAGTTTATTTGGCAAAATCTTTTTCTTTTGAAGCAAATCAATTAAATTGGTCCTACGAAAAATTTTTGGATTGGTCAGAATTATTATATCTTACAATATTTAATTAAAATCTTATTCTAAATTTGAAAACTTTTTGGGATAAATTGTTTATTAATATTTAAATTATTTGATAAAATTGTTGAAAAGGTTCTTATGAATTTAATTAAGATGACTTAAACTTGAATATTTTTTATTTTGATGTAGTTTTGACTACTTAGATAGTTTAAATATAATAAAATATAATGTAAATCAATTATTTTTTTTATAAGAAAAATCTCTTAATTGGCCGGTAAGAATTCTTTTAATTTCTTTATAATATAATATCTTTTATTTAGAGATAGTTAGTTCAGACCATGCTCTATATATACGTTAAAAATCCGTTTCTGCTTCAGAATGTTAGAAAATTAAAGTAACTTGGAGAAGTACTGAACCTTCTAACTTTTGCGACACTACCCTTAGTAAGACAACATGAGCCCCACCCCCTCCATCCGCCCCCTCCCGCAACGCAAAGAATTGATCGATACGTGAAGATGTTCAACGATGCGGTTGCTATGCTGCTTACTACCGATGCCGATGATCATTGTCTTCTTCCTGTGAATCAGGTATGAAACTTGTTCTTGTTGTTAGAATTTTAGATACAAGTATCTATTAAGGTTGTTTTGCTAAGAAAATAATTTAAGCATGCATCGAGCGTTTAGAGGGAATTATCTAGACCTTTATAAGACATCTCTCCCTCTCTTTAGAGGGAAGTATCTAGACCTTTATAAGACATCCCTCCTTCTCTTGCAATTGCTCATTTTGAGGTCTTATTACCCCTTCTTGATTTTAAAATACGACGAGAGGGGAGGTGTTTATGCCTTTATTTCCAAGAATAAGTGACGTTCAATAACACGCAAGTCTAAAGAAACTCCCTTGTAGCTTAGTTAAACAAAACTTCCGAGCCTCATTCTTTTTTCACACAATTCAACAAACAGCTTATACAAGCAAGCATCTTAATTCACAAGGTAGAAATCATAAACTTCCAAGTGTTGACATTCAAACAAATTCACCAAGCTTATCAAACTAAAATTTTAAGCTTGTATAAACTTCAATCATCCTTCAAAGTATTTATGTGTTAAGATGATAGGGATCGTGGGAATTCTAACTGTCCTCTTCCTCTTTTGGTTTATTCCATAAGAAAGAAGATAAAGTTATTTTAGAAGAAGGAAGATAAAGATATAGAAGAGAAAGAATAGTTTATCAGTTTATTATCAGTTCAGGTAGTTATTGTATGTTATCTGTTTTCATAGACAGTTATGATGTCCATACTTTATATATACATGTATTCTGTTCTATAATAAGTGTGAAGAATATTATGTGGAAATTACTGTGTCTTGGCTAAAGTAAAGCTTCTGTCTCTAGAGTGTTTTTGGCTAGAGTTACGAGATCCCGGCTCTAGATTTTCCTTTTTCTACTTCTCTCTTACTTTCTTTAAGTTTTAGCAATAAGGTATTCTTTGAGTTCTATCATAAGGATAACTTCTAATGGAACTCGTTCTCATTTTTACATTATATACCTTTAATCTCTCTTGCTTAATTAATCAATATAGGACTTTTCTAATACTCATGTTTCTATATTATAGGGTATCGATGAAAGCGTACCCTCTTCTCCTTTAGAGGGACAAGTTACTGATAATGGAGAATCAAACACTGGCATGTCAACCAACCTGAATCATAAAGATTTGGATGCATCTTTTAAAACTGTCGAGGAAGAATCTATTTATGATCATGATTTCATAGAGTCTGGCAACCCCTCATTAAACCGCAACTCAGAAACTAGCCTTGTATCTGGACCAAACCTCTCCTACGGGGCCCTGAAGATTGGCTCAAGCACCCAAGTTCATATTGCAAATACATGAACAGATACTTGGACATGCCATTTGAATTTGAAGTTGACTCTGGAACTAGCCTCCCATCACTGGGGCCATATTATGGAGGTACGTACATGTGCCTTGGTGTGTAACATAATTTTTTAGAAAATCCCTTTAAAGTCTCAAAGGACTAAGAAAATGTCAAAAAAGCCCTAGAGAAAATTCTAATATCAAAAAGGTCATAATAAGTTATTAAAACCCACAGATGAAGTTGTTAATCTCGTACTGAAGAGTTGTCAACGGGACTTTTTTTACATCAGAATTTTCTTTATAACTTTTTTGACATTTTCTTGGTCCTTTGAGACCTTAAAAGGATTTTTCCTTCATTTCTCTAGCATCCATAAGATTCATGGTTTTGTATGATATTTGCTTATATGCTAATTCTAAGTACTGTATATATATACACACTCACACACTCAATTGCATATTATTCAGTGGTGAATGATGGAGCTCCAGATCTTGCTGAGATTGTAAAACAGATTGAGTATTATTTCAGGTAATGTCTTTAATTTAAGCAGTTGCTTACTTTCTGTCTTGTTTTTTCTTCAAATTTATCTTATTTTAACTGTTTTAAATTATGTGTCACTTGTAGCTTTGATAATTTGATTAGTGATGAAAACTTCCGAGAACATATGGTCGGTAAAGGATGGATTCCCCTTCCGTTTATAGCCAATCTTTCTGAGGTGACTTGCTTGTGATCCTCCTCTATACATTTATATTTATATTGGAATGTAACATTATTATGCAACTAATAATTATATAATATTATATTTTTGCAGGTGAGAAAATTGACAAGTGATATTAAAGTGATAGTGGAAGCTCTTAAAACTTCATTTGCGATAGAAATGGTAATTTAATTCTCTAGCCCTAGCTTGATTCAGTGTTATATGCCTGTGTGTGAACAATACAGTCTTTATATATATATATATATATATATATATATATATATATATATATATGTGTGTGTCTTTATGTATGGCTCACATAAATTAAATTATTTACCATATTGAATTGACAGAATGGTGGTAAATATATAAGGCACCGTCATGTATACTTGACGCAGATAGGGATTTCACCCAAACCATATCAAGTGATGAACTGATCGACGGCCACTTCAAGATCTGCAACAAATTACACGTGGAGATTTGCTGTGCATTAGTTTACTATAGGAGTATTGTTTTTGTCTTATATGATTCTATCTAGTACAAACTTTGTAATGTTGATTAAATTTGGAGAGTATTTTTTTATGACATTTATTATTTATATGGAAGCAATAAAAGAGATGCCTTGACTTTATTTTGATTAAATCTGTTTCTTTCTTACCAAAGGTCCATACATATTTATAATTTTATTGATAGTTCAGATTAGGGGTGAGCAATCGGTTTTTCGGTTCGGTTTTCGGTGAAAACCGAAAAACCGAAATATGCATATTCTAAACACCGAAACAAACCGAAAACCGAAAAAACCAAAACCGAACAAACCGAAATATTTCGGTTCGGTTTTCGGTTTCTTTTTCGGTTTTGGGCTTTGGTTGGGCCTTCTTAGTATGGGCCTTCTTGTCTTCTTTTTCTTTTTTTTTTTCTGGATCAATCTACAATACTAACTTGGCTGTAGTATACTTTTTTTATATAAAAAACAAACAAAAAATTGGGGCGAAAGCCCAAATTAACATAGGTCTCCTCCTTGCACAAAACTATAATAGGCCAATACAGCTTTTAAGAATTTTTCCTGCACAAAAATTGCAACATGCGAGACTTGTCACTTGAATCACACTCTACAACAACAAAACAACATATTGGAAGCTATAGTTAATTAGTTACATGTCAGTTCTAAACTAGAAAGCACAGCCCATGGAATAAATGCATCACAATCCACAGAGCCAGCAACTATTAATTCTGAAAATGAACAATGACAAAATTCTTGCCAGCATAACAAAATACAAAACATGGCGGAACCGAAAATGACAACCAAAGAACCAAAGAACTCATCCATTACTGAGCCTCCAATGCAAATAAATACAAATAAAATATTAAATAGATGGATTGCATCAAAGAGATAATCTAATAAATATTAACAAAATACAAATAAAAATTACTTACAAAGATATTTGGATTGCATCTACTATATGTCAAGTGTCAACGCTTTGCCTCCAATGCAATTTTTTGAAAATCTAACAAAAAAAAAAAAAAAAAAATTTGAAGTCCCTTGAAAGATCATAATAAATATTATTCTAATAAAAATAGAAAATATATATAAAAAGTATTACCAAGTTCCATTTGCTTTAAAATCCTCATCTCCTCCGGTACAACATAGTTAAGTGAGTGTCTAACCCAATCTTGAGCACAAATTAGTGATTGTACAAACTTTAGGTGTTAAAAAGCTCCTAAATGAATCTAGAACTCTTCCTCCAAGTCTTGAAGGTAGACTCGGAAACAACGAGAAAATTGGGATAGCCAACACATCTCTTGCTATTTGAGAAAGAATGGGGAATCTAGGACCTGCTCACCTTCCACCAACTTAATATATCAAAATCATCTTTTCTAGGCTCAATTTCTTCATTTAAATATCTATCCACTTCTTCTACTAGTCTTTCCACCAAGTCATCATCCATGAATAATTGCTCCTCAATATCAAGCAATTTTCTAACTTTTAGACTAGGGTCATCATCATTAAGAAGATGTTGTGTGTCATTTGATGGTCCCATTTCAAGTCAATGAAGGAGAAATAACTTGATTGTATTCATTATATAAAGAAATGAAGACTTCTTTAATATGCACCACCAAATTTTCCCCAACAACACGAGTATGCATCTTACAAAGAGCAAATTGCACCCAATCTAGCTTATATCGGGGTCAAGAACAAAGTGGCAATATAAAGAAGTTTATTGATCTTCATAGGATCTCCCCAATACTTGTCATATTTCTCCTTCATTCTACTTGCCACATTAGATAACTCCAAAGAAATCACTTTTTGTCCACTCATTCAAGAAACGATAAACCATGTAAATTTCACGGAAGAAGTTATTGGAAGTGACATATAAAGATCCAGAAATTCGGTTAGTCAAATCATAAAAATGACTCAACACCATAGTCATCCTCCTAACATTATTCCAATCTTCCTTTTCAGGCACCCCATCTTCTAGATCAAAAGCAAAGTATGGATCTTTGTCCTCATACCTCTTAAAGGCTGCCTCAAATTTTTGAGCAGTCTCTAACATCAAATAGGTAGAATTCCACCTAGTAGGGACATCCAAGCATAACATTTGCTTGCTCTGAATTTTCTCATCAACACAGCTCTCTTTAAACTTTCTCATTCTCAGTGGTGATTGTCTAATAAAGCGAACGGCCTCTCTAACTTTTTTAATTGATTGTCCTACTTCTTTTAGCCCGTCACTGACAATCAAATTGATTATGTGTGCCATGCATCTCATATGCAAATACGACATTTCATAACCGAATGCCCCCACCTTACAATTTTGCCTTCCAAATATTCAATTGACACATCATTAGAACTAGCATTATCTACAAGTAATTGTGAGCACCCTTTCAATACCCCATTCAAGCAAACACTTCTCAAGTTCAATTCCAATGTCCCTACCCTTGTGACTAGATATAGGAATGAAATTTAAAACCCTCTTTTTTATTGACCATGTGTCATCTACAAAGTGGGCGTAATACACATGTAATTAATTCTTTGGATAGATGTCCAAGTGTCGTAGTAAGACAAACTCTTTGTTTTTTTTGCTCCAAATAATCTTTAAATCTCATCTTTTCGTCAATATAAAAACTAAAACAATCCACGAGCTATTGTCCATCTTGATGGAATTTTAAATTTGGGTTGGGCATGCAACATAAAATTCTTAAACCCAACACCCTCAACAAACCTATAAGGCAATTCATCAACAATTACCATAGATGCCAAGGCTTTCCTAATACCATCTCGGATCAAATTTCCAATTCACAAGACTCGAATTTATCACCTTCAAAGATTAAAGTTTAAATGACTTTGTTTAAGTTCTTCGAAGGCTTTTGCTTACAAACATTCGCAAAATGATTATTTAGGCGTAGTTCCATTCGATTTTGGATCACAAGCAAGAACACTTGCACAAGAATTACACTTACCTTTTATATCACCAAATCATCCACAAATTTGGTGAAGTGGTCCCACACTTTGGATCTTTGCTTCATAGCTTTCCTTTTCCCAGGTTTATTGTTCACACTTGCACTTGCACTCTCCCCAGTTGGTAGAGAAGCGGGTTGGTCACCATAATTTCACCTGGAGATAAATAATTGTTTCAAGTTAAAACAGAAAATTGTAATCTTGCAAACGAAAAACCGGAAAAGGAAATCCAAATCTGCCAAGTAAATTAAGTTTTAGTTTAATACATTCATATCAGTAAAGCAAACATTAAAAAACTAAATATGCAAGTCGAACATAAAAGAGGAAAAATCAAGCACATACATTTCTCCAACATTCTGTGTTTAGACTCCTTTGATAGTTCCTTAACAAAGTGCCTAACACCGTTCAAATTCTGTTTCAAATTCTGTTGTTGGTCAGTTTTAGTTTGATTTGTTTCTAGAGAGGAGAATACTATGGCAGATCAAATTAGCCAAAATGAAAACAATACACACAAACAAAATGAAAACAATACAAAGATTAATTTTAAGCTTATATGGTCTTATTCGATATACTAATTTAAAGTTCTTTGAAACATGAAGGTGCTCGGACCTCGAGTATGACTAGAAACATCATCGCACCTTCGACGGGAAAAAAATACAGCGAGAACCATGAAAAAAATACAGCAGAAGAACCGAAACATAAAGGTGCTCGTCATTCTTCAAAAGATCTAAAGTTACTGAAACCAGATAAACGAGATTATTGATCTCATCATCATCGGCATCGCACCTTCGTCAGGAAAAAAAAACATCAGAACTAAAAACAAAAACCGGATAGCGAGATTACCAAAGAAAACGAGACAATCGTTTATCGTAAAATCGGCAAAAAGTCAGTGGCAAGTGGCGCGGAAGAAGAAGCTTACTCGCCACTGAGAGACTGGAAGCCGTTTTGGACTTCTGTTCTGGTGAAGATCGCCGAGACGCCGACGCCGAGACTGAGAGACTGAGTGTGATTGTGATTGTGTGAGAGGCGAGAGCGAGCGAGACTGAGAGACCGAGAGAGACTTAGGGTTTTGATTTTTTTGAGAGTGAGAGGCGAGAGACTGAAGTGTCGGGAAGACCGGGGGAGTAGGGACTGAATCTGAAGAGTGAAGATAGGGTTTTGGGATGGGCTGGGCCTCCATGCGTCAACCCACATACATAAGTAACCCTCCTTTGTAAAAAAAAAAAACAAAATTCTATATTTCGGTTTATTCGGTTAAAACCGAATTTAATTTATCAACACCGAACCGAAAACCGATAACCGAAATATGACTACTTTACAAACCGAAAAAAAACCAAGAACCGAATAGACCGAAACCGAAAAACCGAATAGCCTTCGGTTCGGTTTTCGGTTTTCCGGTTTTTTTGCTCACCCCTAGTTCGATAGAAATCATTTTATCTCTATAATTTTAATTTAATTAAAATCTGATTATTAAAATTTAATTTAATGCAACTCGCTTCTATAGTTTTGATCGAGATTTTGATTTTATTTTTATAGTTTCAAATTGTGAGGACAAGAACTACTATTGTTAATACCATATACATTAAACCCCATATTAAATATTTATGAACTATAAAGATAAAGATTAAACAAATTGAAACAACAAGAACCAAAACTTTGAAAAAAAAATGATTAAACTAGAAAGATCAACAATAGTAGTGGCTCACATTAAAAAAATAATTTTATAATTTTTAAAATAAGGAGATTAAACAATAAATGTTATTGGGATTAAGTTATATGGAATCAAACTTCAAGAACTAAGTTTTTAACCTAATAATAACTGAAAGAATTAAGCTGCATCAATTTCAGAACATTAAAATGGGTGACTTTGTAATATACTGATATTCAGAATTTAAGAACATTTAAATACAAACAAACATGCCCGTCCGCCAAATTTCATTTCGAATAAAAATTTACGTCAGAAAAAATCTTAGATTTTTAAAGAACTTAAGCCGTTTTCTGGTTCTGTATAAGGGACTTTTTCTTTTTCATTATTCTTCCTTAAATAATCTAGAGAAGATTCTAGCTTAACGTAAGCAGTTTATTGGATTGGTCAGAATGATTGTACCTTACAAGATTTAATTAAAATCTTATTCTAAATTTGATAACTTTGTAAGATAAATAGTTTATTAATATTTAAATTATTTGATAAAATTGTTAAAAAGGTTCTTATCAATTTAATTAAGATGACTTAAACTTTAATATCTTTTATTTTGATCTAGTTTTTTTTTACTACTTAAATAGTTTAAATATAATAAAAATCAATTAATTTTTTATTTAAAAAAAATCTTTTAATTGGATGGTAAGAATGATTAGATCTTAGATTTATTTAAATAGCCATATTTAATTGGCCGGTAAGAATGATTATAAAGATATTTAATTTTTGTATTTACTATTGTTAATACTAAATACATTAAACTCCATATTAAATCTTTATGAACTATAAAGATAAAGATTAAACAATTTGAAACAACAAGAACCAAAACTTAAAAATTTGATTAAACTAGAAAGATCAACAATAGTATCAATCATTTTGGTTATTTAGAATGGTAGTGGCTCACCTTAAAAAAATAATTTTGTAATTTTTAAAATATGGTGACTAAACAACAAATATTATTGGGATTAAGTTATATGGAATCAAACTTCAAGAACTAAATTTTTAACCTAATAAAAACTAAAAGAATGAAGTTGCATCAATTTCAGAACATTAAAATGGGTGATTTTGTAATATATTGATATTTAGAATTCAAGAAAGACCATTAACATAAAGTTAAATACAAACTGTTAAAATTCAATCCAAAGGAGTATTTCATCTTTTTCATTCATTCATCCATAATTTTCCTTTTGAATGAGGTAAATTTATACCACAGGTTAATAACCTGAACACAATAGTAGGTACAACCTTTCAAATATTCCCCTTTTCTAGATAACTTATTTTAATCTAATAACAATAATTCAAATTCAAATAATAACAATAATTCAAATTTAAATAATCCAAATAATAATTCAAATTCAATTCTTATCTTCAACACTCCCCTTAAGTTGATGTATAAATGTCGTTCATGCCCAACTTGCCAATCACTTCTTCAAATACTTTTCCTGAGAAGATGTTAGAACTGGAGGCATAGAGACAGACAACTAGAGTTCTTCTTCTCCAAAGGTCTTGAGTAATGAGATCCAAAGCATTCGAGTACATTCTTTAATAAATGATACATATTTGAGTACATTCATTAATAGATGATACATAATAATAAGAATGGGAGAAAGAAGGGATTCTGTGGCTTTTAGCCATTACAGAGTGCCACATCACAGATTTCATGGGCAGATTCAAGGCGTATGAACTGCTACATTAATGGGTGGCTCATGGATTCAATAAGCCCTTTTCATTCGTTTGTGCTTCTTCGTTGCACCCGCCGAGTACCAGCATTTTTTTTTTAGCACCGATATGTATGTCCATTAACTAGGACCAAAGGGGATATTTCAAGTCATCAAGGATAACTATGATGAGAGAGGGGGAATTATCCTGCTGGATGATGATACTAGAATGACTAGAGGCTGAGGACAGTGGAGTGGTGGAATTGATAGTAGAGTCGAGATTCTCCATAGGAAATTTGAGAAATTATGGATTTGGTCGGATAACAAGAAAAAGAATATAGGACTTTAGGTTTCCGGATCGAAACGCTTTGATACCATGTTAAAATTCAATCCAAAGGAGTATTTCCTCTTTTTTATTCATTCGTTTATTCATCCGTAATTTTTCTCTTGAATGAGGTAAATTTATACAAGCGAGATTAACAACCTGAGCACAATAGTAAGTACAACCTTTCAAATATTTCCCTTTTTTAGATAATTTATTCTAATCCAAATTTCATTTTGACTAAAAATTTACGTCAGACAAGTTCTTAGATTTTTAAAGAAATTAAGCTGTTTTCTGGTTCTATATAAGGGACTTTTTCTTTTTCATTATTCTTCCTTAAATAATCTAGAGCAGATTCTAGCTTAACATACGCAGTTTATTTTGAGATAGTTACATTTTTATGGGAAAAACGCATAATTTTGAAAATTTTAAAGGAAAAATTTTATTTAAATACCAAATGAAATTCTTAAACCCCAAGTGTTTGTTAAAATTTATAAAGGACCTAAATTAGGATTTTAAAATGTTGGTGAATTTACTTTTTTTGCTTTCACTTTTTAAATAAATTAAAAAAAAAAAAAAAAGATCATCGCAAGGGGCCACCACGGCCCACCTGGGCTCCCGCAAGAGTTCTTTTTTTTTTTTCCTTTTTGATTGGGTTTGATTTTTTTTTTTTTTTTTAAAAAGAAAAACATTGAATGAAAGTGGGAAGGTTCGAACCCACCCCACTTTCATAAAAACTAAATGGCCCAACGTGTCACTTAGTTTCTTTGATATATATAAGCATTAATAAATATATATTTTTCTTAAAAAAATTTTCATCAAGAAACATTCCTGTAAATCTTATTAGTGAACTTGTTATTTTCATTTTAAATTTCGTTTAATTTTATAGTATATTATATTATATATATATATGTATATGTGTGTGTATGACTTAATAAAACTTAACAATAATTGGAATAATAAATTAATTAGTGGGAGTTCCAAATTCACTAGAAGTTCATTCTTGGTAAGGATAAAAACATGCGGAGTGATTGCTTTAAGGCCATATTGGTCGTGGTTTGGACTTTGGACTATTTCGTTTTGAATGTGGCCAAAAAACCCATGTTTGTGAAAGATTAGTTCGCCTGAACGCCGAAGGAGAGGAGCGAGCGAGTAGTTCGCCGGCGATTAGCTGTTGTTGACTGTGATCCTCGTGCCGGTGAAATTGAAGGTTTGCCCAGACTCCTTTATGGCGGCGTCGTTTAGGTGGATTTTGCAACTTCACAAGGACGTTCCCAAAGCTGCTCGATTCTACGCGGAAGGTTTGGACTTCACCGTCGACGTCTGCACTCTTCGTTGGGCTGAACTTCGCTCCGGTTCCCTCAAGCTTGCCCTAATGCATCCTCCCAAGTATGTATATTTAATCACCCATCTCTCTTATCTGATGCACTCTACCTGTTTGATTAAATGTCGATTTATAGACTGCTAAGCCAAAATTGTAATTTATACTGTGTTGTGTGTATGAACGTTACTTTACACTCGTTGTAAGATTACAATGCCATAAGAACGATTAGGAATTTGTGAGATGAGCAGCTAATAGATGAAGCCATTAGTTTGGTGAAAGTTTGTTGCTGGTTTTATTCTCTATACTAAATTGAAGGGTGCCCAGACTGCGTTTACAAGATACTGCTATCCGAATTAGAAAGACTTTGCTTACTTATATCACAATAATTGACACGAAATATTACACTGATCATTGAGGATTCATATGCCGACAATTTAATGCTTTATGCCCCTTTTTCTCCTAGAAAGCTTGCTGAAGGCGTCATGGCTGTTTATACTTCTTATAAGAAGTGTGTCAAATAATGTTTTGAGTATTTTCTCTAAGATGGTAGAAGATGATCATGGTCTGGTTGGTCATCTTTGTCTTCATTTTTCCCCCTTAACTATGCTTGTTAATAGGGGTGGTGATGGAATTGAGCTATTCGACCACATTACACAGCAGGAGGATGAGTTTGATACAGATTCAGCTGCAGTTGGTGGCTTAAAGCGGATGCTTCTTTGTGGGTGGTGGGTTTTTTTTTTTTTTTTTGGTGGGGGGTTTCCTTTGAAGCGGACGCTTAATCCGGTAATGTCTCGCTCTAGTATATTTGGCAAAAAAAAATTTTATTTATTTATTTTTGTTGTTGAAGAAAATCAATTAAATTGGTCCTACGGAAATTCTTTGGATTGGTCCGAATGATTATACCTTTCAAGATTTAATTAAAATCTTATTCTAAATGTGAGAACTTTTTAAGATAAATTGTTTATTAATATTTAAATTATTTGATAAAATTGTTAAGAAGGTTCTTATGAATTTAATTAAGATGAATTAAACTTGAATATCTTTTATTGTGATCTAGTTTTGACTACTTAGATAGTTAAAATATAATGTAAATCAATTAATTTCTTTATAAGAAAAATCTCTTAATTGGCCGGTAAGAATTCTTTTAATTTCTTTATAATATAATATCTTTTATTTAGATATACTTAGTTCAGACCATGCTCTATATATACGTTAAAAATCGATTTCTACTTCAGAACGTTAGAAAATTAAAGTAACTCAGAGAAGTACTGAACCTTCTAACTCTTAGTACGACAACATGAGCCCCACCCCTTCATCCGCCCCCACCCCGCAATGCAAAGAATTGATCGATATGTGAAGATGTTCAGCGATGCGTGTGGTATGCTGCCTAATACCGATGCTGATGATCCTTGTCCTCTCCCTGTGAATAAGGTATGAAAGTTCTACTCATTGTTAGAATTTTAGATACACGTATGTGTTGAGCTTGTTTTGTTCCGTTGTGGGGCCCATCACCCCCCAAGGGTCTGGATACCTCTCCTCTCAACGCGTTTTAAAGTCGTGAGGTGGTGATGGACCCCAAAGCGGACAATATCGAGAGTGAGGCGTCGAGATGTTACAATTGGTATCAGAGCCAAATTCGAGTCGATGTTGGTTGGTAGAATCCTATGTCTTACATCACCGGGGAGGGGAGGGGAGGGGAACGAAAGATCCTTTATGAGTATCTGGATACCTCTCCCTCTTGACGCGTTTTAAAGTTGTGAGGGGTGATGTGCCCAATGCAGACAATATTGAGAGCGAGGCGTTGGGATGTTACATCAGTATTATCTTTCATGAGAGGAGAGATGTTCATACTCTTATAAGGCGTCAATAATAACTTCATATGAAATTAGCTCTTATTGTTAAAATTTTAGATGCGAGTGTTTATGCGTTAAGGATGTCTTTTTTTCACATATAAAATCTTAGGCCTGCTTTAAACTATTAAGATACTTATAAGACATTTTTGTTCTCTTAAAAATGTGCACTTGAGGTCTCATTATCTCTCATGGTTTAAAATTTAATGTAGACCCTTATAAGAGGTCTTTCATTATCTTAAAATTTTCTACTTTGGGGTCTCACTACCCTACATAGTTTAAAACGTAGACCCTTATTATAGGTATTCCATTCTCTCAATATTGTCTGCTTTGAGGCCTCATTACATCTCATGGTTTGAACTTTGAAGTAGAGTCTTATAAGGGGTATTTTGTTATCTTAAAATTGTCTAACCTAGAGTTTCGTTACCTTATAAGAGGTCTTTCATTATCTTAAAATTTTCTACTTTGGGGTCTCACTACCCTACATAGTTTAAAATGTAGACCCTTATTATAGGTATTCCGTTCTCTCAATATTGTCTGCTTTGAGGTTTCGGTTTGAACTTTGAAGTAGAGTCTTATAAGGGGTATTTTGTTATCTTAAAATTGTCTAACCTAGAGTTTCGTTACCTTTGCAGCTTTAAAACGCATCTAGATGAGAGGTGTCTATACTCTTATAAGGCGTCTTTTGTTTCCCTTCCCAAGTTGTTTAATACCTCTCTTGCTTAAATATATTAATCAATGTAGGACTTCTTTAATACTCATGTTTCTACATTACAGGGTATTGATGAAAGTGTACCTCCATCTTCTCCTTCAGAGGGACAAATTACTGATAATACAGAATCAGACACTGGCGTGTCGACCAACCTGAATCATAAGGATTTGGATACATCTTTTGAAACTGTTAGAGAAGAATCTGTTTATGATCATGATTCTACAGAGTCTAACACACAGAAGACTAGCGTTGTATCTGGACCATACCTCTCCGATTGGGGCCCTCGAGATTGGCTCATGCACCCAAGTTTATATGACAAATACATGAACGATACACGGACATGCCATTTGAATTTGAAGTTGACCCTGCAACTAGCCTCCCATCACTGGGGCCATCTTACGGAGGTACGTACATGTGCTTTGGATTTTAAGAAAGTCTCGGAGAAAATTCTGATGTCAAAAAAATCTCATTTATAACTCTTTTAGTAAGGGATTAACAACTCTATATGTGGGTTTTAACAACTCCTTTGGATTTTATTGATATTATAATTTTTCCAAGGGCTTTTTTGACATTTTCTTAGTCCTTTAGAACCTTGAAAAGATTTTCCCATCTTTTTTCTAGCATCCATCACATATATGGTTTTGTATGGTATTTACTCTTATATATATATATATATATATATATATATATATATATATATATATATTTTCGGTGGTGAATGATGTAGCTCCGCATCTTGCCGAGATTGTAAAACAGATTGAGTACTATTTCGTGTAATGTCTTTAATTTAAGAAGGTGCTTACTTTGTGTATCGTTTTTTCTTCCGATTTATCTTGTTTTAATAGTATTAAATTATGTAATTTGTCACTTGTAGCTTTAATAATTTGATGAATGATGAAAACTTCTGAAACATATGGTCGGTTATGGATGGGTTCCTCTTCCTTTTGTAGCCAACCTTCCCGAGGTGAGTTGCTTGTGATTATCCTCTATATATATTTATATTTATATTGGAATGTAACATTATTATGCAACTAATAATTATATTATATTATATTTTTGCAGGTGAGAAAATTGACAAGTAATATTAAAGTGATAGTGGAAGCTGTTAGAACCTCATTTGCGATAGAAATGGTAATTTAATTCTCTAGCCCTAGCTTGATTCAAAGGTGTTATATGTGTGTATAAAGCTTCTAGAATTATGTTATGAAGTAGAATTTGTGATTTAACAATACAATCTTGGAAAAATCCCTTTTAAGGTTCTAAGGACAAAAAAATGTAAAAAAGTACCATAGAAAATTCTGATATTAAAAAAGTCTTACTAACAACTTTTTTAGTAGGGTATTGACAACTTCATCTGTCGATTTTAACAATTCTTTGAGTTCTTTTTTATATTAGAATTTTCTGTGATATTCTTGTGATATTTTTTTTGTCCAATAAAACCTTAAAGGATTTTCCATATATATATATATATATATATCACATTAATTAAATTATTTACCATATTGAATTGACAGGATGGTGGTAAATATATAAGGCACCGTCATACTTGGCAGTGAGATGGATTTCACTCAAACCAGATCGAGTGATGAACTGATCGCTACTGCAAAATCTGCAACAAATGACACGTGGAGATTTTCTGTGCCTTAGTTCATTATAGGAGTATTGTTTTTGTCTTATATGATTCTATCTAGTACAAACTTTGTAATGTTGATTAAATTTGGAGACTATTTTTTTTATGACATTTATTATTTATATGGAAGCAATAAAAGAGATGCCTTGAGTTTCTTTTGATTAAATTTGTTTCTTTCTTACCAAGTGTCCATATATATTTATAAATTTATTGATAGTTCAGATAGAAATCATTTTATCCCTATAATTTTGATTTAATTAAAATGTGATTATTAAACTTTAATTTAATGCAACTCAGCTTCTATAGTTTTAGTTAGGGTACGTAACTACGTTATTAGTTCTTATAGTTTGATCTTTGATTTTGTCTTTATAGTTTCAAATTGTAAAGACAAAAACTGCTATTGTTAATACAATATATATTAAATTTCGTACTAAATATTTATGAAACTATAAAGATAAAGATTAAAAAATTTAAAACAACAGGAACCAAAACTTAAAAATTTCATTAAACTAGAAAGATCAATAATAGTATCAAGAACTATATTTTTAACCTAATAAAAACTTAAAGAATGAAGTTGCATCAATTTCGGAACATGAAAATGGATCACTTCGTAATATATTGAATATTATTGATATTTAAGAAAGACCATTAAGATAAAGTTAAATACAAAACAAACTTGCCCGTTCTCCAAATTTCTTTCGAATAAAAATTGTGTCAGAAAAATTCTTACGTTTTTGAAGAAATTAAGTCGTTTTCTGGTTCTATATAAAAGACTTTTTCCTTTTCGTTGTTCTTCCTTAAATAATCTAGAGAGCATTCTAGTTTAACATAAGTAGTTTATTTTGAAATGGGCAAAGTATTTCTCTAGTGAGGTTATCTCCAGTTATCCCTAAAACTACAACGTTTTGAATTAATGAAGGTTATATTTGTAATTTTAGGTGAATCAATGAAAGATGCAAAATTACGAAACACCCTTTATTAATTAAAAAAATGATGTAATTTTGGGGGTTTCTTGGAGATAACTTATCTCTAGTGACCTTTGGAGAAATCCTCTACCCTTTGAAATAATTATATTTTTATGGGAAAAAGACGAAAAAAATTGAATTTATAAAATTCTAAATCAAGTATTTTTTTTTTTTTTTTTTTAATTAGTTAATTTTGAGTAGTTTATTACAAGAATTTTAAAATTTTAAAATTCTAAATCAGCTATTTTTCAAAAAATAAATTGTGAATTACTTATCAAGTTTATTCATTCCCTTATCAACTTTTGATAACAAACTTGATTTGATAGTTTACAATTTTAGAATTCTTTTCTGTCTTTTTGAGTAGATCGATGGCTAGGATATGTGTTTTTCTGGGTAATAATCTAATTTCCTGGTCATCAAGGAAGAAGAGAGTAGTCTCCAGGTCAAGTGCTAAATCAAAGTATAGGTCACTGTCTGATGGATCTGCAGAAGTTAAATGGTTAAATTCATCGTTGTTTAAGCTGGGCCTATATCTCAAAAAGACCATATAAAACATGGTGTGATAACCTAAGTGCAAAAGCTTTGGCTGCAAATGCAATGCGGCATGCTAGGAGTAAGCACATTGAAATCGATTGCATTCACAATAGATATGTTCCTTCCTCACATCAACTAGCTGATTGTCTCACCAAGCCACTTTCACAAAGTCTCAATTTCAATAATTCAGAAACAAACTTGGGTTAGTTACACTACCCTCTCGGGGGAATATTAGAGAATAATCACAATTAGCATTTATCAGCATATACTGTGGAATATGCTGTGGTCCCAAGATGCTGCTATGTAATACAAATCTGTGCAATATTTACCTGTATCTGTATGTAATAGGTTCTGTTATTCTTTTGTAACTGTAAATATTCTCTCCGTATTGTGGGCCAGGGCTATATATATATATATATATATATATATATATATGAGAATTACTCTGAGCACATCATTCAGTGCCTCAGCAATATCATCTGTCTGTTCTTGCTCTTCTTTTCTAACTCTGAGGGATCTTAAAGGTGATTTATTGTTCAGCAGTGAGTGATTGCTTCAAGGCCATATTGGTCGTGGTTTGGACTATTTCCTTTTTTTTTTTTTTTTTGGGTTGAAGAAAATCAATTAAATTGGTCCTACGGAAATTCTTTGGATTGGTCCGTATGATATACCTTTCAAGATTTAATTAAAATCTTATTCTAAATGTGAGAACTTTTTAAGATAAATTGTTTATTAATATTTAAATTATTTGATAAAATTGTTAAAAAGGTTCTTATCAATTTAATTAAGATGAATTAAACTTGAATATCTTTTATTTTGATCTAGTTTTGACTACTTAGATAGTTAAAATATCATAAAATATAATGTAAATCAATTAATTAATTTTATAAGAAAAATCTCTTAATTGGCCGGTAAGAATTCTTTTAATTTCTTTATAATATAATATCTTTTATTTAGATATACTTAGTTCAGACCATGCTCTATATATACGTTAAAAATCCATATCTGCTTCAGAACGTTAGAGAATTGAAGTACTGAACCTTCAACATAATGAGCCAAACTCCCTTCATCTGCCCCCTCCCCGCGATGCAAAGATTTGATCGATATGCTAAGATGTTCAGCGATGCATATGCTTTGCTGCTTACTACCATCGACGATCATTGTCCTCGTCCTGTGAATAAGGTATGAAAGTTGTTCTTCTTGTTAGAATTTTATATACAAGTATCTGTTAAGGTTGTTTTGCTAAGAAAATAATTTAAGCATGCATCGAGTGTTTAGAGGGAAATATCTAGACCTTTATAAGACATCTCTCCTTCTCTTGCGATTCCCCATTTTGAGGTCTTATTACCCCTTCTTGATTTTAAAATACAACGAGAGGGGAGGTGTTTATGCCTTTATTTCCAAGAATAAGTGACGTTCAATAACACGCAAGTCTAAATAAACTCCCTCGTAGCTTAGTTAAACAAAACTCTGAGCCTCATTCTTTTTCCACACAATTCAACAAACACCTTATAGGGATTCAAAATAACACAATAAGCAAGCATCTTAATTCACAAGGTAGAAATCATAAACTTCCAAGTGTCGACATTCAAACAAATTCACCAAGCTTATCAAACTAAAATTTTAAGCTTGTATAAATTTCAACCATCCTTCAAAGTATTTATGTGTTAAGATGATAGGGATATTGGGAATTCTAACTGTCCTCTTCCTCTTTTGGTTTATTCCAGGAGAAAGAAGATAAAGTTATTTTAGAAGAAGGAAGATAAAGATATAGAAGAGAAAGAATAGTTTATCAGTTTATTATCGATTCGTAGTTATTGTATGTTATCTTTTTCATAGGCGCTTATGATGTCCAGACTTTATATATACATGTATTCTGTTCTATAATAAGTGTAAAGAATATTATATGGAAATTACTGTGTCTTGGCTAAATTAAAGATTCTGTCTCTAGAGTGTTTTTGGCTAGAGTTATAGATCCTGGCTCTAGATTTTCCTTTTTCTACTTCTCTCTTACTTTCTTTAAGTTATAACAATAAGGTATTCTTTGGAATTCTATCATAAGGATAACTTCTAATAGAACTCGCTCTCATTTTTACATTATATACCTTTAATCTCTCTTGCTTAATTAATCAATATAGGACTTTTCTAATACTCATGTTTCTATATTATAGGGTATCGATGAAAGCCTACCTCCCCCTCCTCCTTCAGAGGGACAAGTTACTGATAATGCAGAATCAAACACTGGCGTGTCAAAAAACCTGAATCATAAAGATTTGGATGCATCTTTTGAATCTGTCGAGGAAGAATCTATTTATGATCATGATTTCATAGAGTCTAGCAACCCCTCATTAAACCGCAACACGTAAACTAGCCTGGTATCCGGACCAAACCTCGCCTACGGGGCCCGAAGATTGGCTCAAGCACCCAAGTTCATATTGCAAATACATGAACAGATACTTGGACATGCCATTTGAATTTGAAGTTGACTCTGGAACTAGCCTCCCATCACTGGGGCCATCTTATGGAGGTACGTACATGTGCCTTGGTGTGTAAAATAATTTTTTAGAAAATCCCTTTAACTTCTCAAAGGACTAAGAAAATATCAAAAAAGCCCTAGAGAAAATTCTAATATCAAAAAAGTCATAATAAGTTATTAAAACCCACAGATGAAGTTATTAATCCCCTATCAAGAGTTGTCAATGGTACTTTTTTTACATCAGAATTTTCTTTATAATTTTTTTGACATTTTCTTGGTCCTTTGAGACCTTAAAAGGATTTTCCCTTAACTTCTCTAGCATCCATAAGATTCATGGTTTTGTATGATATTTACTTATATACTAATTCTAACTTCTAAGTAGTATATATATATACACTCACACACTCAATTGCATATTATTCAGTGGTGAATGATGGAGCTCCAGATCTTGCTGAGATTGAAAAACAAATTGAGAATTATTTCAGGTAATGTCTTTAATTTAAGCAATTGCTTACTTTCTGTCTTGTTTTTTCTTTAAATTTATCTTATTTTAACTGTTTTAAATTATGTGTCACTTGTAGCTTTGATAATTTGATTAGTGATGAAAACTTCCGAGAACATATGGTCGGTAAAGGATGGGTTCCCCTTCCGTTTATAGCCAGTCTTTCTAAGGTAACTTGATTGTGATCCTCCTCTATATATCTATATTTATATTGGAATGTAACATTATTAAGCAACTAATAATTATATTATATTATATTTTTGCAGGTAAGAAAATTGACAAGTAGTATTAAAGTGATAGTGGAAGCTCTTAAAACCTCATTTGCGATAGAAATGGTAATTAATTCTCCAGCCCTAGCTTGATTCAGTGTTATATGCATGTGTGTGAACAATACAGTCTTTATATATATATATATATATATATATATATATATATATATATATATGTCTTTATGTATGGCTCACATAAATTAAATTATTTACCATATTGAATTGACAGAATGGTGGTAAATATATAAGGCACCGTCATGTATACTTGACGCAGATAGGGATTTCACCCAAACCATATCAAGTGATGAACTGATCGATGGCCACTTCAAGATCTGCAACAAATTACACGTGGAGATTTGCTGTGCATTAGTTTACTATAGGAGTATTGTTTTTGTCTTATATGATTCTATCTAGTACAAACTTTGTAATGTTGATTAAATTTGGAGAGTATTTTTTTATGACATTTATTATTTATATGGAAGCAATAAAAGAGATGCCTTGACTTTATTTTGATTAAATTTGTTTCTTTCTTACCAAAGGTCCATATATATTTATAATTTTATTGATAGTTCAGATAGAAATCATTTTTTCCCTATAATTTTAATTTAATTAAAATCTGATTATTAAAATTTAATTTAATGCAACTCAACTTCTATAGTTTTAATCAGAGATTTTGATTTTGTTTTTATAGTTTCAAATTGTAAGGACAAGAACTACTATTGTTAATACTATATACATTAAACTCCATATTAAATCTTTATGAACTATAAAGATAAAGATTAAACAATTTGAAAAAACAAGAACCAAAACTTAAATTTTTTGATTAAACTAGAAAGATGAACAATAGTATCAATCATTTTGGTTATTTAGAATGGTAGTGGCTCACATTAAAATATATATATATATATATATATATATATAATTTTTAAAATATGGAGATTAAACAATAAATATTATTGGGATTAAGTTATATGGAATCAAACCTCAAGAACTAAATTTTTAACCTAATAAAAACTAAAAGAATGAAGTTGCATCAATTTCAGAACATTAAAATGGGTGACTTCGTGATATATTGATAGTTAGAATTTAAGAAAGACCATTAACATAAAGTTAAATACAAACTGTTAAAATTCAATCCAAAGGAGTATTTCCTCTTTTTCATTCATTCATCCGTAATTTTCCTCTTGAATGAGGTAAATTTATACAAGTAAAGATTAACAACCTCAAGACAATAGTAGGTACAACCTTTCAAATATTCCTATTTTCTAGATAACTTATTTTAATCTAATAACAATAATTCAAATTCAAATAATAATTCAAATTCAATTCATATCTTCAACACTCCCCTCAAGTTGGTGCATGAATGTCGTTCATGCCCAACTTGCCAATCACTTCTTCAAATACTTTTCCTAAGAAGATGTTGGAACTGGAGGCATAGAGACAGACAATTAGAGTTCTTCTTCTCCAAAGGTTTTGAGTAATGAGATCTAAAGCATTTGAGTACATTCTTCAATAAATGATACATATTCGAGTATATGCATCAATAGATGATACATAATAAGAATGAGAGAAAGAAGGGATTCCGTGGCCATTACGAGTGCCGCATCACAGATTTTGTGGGCATATTCAAGGTGTATGAACTGCTACATTAATGGGTGGCTCATGGATTTGATAAGCCTGCTTTTCATTCTTTTGTGCTTCTTCATTGCACCAGTCAAGTACCCAGATTTTTTTTAGCACCCATAAGCAGGTCCATTAACTAGGACCAAAGGGGATATTTCAAGTCATCAAGGATAACTGTGATGGGAAAGAGGGAATTATCTTGCTGGATGATGATATTGGAAGGTGGGCTAGAGGCGGAGGACGGTGGAGTGGTGGAATTGATAGTAGAGTTGGGACTCTCCATGGGAAATTTGAGAAATTAGGGATTTGGTCAGGTAACAAGAAAAAGAATATAGGACTTTAGGTTTCCTGGATTGAAACGCGTTGATACCATGTTAAGATTCAATCCAGAGGAGTATTTCCTCTTTTTTATTCATTCGTTCCTTCATCCCTAATTTTCCTCTTAAATGAGGTAAATTTATACAAGTAAAGGTTAACAACCTGAGCACAATAGTAGATACAACCTGAGCACAATAGTAGATACAACCTTTCAAATATTCTCATTTTCTAGATAACTTATTCTAATCTAATAACAATAATTCAAATCCAAATAATCCAAATAATAATTCAAATTCAATTCCTATCTTCAACACAAACAAACATGCCCGTTGGCCAAATTTCATTTTGAATAAAAATTTACGTCAGACAAGTTCTTAGATTTTTAAAGAAATTAAGCCGTTTTCTGGTTTTGTATAAGGGACTTTTTCTTTTTCATTATTCTTCCTTAAATAATCTAGAGATGGTTCTAGCTTAATATAAGCAGTTTATTTTGAGATAGTTACATTTTTATGGGAAAAACGCAGAAAAATAATTTTGAAAATTTTAAAATTTTAAAGGAAAAATTTTATTTAAATACCAAATAAAATTCTTAAACCCCTAAGTGTTTGTTAAAATTTATAAAGGACTTAAAGGTGACAGGCCTAAATTAGGATTTTAAAATGTTGGTGAATTTACCTTTTTACTTTTAGTTTTTAAATAAATTTAAAAAAAAAAAAAAAAAAAAAGACATCACAGGAGGGCCACCACAGCCCGGGCTCCCACGAGAGTTCTTTTTTTGTTTTGTTTTTGGATTGGCTTTGAAGTGGACGCTTAATCCGGTAATGTCTCGCTCTTTATTTGGCAATTTTTTTTTTTTTTTTTTTGTTGAAGAAAATCAATTAAATTGGTCCTACGGAAATTCTTTGGATTGGTCCGAATGATTATATCTTTCAAGATTTAATTAAAATCTTATTCTAAATTTAGAACTTTTTAAGATAAATTGTTTATTAATATTTAAATGATTTGATAAAATTGTTAAAAAGGTTCTTATGAATTTAATTAAGATGAATTAAACTTGAATATCTTTTATTTTGATCTAGTTTTGACTACTTAGATAGTTAAAATATAATGTAAATCAATTAATATCTTTATAAGAAAAATCTCTTAATTGGCCGGTAAAAATTCTTTTAATTTCTTTATACTATAATATCTTTTATTTAGATATACTTAGTTTTTTTTTGCTCAAAAGATATACTTAGTTCAGACCATGCTCTATATATACGTTAAAAATCCATTTCTACTTCAGAACGTTAGAAAATTAAAGTAACTCAGAGAAGTACTGAAACTTCTAACTCTTAGTACGACAACATGAGCCCCACCCCCTTCATCCGCCCCTCCCCGCAATGCAAAGAATTGATCGATATGTGAAGATGTTCAGCGATGCGGTTGCTATGCTGCTTACTACCGATGCTGACGATCCTTGTCCTCTCCCTGTGAATAAGGTATGAAAGTTTTACTCATTGTTAGAATTTTAGATACAAGTATGTGTTGAGCTTGTTTTGTTCCGTTGTGGGGCCCATTACCCCTAGGGGTTTGGATACCTTTCCTCTCAATGCGTTTTAAAGCCGTGAGGGGGTGATGGACCCCAAAGCGGACAATATCAAGAGTGAGGCGCTGGGATGTTATAATTGGTATTAGAGTCAGGCTCGAGTCGATGTTGGTTGGTAGAGTCTTATGTCTCACATCGGCTGGGGAGGGGAACGAAAGATCCTTTATAAGTATCTGGATACCTCTCCCTCTTGACACGTTTTAAAGGTGTGAGAGGGTGATGTGCCCCAAAGCAGACAATATTGAGAGTGAGGCGCTAAGATGTTACATCAATATTATCTTTCATGAGAGGAGAGATGTTCATAATAATAACTTCATATAAAATTAGCTCTTATTGTTAGAATTTTAGATACAAGTATTTATGTGTTGAGGATGTCTTTTTTCACATATAAAATCTTAGGCCCACTATAAACTATTAAGATACTTATAAGACGTCTTTTGTTCTCTTAAAAATATCCACTTTGAGGTCTCATTATCTCTCATGGTTTAAAATTTAATGTAAACCCTTATAAGAGGTCTTTCGTTATTTTAAAATTTTCTACTTTGGGGTCTCATTAACCTACATAGTTTAAAACGTAGACCCTTATTATAGGTATTTCGTTCTCTCAATATTGTCCGCTTTGGAGCCTCGTTACATCTCATGGTTTGAAGAAGTAGAGTCTTATAAGGGGTATTTTGTTCTCTTAAAATTGTCTAACCTAGAGTCTCATTACCTTTGCAGCTTTAAAACGCATCTAGATGAGAGGTGTCTATACTCTTATAAGGCGTCTTTTGTTTCCCTTCCCAAATTGTTTAATACCTCTCTTGCTTAATTAATCAATGTAGGACTTCTTTAATACTCATGTTTCTATATTACAGGGTATTGATGAAAGTGTACCTCCATCTTCTCCTTTTGAGGGACAAATTACTGATAATTCAAAATCAGACACTGGCGTGTCGACCAACCTGAATCATAAGGATTTGGATACATCTTTTGAAACTGTTAAAGAAGAATCTGTTTATGATCATGATTCCACAAAGTCTAACACACAAAAGACTAGCCTCATATCTGGACCACACCTCTCCTATTGGGGCCCTGAAGATTGGCTCATGCACCCAAGTTTTTATGACAAATACATGTACAGATACTTGGACTTGCCATTTGAATTTGAAGTTGACTCTGCAACTAGCCTCCCATCACTAGGGCCATCTTACGGAGGTACGTACGTCGGTACATGCTTGGTGTGTAATTTAATTTTTTCGAAAAATCCTTTTTAAAGTCTCAAATGACTAAGAAAATATCAAGAAAGTCTCGGAGAAAATTCTGATGTTAAAAAAATCTCATTTATAACTCTTTTTTGTAAGGGATTAACAACTCTATATGTGGGTTTTAACAACTCCTTTGGATTTTATTGATATTATAATTTTTCCAAAGGCTTTTTTGACATTTTCTTAGTCCCTTAGAACCTTGAAAAGATTTTCCCATCTTTTTTTTTTCTAGCATCCATCACATATATGGTTTTGCATGGTATTTACTTTTATATATATATATATATATATATATATATATATTCATGGTGAATGATGTAGCTCCGATCTTGCCGAGATTGTAAAAGTTGAGTACTATTTCGTGTAATGTCTTCAATTTAAGAAGGTGCTTACTTTGTATATCGTTTTTCTTCCCGATTTATCTTCTTTTAATTGTATTAAATTATGTGATTTATCACTTGTAGCTTTAATAATTTGATTAATGATGAAAACTTTCGAGAACATATGGTCGGTTATGGATGGGTTCCTCTTCCTTTTATAGCCACCTTTACGAGGTGAGTTGCTTGTGATTATCCTCTATATATATTTATATTTATATTGGAATGTAACATTATTATGCAACTAATAATGATATTATATTATATTTTTGCAGGTGAGAAAATTGACAAGTAATGTTAAAGTGATAGTGGAAGCTGTTAGAACCTCATTTGCGATAGAAATGGTAATTTAATTCTCTAGCCCTAGCTTGATTCAGTGTTATTATGTGTGTGTATAATAAAGCTTCTAGAGTGATGTTATAAAGTAGACTTTGTGATTGAACAATACGATCTTGGAAAAATCCCTTTTAAGGTTTTAAGGACGAAAAAATGTAAAAAATGTCCCACACATTACGATATAAAAAAAGTCTCATTAACAAACTCTTCGGTAGAGGCATTAACAACTTCGTCGTGGTCATCGGTTTTAACAACTTCATCGGTCCGTTTTAACAACTCTTTAGGTTCTTTCTTTTATCAGAATTTTCTGTGACATTTTTTTGACATTTTTTTTTTTGTCCCATATATATATATATATATATATATATATATATATATATATATATATATATATATCTCGATCGCATAAGTTAAATTATTTACTATATTGAATTGACAGGATGGTGGTAAATATATAAGGCACCGTCATACTTGGCAGTGAGATGGATTTCACTCAAACCAGATCGAGTGATGAACTGATCGCTACTTCAAAATCTGCAAAAAGTTACACGTGGAGATTTGCTGTGCCTTAGTTCATTCTAGGAGTTGTTTTTGTTTTATATGATTCAATCTAGTACAAACTTTGTAATGTTGATTAAATTTGGAGAGTATTTTTTTATGACATTTATTATTTATATGGAAGCAACAAAAGAGATGCCTTGTGTTTCTTTTGATTAAATTTGTTTCTTTCTTACCAAGTAGCCATATATGTTTATAAATTTATTGATAGTTCAGATAGAAATCATTTTATCCCTATAATTTTGATTTAATTAAAATGTGATTATTAAACTTTAATTTAATGCGATTCAGCTTCTATAGTTTTAGTTAGGGTAACTACGTTATTAGTTCTTATGGTTGATCAGATTTTGATTTTGTCTACGTAGTTTCAAATTGTAAGGACAAAAACTGCTGTTGTTAATATATTATACATTAAATTTCATACTAAATCTTTATGAAACTATAAAAATAAAGATTAAACGATTTAAAACAACAGTAACGAAAACTTAAAAATTTGATTAAATTAGAAAGATCATATCAATCCTTTTGGTTAATTAGAATAGCAGCGGTTCACCTTCCAAAAAATAATAATAATAAAAAAATTAGACTTTACTTTTTAGAAAAATATGGAGATTAAAGAATAAAGGTTATTGGGATTAAGTTATATGGAATCAAATTTCAAGAACTAAATTTTAACCTAATAAAAACGAAAATAATTAAGTTGCATCAATTTCAGAACATTAAAATGGATCACTTCGTAATATATTGATATTTATAATTTAATAAAGACCATTAACATAAAGTTAAATACCCGGTTCTCCAAATTTTATTTCGAATAAAAATTTACGTCAGAAAGATTGTTAGATTTTTAAAGAAATTAAGCCGTTTTCTGGTTTTTTTTTTTTTTTGGATAACTCACTGCTTCGTTTTCTGGTTCTATACAAGAGACTTTTTCCTTTTCGTTTCCTTAAATAATTTAGAGAAGATTCTAGCTTTATTTTGAAATAATTAGTGCCTGTTTGGATGGGCTTTTTGGATAAAAAAAAGCACTTTTTTAATGCAAAAAAAATGTCTTTTTAATTAATTTATGTGTTTAGATGATATTTTTTAAAAAAAGTAAAAGTCACAAAAAAAGGCCAAGATGCTCCTTTTTTTAAAAGCTCTAATTTGGAGCTTAAAAAAAAGACTTTTTTTTAAAAAAGCTTATTCAAACGGGCACTTATATTTTTAATGGGAAAAAGACAAAAACAAATTGAATTTGTAAAATTTTAAATTCGATATTTCTTTAAAAAAATGAGTTGTAAATTCTTTATCAAACTTCTTCTACCCATTCCCAATTAATAAACCTGATTTGAGATTTTATAATTTTAAAGTTATTTTTTTCTTTTTCTGTATTTTATCTTTTTTTTTCTTTTTTCCATTCTCCCCAAAAACACTGTTTTTGTTCGAAGGCCACCGTGGTCTAAGTTGGGGTTTGAATTATTTCTGTTAAAATTGAACCTAGTTCATTCATTCATTGATAATTTTTGTTCAGGCCCTAAATTTATACAAACGGAGGTTAACAATCTCATTATAATAGTAGGTAATAACATTTCAAAAGATAACTTATTCTAATCTAATAACAATAGGGTTAAGGACCAAATTTACCAATAAACTATTTGCTGGAAAGACCTAACACAATAAACTCTCATTTAGACCTTAAATACCAACCAACTTTGTAAAATAGTAAGTGAGCACAATGACGTTAACGTCCGTCTGTGGCTTATCTCTCTCCCTCTCTCATTCATTCAGTTACCTCTTCTTCATCGATCGTCCATCTGTGACTTATCTCTCTCCCTCTCTCATTCATTCCCTCTCTCACCGGTCAGAATCAGAAGAAGAACGAAGACAGTAATAACAGGGCACGAAATAGAGCAGTTATGGAGGCTCTTATTGCTAGGCTCTTTGCTGGTGTTTTTGCCATAAAAGCATCCTACGCAGAGCTCCAAATGGCTCAGAATCCTTACAATAACGAGGCGATTCAAGTTGCTGATCAAGCAATTGTGGACGAGTTGAGAGCTATCTCAGAATTGAAACGTGCTTTTCTGAAGAAAGAGCTCGATCTTTCACCCCAAGTGACTCTCATGCTTGCAGAGATTCAAGAACAACAGAGCATAATGAAAACTTATGAGATCACCATCAAGAAGCTCGAAGCTGATGTTGACCATAAGCAACTAGACATTGCTTCGCTTAAAAACCAGCTCCATGAGAGTCTTGCGTTTAATAAATCACTTGAGAAGAAGCTAAACTTTTGTCCCTGTTTGAAAATCTTCAACTCTCAGCGTTGAATCCCACCCATTTCGTTCAGTTTCTTCCCTATACTATGAGATTAGTAAGAAGCTTCGTGAAGCTCATGATCAGAGAAATGGAATCTGCCCATTGGGATCTTGAAGCAGCTATCAGATTCATCCACCCAGATGCAGTTTTTGCAAAACCAAGTCACAAAAGCTTCGCTTTTGAATCATTCGTCTGCATAACGATGTTTGAAGGCTTTAACTACCCAAACTTCAAAGTCCCAAGTGAACCTTTTGAAAATAACCAGCCCCACCGCCATAGCGCGAGCTCCAAATCAAAAAGTTCAAAAAGCTCAAGTCTTTGCACCCATAACCCAAAACCGAAAACCCAAATTCATCATTCGCAAAATTCTTAAAGTTTAAATATCTTCAACTCGTTCATGCAAAAATGGAGTGCCAATTCAGGAACTTGAACCAGAGGAAGGTGGTGAACTCGGGGATTTCCAGACTCTGTTCATGCAAATCCGTTTCTTTTTATCTTTTTTAGGCGCAAATAACAGACGTTACTTTACCACTAACGGATTTGTGCTCACTTACTATTTTACAAAGTTGGTTGGTATTTAAGGTCCAGATGAGAGTTTATTGTGTTGGGTGCTCCTGGACCAATAGTTTATTGGTAAATTTGCTCCTTAACCCATAACAATAATTTAAATTCAAATATTAACAATAATTCAAATTCTAATAATCCAAATAATAATTCAAATTTAATTTATATCTTCAACAATTTCTTTTACATGTGGTATCCTTGACAAACATGAAGGTGGGTATATTCCTGGTTAATCGAGGAATTTATCAATGGCTGAGGGATCTTAAAAGTGACATATTTTTCAGCAGTGATTGCTTGAAGGCCAGACGTTGGTCTAATTGGGTGATTTGGACTGTTTCTTTGGAACGTGGCGAAAAAAAAAAAAAAAAAAAAAAAAAAAAAAAAAAAAAAAAACCTATGTTTGTGAAAGATTACTGGCTTTTTTTCCAATTTGCCCCTTTTGAAATAACTATTTAAGCATATGTCCCTTGTTTTGAAACTATTTAAGCATTTACCCCCTGTTTAGTCGACTAATACCCCTATTTAGTCGACTAAATGTCGAGGGAACAAATTTTTTTTGAAAACACCGTATATTTAGTCGACTAAACCTCGGATTTAGTCGACTAAATCTCGGGGGGGAAATTTTTTTTGAACATCCCGATATTTAGTCGACTAAACCACGAGGTTTAGTCGACTAACTCAATCCGTAAGCCAAATTTTTTCAAAAACCCTCGTTTTAGTCGACTAAACCTCGGGGTTTAGTCGACTAAACCAAATCGAAGGCCAAATTTTTTTCAAAAACCCGAGGTTTAGTCGACTAAACCCGATGGTTTAGTCGACTAAACCGATCCGGAGGGCTTTTTTAAAAGCCCCAAACGCGGCTCCACGAACCCTAATCGACTAAGGGAGCCGCATAAACCTCTCGTCCCTCTCCTCCTCTCTTTTTTTCACTCAAATCTTGCTTGAATCCATTGGTGGGAAGCGAAGGAAGCTTGATTCTAGTGTCATATACCTCAATTTTGGTACGTTTTCATCTCCTTTTCGAATCTCCACCGTTGTTCTTGTTTTTATACGAACCCCATTTGCGTTTTTTCATTTTGTGCTCTCATTGGGTGATTTTCTTGTCTATGTTTGATTGATTTGTGTATGTTTGTTATATTCTCATCTCCATTTCAAGGTTTAATACGATTCCACCTAGTTGAAGGTATGATTGTTGTGTAATCTTTGTAGTTTCACTTTGTTAAGCTCTTGTTTTTGTTTGTAACACGAAACCCTTCGTTTTTCAGCTTCCAAATTCGGTGTGAAGGATGAGTTCAAGTCCAAACACACACGTTCGTAATCTACTATAGTGGGAGGCATTTTGTAGGTCCCGATGGTATTCAATTTGAAGGAAACACGAAAATGATGAAAATCAAACGGGAACTACGTACAACGAGCTCAAAGAAAGAATTCATCAAAAATTGGGGCTACATAGAAGACAATGCATTCATCGGTTAATTGCCAAAGTGGAGACTATAGTAGGTAAGGATAGTGTATACTACATTAGTAACGATGTATGTGATGATGAAGACGTAGAGTGTGTCATAGATGCATTTGCTAATCGGAGAGCACAAAATTTTATTGAGATATATGTTGAGCTTGAATCGGTGAATCATCATCTATACCCATGCATACAAGATCTGCACGGTATTTTGGTGAAGAAGACATACCTATCGGTGTATCTGCACCTTCACAAGTCTTAAGTCAGGTAACATTGACGGATGAGGAGGAAGAGGAGGATGAGGAATATGGGAATATGCATAGCGATGAGGAGGACGAATTTGAGAGGTTTATTCCACTAGGTGACGACTCGGACACGATGTAGAGGGTGATTTTGATGCTCGCACGAACCCGATGCTTACCGAGTACCGCAACAATGCCACCGCCGTGTTTAACCCGGTTAGAAGTGGTAAGTTAGTAAACTTGTATTTGTATTTGTAATTTATATTTAGTGGTTCGACAAAGAAAATATTAATTGACCGATGTAGGGCCCGAGAGTGAGCCATTTTGGAACGAAAGCCCGCACTATTCCTCCATTAATGCGGCGCCCGTGATGATGAAACGGAGATGTTGTATGGTGGTGATGAGCGGCAAGGTGGTTGGCATTTAGGTGATCCATTATATTTGTATCGGGAGTTTCATCTAAGTCGAAATGCAACATGCCGTGAAATTATGTTGCATGAAATCTCATCGTCTTGCCAAAGTTGCAAAAAGCGATGAGGATAGGTTTGTGATGCGATGTCGAAACCATGCGACGGTTGTCCACGGTATATGAGGGCAATTCTCCCCAAGAATGGAAATTGTTGGGTGGTGCGTAAGTGGGGGCAAGAGCACACTGCCTAAACCGAGAATCTCGCCGGGATCATAGACGACTAGATTCGGATGTTATATGTGCATCCATTATCGTAGGTTTTCCATTTGTTTTTTAGTTACATTCGGTTTAGTTATTGACAAGACATGTATAATTTGCTTTGTTGTCATTAGGTATGTTAAGAGAAGATCCAGCTTTAAAACCAGTGCTGATACAAGAGAGGATACAACGTACGTATGGATATAATGTAACATACATGAAGGCTTGGAAGGCGAAAATGAAGGCCATTGTGAAGTTATTTGGTGATTGGGAGGAATCATATGCATTCTTGCCCAATTGGTTGACATACATGACGCGGTTAATAGTAACGTGGGTTCTGTTTTTCGGGCTTGATATCGATGAATGTTTCGACGAACGTCGTTTTTTAGCGACAAACGCGTCTTTCGTAGGGTTTTTTGGACATTTAACCAGACCATTGAAGCCTTCAAATACAGTAAGCCCATACTACAAGTTGATGGCACCCACTTGTACGGAAAATACAAAGGTACTCTTTTGATTGCGACTTCACGGGATGGTGATGGGAAGCTCCGCCCATTGCCTTTCTTTGTTGTTCCTCCCGGTGAGAAGTATGATGATTGGTGGTGGTTTCTTTGTCTCATACGTGATTATGTGACGCCTTGAGGTAGGGTATTTGTTTGATATCCGATCGTCACGCCGGTATCATAAAGGCGGTTAAAGATCATCGTAATTGGCGGCCTCCATACGCCTATCATGTGTATTGCCTACGTCATGTCGGGAGCAACTTTAATTCGAAGTTTAGGGATATACAATTGAAGAAAACAGTTATGAAACTAGGTATGCAATTTCACATTTTATGTACTTCTTGCACATATTTGTAATCATTTATTTGTTTCCATTGTTATGAGTGTACTTTCGTTGTTCTATGCGGGGTACATGAGTTCAAAGATCCATTTGACATGCGGTTTCAAGAGTTTATTGAAACACATCCACAGGTTGCCCCCTGGTTTGATCGACTTCCAAAGGAGAAATGGTGTAGGTCCTATGATGAAGACGGACGGAGGTTTGGTCACATGACCACTAACCTAGCCGAGTGTGTCAACAAGGTCCTCAGGGGTGCCCGTAATCTACCGATAACGGCATTGGTGAAGATGACTTGTAGTAGACTTGTGGAATATTTCGTCACGAGGCGTGTTGAGATTAACAAACATGTGGCTGCAGGTAGGATAGTTTCAAAAAAGGTTGAAGATGCGATACAGAATATGGATCAGTTGACAGTCACGCACCGCGTGCGACTCTATGACATAGATTTACAGTTATTTGAGGTTGAGGACGCATACAACCAATCTACACATGACGCTGGTGACATAATGAGGGTTGACTTGATCAATCGCAAATGTCAATGCGGGAGGTTCACAGCAAGAAGGTTTCCCTGCAGCCATGTATTAGCGGTATGCAAGATGGAAAATTTAAACCATTATGATTATGTTGACCCGGTATTCACTATGCCATACATAAGTCGGTATATCTTTGCCACACCGGTACCCTATAGGCAATGAATTGTTGATTCAACAAGGAGATGGCCCCATAGTTATCCCGAACGCAAGTTTGGCACGTACACGGGAAGACCAAAGTCTACAAGGATACAAAATGAGATGGATTGGGTGGAGTCTCAACCCTCGGGCGATCGAAAGATGTAGGAGTTGTAACCAGATCGGTCATAATATACGTACATGTCCAACGAGGATTAGACAAGCTTGAATTCTATGTAACGTGTCTTGCATTGAGTTTATGATTATTTGTTTTTGTTTTGTCTTCAAACTAAGCTTGAATTCCATAATGGTTTAGTCGACTAAATCGGAAAGCGTGGCACCCCACATACCAAATTGGATAAATTCATCCCACATAAACCAAAAGCAACAAAATTCATGAAAAATAAACATCAATGTCATTACAATTGGACAAAGTCTAACCACACAAACTAAAAACCAACATCAAGTCAAAAGCAACATCAAGTCAAACGAAATCACAAATGTCAAAAAACAACAATGGCGGTACAAATAAATCTAAGCTTCCTCCTCGGATGTGTCCGCCCCCTCCTCGGATGGAGTTCCCAGTCATCGTCACCGGCTACCTCCCGCTCTTGTCCAAGCTGCAACCGACCAAGGCTATCCTCTATTCCCTTCATCCGACCCCGCATCCATCTCCACCTTTCATTCTCTTTTTCAATGTGGCTCTTCCGCCACTTTTTAGTTTCGCTACCATCTTGGCATTACATTTCGTGTTATCATAGATGGCTTTCATGACATCATCAAGGGAGAATCCACCCTCCGGCACAACAAAATCCTCCATATCAAGCATCGTCGTCATCATCATCATGTAACTCGGGATCAAGAACGGGTGGAATCGGGCCGGCATCGGTACCTCCTCCTCAACATTAGTGTAGTGCCAAACACCATTTGGCCCCTTTGAGATCTTGCCTTTGCTCCAATAGACGTTGTCCAAAACGGCACTCCAGGTTTTCCGACTCACCATTTGCTCGGTGTGCATAGGAACATCGAAATGCTCCAATATCTCCCGAACCGGATACGCGTAAGGAGTACACCATTATCCTTCTGTTTGGCCTTAGACATCATAGTGCAAATGAAGTGCCTCCAATTCACGTTAAAACTATGACGAATGGCCCACATAACACGAATGTCACCCTCCAACACCCTCGAATGATTGTAAGCCCGAGGGAACAATATGTGGGTCATGACATAGAAGAGGATACGGGCATCAACAGTCAGCTGGCCCACAGAAAGTATAGGTCTATGAGCTCCTGGCCTCCGAATCTCTGAACCGTCACCTCCCGATGATATCCCTCTAAGCGTTCGGGGTTATCCCCATCATACGAACACAACCCGCTCGATCAAAATCATACCCAAGCACCACCTTCCGAGTCGTCGGTCGTCATCAATATATCAACCCCGCGAGACGTGAGATTGCGGATCACCATTTATATAGCTCGGGTTATGGTAGAAAGCTCTCACCATAACCTCGAGTACGGACGAGTCTTCTCCGCAAGCCTCTCGGATAGGCATGATCCAACAATGGCACTATGTCAAATCCCTCATTCGCAAAGAATGTGATATCTAATGATTGTGGCTTGCGAGATGGGTCAGTGGCAAATTTCTCCATAAATTCGTTATGCTCTTGTACATTATTATCGAATAGATAACCGAATGGAAGATCCACAATAGGCTCGAGCTCGGGCTCGCTGCGGTCCCCTAGAGGAAGATGCCCGCGGTTCGCTCGTTGCTTAATCCGCCTCCCACGCTCATTGTCGGTATTAACGGGAGCTTGTCTACGACGCATGATGGCAACAACCTACAAATGGACATTATAGACTATCAACAAACAAGAAACATTCAAGGATATGGGTTTTCGAAAAACTTTACATCTAAGCAACATAAACAAACATTAATCAATATAAACAACCAACATTCATCATTTTAACAAATAAACACAATGAACAAGAAATAAATTGATAAAAACAAAGTGAAATTCGTCCAAAATTAAAAAAATTATCAACCGATGTAAATATTTCCACTTTCACATGTACATTCCTCATTTTCATCCATAAATCCTAAGTAATTACTCAAATCAATCAAACATACACAACAAAATCACCCAATCAAACCACAAAACGCAAAAACGCAAATGGGGGTTCGCATAAACGCAAAAACTACGGCGGAAATTTGAAATGGAGATGAGAATATAACAAACATACACAAATCAATCAAACATAGACAAGAAAATCACCCAATGAGAGCACAAAATGAAAAAACGCAAATGGGGTTCGTATAAAAACAAGAACAACGGTAGAGATTCGAAAAGGAGATGAAAACGTACCAAAATCGAGGTATATGACACTAGAATCAAGCTTCCTTCGCTTCCCACCAATGGATTCAGCAAGATTTGAGTGAAAAAAAGAGAGGAGGAGAGGGGACGAGAGGTTTATGCGGCTCCCTTAGTCGATTAGGGTTCGTGGAGCCGCGTTTGGGGCTTTTAAAAAAGCCCTCCTCGGGATCGGTTTAGTCGACTAAACCATCGGGTTTAGTCGACTAAACCTCGGGTTTTTTGAAAAAAATTTGGCCTCTGGACTGGTTTAGTCGACTAAACCCTGAGGTTTAGTCGACTAAAACGAGGGTTTTTGAAAAAATTTGGCTTCTGGACTGAGTTAGTGATAAGTAGATATTTTATAATTAAATAAGTATAGATTACGAGATATATTTGATTGAATTTATTAATATTATACTTATTTAATTATCTTTTATATATTTATCTATCTTTTAATTAAATATAGGAGAAAAGAATATTATAACGAGAAAATCTATTGATATCCTATTTTATTATGCGAGATATTATGGATGTCACAAATGCCTATTTGAAAGGATATTATAAGTGTGATAATATATTATCGAAGAGAAAATAAGAGATGAAGACGTGGGCCCAAGCTGGAATTATTCATTGGGAGAAAGGAAAAAAATCAAAAGGATATAATATATCCTTTACAACAAAACAATAAAGCGAGCACGTACGGTAGGCTATAATCGGGGAAAGGATATGATATATCCTTTAGAAAAAGATAAATAAAGCATCGTGGGACCCGCGACAAAATAGAGAGCCTAACTAATATATATTGAAGGCCACACATCGGAGAAATAGGGAGAATTCGGGGAAGAAGAAGCTGGGCGCGCATTCGAGAGTAATTACTGCAATTCAAGAAAAACGCGAGCATCGGGGAGACGACGCACATCAACGAGGAGCATTGAGACTGAGGGATTCTTTAAGAGTTTTTATTTCTCTTTTCTTTTCATGTCTTCTCTGAATCTGATTTTCATCTTTTCATGGGTTTTAGTATAGCCATGCTCGGCTAGTTTTCTTTTGTAGTTAGGGCGAGGATGAACCCTATGCGAATTTAAAATATTTGGTTGGATTCTTTATTGATCTTTATTTTTCTTGATTGAATGAATTATCTGTGCTTAAAGCTTTCTTGAAGATTGATCACCTTTTAGATTGTTCATAGGTTAATGTATGACAATAGAGATGTTGGTGCATTTAACTAGACCCGTTAATTCATCGTAGAGTTGTATGACCTAGACATAGGCTTACGATTTTATGCGATCTCATAATTCGGTTTAAAAATATAATCTTTCCAATCAATACTAAGACATTAGGTTGATTTCAAAGATAACGGACTAAGGTAGCATCAAGACATTGGGACTTAGTCTAACTTTAGAGAATTGATCGTCAATCATGAGAATAATAATCAATTAGGGATTCAATTCAAATTATTAGAGGAACATGGGGGGATTCTCATCCCTAGGCGCGTATTTCTTAATTGAAGGTCTTAATTTTGGATTACTCATTTTTCTCTCGTTGTTCTTGAGATTCATATTTTGGATTCTTTATTTAATTCTTTAAATTCTGTTTGGTTACAACTCACCCCATATTACTCATTCATCCAACTAAAGCAAAAAATAGCGAATTAGTGATTGGAGTACTATTCCTCGTGGGACGATCTTTTTCTCACTACTTTATTACTTATAACGACCGGTGCACTTGCCAAGATCGCTATCAAGTTTTTGGCGCCGTTGCCGGGGAATAGTTTTATTTCAACACTAAGATTAGTTATTGAAACTCTAGATTGGATTTTTCTTTTTGTTATTTTACTCTGTTTATGCGAGGTACCACTGACAGAAATTCGCTGCAGTTTGATCCTGAAATCGAAAAGACAGCAAGGAGAAACCGGAAACTTGCTAAACAGAGAAAAGGAAAGGTTGTTAGCTCTAGTACTGCGACTGAACAGGTTATAATGGCAGAAGATGGTGAAGATCCTCCCCGTCCTCCTCCAAAAAGGACCATGGGCGACTACATGACACTTAATCCTACCAAGAATGCAACTAGCATTGTCAATCCTGCTGTGAATGCGAATAATTTTGAAATCAAGCCATCCCTCATAAGCTTGATTCAACAAAGTTCTTTTAGTGGGAGTGACTTAGAAGATCCTAATCAGCATATTGAGATTTTTCTTCAGATTTGTGATACCATCAAGATGAATGGGGTTACGAAGATGCTCTTCGTATAAGACTGTTTCCTTTCTCTCGACGGGAAGGCAAGAGCTTGGCTTCGTTCTTGTCCTACCGGAAGTCTCTCCACTTGGGACATTATCACTACAAAGTTCCTTGAAAAATTTTTCCCTTCTTCTAAGTATACAAAGGCGATGTCGGATATTAGTTGCTTTACTCAAGGCAATGGGGAATCATTACGTGAAGCTTGGGAAAGGTTTAAGGAGTTGCTTAGGAAGTGTCCACAACATGAGCTGCAAGACTATGAACAAAGCGAGAATATTCTTCAATGGGATGCTTCCGTCTTCTAGGATGATGATTAACGCCGGCAAAGAAAGGTAAGCTGAAAAATAAAACTCCGAAAGAAGCATTGGAATTGTTTGAGGCTATGGGGTCCCTTGAGAATGAAACTGTTACTCCACAACCAAAGAGGGGAGTTCTTCATCTAGACTCTTACAATACAATTTTGGCCCACAATGAGAACATTTCCCAACAGAACAAGGCGATCCAACGCGGTTAGCTTGCCATCACTAAACAACTTGCCTCTTCTCGGTCTCATCCATCACTTCTCGGCCTCCTTTGATTTGTGATTTTTGCAAAGGGGAACACGCTAATGGAGATTGTGAAGCTGGTAGTACGGAGAAACAGTGAGGTTAATTACATGAGTAATCCTCCTAGGAATCAGTTTAATCCGTATAGCAACACGTACAATCCTGGCTGAAAATCTCACCCAAACTTTTCCTATAAACCCCAAGCAACACCTCGCGGTTCCACCAAACCACCACCACCATTACTGATCCGGAAAAGGCTTTGACACGTTAACCCATACCAAAGACCGAATACATACAAAGTTCGAAGCTTTCCGAAATGAAACAAAGTCTTCTCTCAAAATCGGAGGCTTCAATCCGGAACTTGGAGAATCGATTGGCGGTTATCAAAGCAAATAGCGAGAGAGGAGCCAAGGGTCCTTCCCTAGTGATACTGTGGTTAATCCAAAGGAGCATTGTAAGGCCATATCTACAAGAAGTGGTATAGTGATTCACCCGTTGAGAAATCATTCCTGAAGGAAAAATCTGAAAAAGGGGTGGAAGAACATGAAAAGGCTTTAGAAAAAGAGGAGAAAAAGGCCGAGAATGATGATGTGCGCGGGTTCCAAAGGAGATAGCTACAAAGAAGTCTCCTACTCCTTCTTATGCAAAACCTCCTTACCCCCAAAGGTTAAAGCGGATCGGAAGCAACGATGACAGGTTCTTGGATATCTTTAAGAAACTACTGATTAACATTCCTTTTGCGAAGCTCTTGAAAATATGCCTAATTATGCAAAGTTCATGAAAGATTTGCTTTCCAAGAAGCATAAGTTGCAAGAGGCCGAAACAATGGCATTGACTCAGCAGTGTAGTGCCATTATTCAAACAAAGTTGCCACCAAAGCTTAAAGATCCGGGCGCTTTAGCATTCCTTGTGCAATAGGGAACGTCAATATGGGCGAGCACTTTGTGATCTGGGAGCTAGTATAAATTTAATGCCCTTATCTTTTGAAAGCTCTCGGCATTAAAGAGTTGAAGCCTACTATGATGTCGTTACAGTTGGCAGATAGATCCATTAAAAAGCCAGAAGGTGTCATTGAGGATGTGCTTGTGAAAGTGGACAAATTCATCTTCCCGGTGGATTTTGTGGTTCTTAACATGAGGAAGATGCTGAACTTCCTTTGCTTTTGGGAAGACCCTTCTTGGCTCTTGCTAGAGCGGTAATTGATGTAGGCTGCGGGAAAAATGGAGTTCCAAATGAATGATGAGAAAGTCACCTACAATGTGTTTCAATCCATGAAATACCCGGTGATAATAGTGACGCCGAATTGATGTAGTTGATGAGGCCATTCATGAAGATCTTTTTCAAGAAGGTTCAGGTGAGTCTATGGAGGATGATCTTGCGCAATTGTTACAAGTAGAAAAAGAGGTTTCTGCAGATGAGAATTCTGATTTACAGGTTGAGGAGCTGAAGAAGAAGGATTATGATGCGCCACCTATCCCTCCTAAGGTGGAACTAAAGGAGCTCCCTTCTAATCTAAAGTATGCTTTTCTAGGGACGAGATGACACTTATCCCATTATTATTAGTGCTTTGAGTTATCACCTACCGACGAAGAGAAGTTCTTTGAAAGTTTTGACTACCCACAAGACGCAATAGGGTGGTCTATATCGATTTAAAGGGGATTAGTCCTTCATTTTGCACTCATAAAATTCTTATGGAGGACGAAGTGAAACCGATAAGGCAGACCCCGGAGGAGACTTAACCCGACTATGAAGGAAGTGGTGAGAAAGGAGGTTGTGAAACCGTTAGATGCGGTATGATTTATCCTATCTCGATTCAAAGTGGGTTAGTCCGACATGTAGTACCGAAGAAAGGTGGAATCACCGTAGTGCAGAATGAGAACAATGAATTGATACCCACTAGAACTGTTACGGGCGGAGAATGTGTGTGGATTATAGGAGGTTGAATGATGCCACGCGCAAGGACCACTTTCCCTTGCCATTCATGGATCGGATGCTTGAGAGGCTTGCGGTCACTCTTATTACTTGTTTCTTAGATGGCTATTCCGGTTACAATCAAATAGCAGTGGCTCCGGAGGATCAAGAGAAGACAGACTTTCACTTGTCCCTTTGGGATTTTTGCTTATAGGCGGATGCCCTTTGGTCTTTGCAATGCCCCGACTACTTTTCGAGGTGCATGTTGTCTATCTTCTCTCGACATGACGAGAGATTTATTGAGGTATTTATGGATGATTTCTCTGTCTTTGGCACTTCGTATGATACTTGCTTGGCTAATTTGTCTTGTGTGCTCCAAAGATGTCAAGAGAGTAACTTGGTGCTTAATTGGGAAAAGTGCCACTTATGGTGAAAGATGGGATAGTCTTGGGTCATAAAATATCTGATAAGGGGATAGAAGTGGATAGAGCCAAGATTATAATCATCAAAGACTTGCCCCCTCCCACCAATGTGCGTAGCGTTCGCGATTTTCTTGGTCACGCGGTTTTTATCGGAGGTTTATTAAGGATTTTTCCAAGATAGCCAAACCACTTAGTCGGTTGTTGGTCAAAGATGAAGACTTTAACTTTAACAATAATTGTCTAGTGGCATTTAACTTGTTGAAGGAGAGATTGACCACTTTTTATTCGACGGCGCTGATTGGGAGTTACCGTTTGAGCGATGTGTGATGCCGGTGACTATGCTATAGGGGCGTGTTGGGACAAAGGAAGAATAAGTTGTTGCATGTTATTTACTATGCGAGTAAAGTTCTGAATGAGGCACAACTGAACTATGCAACAAGCGAGAAGGAGATGCTTGCAATTATTTATGCATTAGATAAATTTAGACGGTATTTGATTGGTTCCAAGGTGATTATTTTTACGGATCATCTTTGCTCTAAAATACCTCTTGACTAAGCAAGACGCTAAGCCAAGGCTTCTCCGTTGGATGCTACTATTCCAAGAGTTTGATATTAAAATCGGAGACAAGAAAGGGGTGGAGAATGTGGTAGCCGATCACTTATCTAGGATACGGAGTTAAGGAGTTGCGGGATGATTCGGAGATGGAGATTCGGGATGAATTCCCGGATGAGTATGTCTTGGCAATCGGCAATGTACCTTGGTTCGCTGATATTGCTAATTATAAGGCAATTGGGATGATACCGGAGGGACTAACATGGCGGCGAGGAAGAAGTTCATGCATGATGTTCGGTATATGCGGGATGAGCCTTTCTTGTTTTTCGGTGTGCGAGATGGAGTGCTCCCGTATTTGTATCCCGGAGGAGGAAACTCATAAGGTCCTCGGCATTGTCACGGTTCGATTATGGTGGACATTTTGCTGGAGAACGCACGGCCGCTAAGGTATTACAAAGTGGTTTTTATTGGCCTACACCGTACAAAGATGCTAGGAAGTTTGTGGAGCGTTGTGATCGTTGCCAAAGAACTGGAATATCTCTAGGAGACATGAGATGCCCCTTAACAACATTCTTGTTATTGAGATATTTGATGTGTGGGGGATTGATTTTATGGGGCCATTCCCAAGTTCTTTTAACAACAAGTACATTCTTGTAGGCATGTGGACTATGTCTCAAAGTGGGTAGAGGCAATTGCTCTTCCCACTAATGAAGCTAAGGTGGTGGTATCTTTTCTTAAAAAGAATATATTCAACAGATTTGGGGTACCTAGGGCCATAATCAGTGACGGAGGAACTCACTTTTGTAACCGACAGTTTCAATCAGTGCTTAGCAAATATGGTGTCACTCATCGTGTCACTACTCCATATCACCCACAAACTAGTGGGCAAGTGGAGATGTCTAACGGGGAATTGAAGCAAATTCTCGGAAAGACTGTTGGGAAGTCAAGGAAGGATTGGTCTAAGAAGCTTGATGATGCTTTATGGGCGTACCGAACGGCATTCAAAACTCCTATTGGCATGTCACCGTTTCAAGTTTGTTGTATGGTAAGTCTTGCCACCTTCCGGTGGAGCTTGAGCATAAGGCGCTTTGGGCAACTAAACCGCTGAATTTTGATGCTAAATCTGCTAATGAAAAGAGGTTACTTCAGTTGAACGAGCTTGATGAATTCAGAATTTTTGCATATGAGAGTGCTAGCCTCTATAAGGAAAGAACCAAGAGATGGCATGACGGGAGGATTATTCCTAGAGAGTTTCATACGGGACGGCGGTACTACTTTATAATTCTCGTTTGAAACTTTTTCCAGGGAAATTGAAGTCTAGATGGTCGGGACCTTTTGTAGTCAAAGAAGTCACACCTTTTGGTGCAATTGCCATTGCACCAATAGGTTCGAGATGAAGCTTTTAAGGTGAATGGGCGGAGGTTAAAGCCTTACTATGGTGGAGACATTGACGGAGGAAGAACCTCGTGGCATTGGAAGTTGAGAATTAAGGTGACATCCGTCGGCTCGGACGGTAAACAAGCGCGATTGGGAGGCAACCCAATAAGTTTTCCTTGCAGTTATTATTTTATTTTATTTTTTTCTTCTTGTTTTTCTTTCTCTTTCATTTTTCTAGGATTAAAGATGATCACTCCTTTTGTGGCTGCCAAGTCTTGCTAGGGCACTCTTTCCTCTCTTAAAATTTGAAACATCATGGATGGTACCAGATTAAGCACTCCACATCAGAGTTAGAGATCTAAAACCAGGGAGTACTAGTTCTTTTCCCTCTTTATATTTTTGCAACATTGAGGACAATGTTTGATTTAAGTGTGGGGGAAGGATATAATTTCTTTGGTTATGCTTGTCCTTATGCAATTAAAAAGAATTTTTTTATTTGATATTTTTGCATTGTTTAGGATTGACCTTAATTTTGAGCTTTCCCCATCTTAGAGAATATTATCAAGTCAAAAAAAAAAAAAAAAAAAAAAAAAATTAAACTAAAAAAAAAAAAACTTAAAACTAAAAAAAAATTATTAAAAAAAAAAAGTTCTAATTAAGCCTCTAAAGTCTTACATTTTTTTTACGATCTTGAGATTGACTATGAGAATAGAGATTAGTTTGTAATATGATCAACAGATTATTAGTTTATGAATATTTTGCTACATGATTTCTTTAGAAAAGTAGATGATGACCTTTGCCAATTAAGTAAAACTGTTGTTTGGGGAAATGACTCAGGTATGATCAAAAAAAAAAAAAAAAAAAAAAAAAAAGAAAAAAAGAAATTCACACACACACACGCACACAACTCCAATGACTTCTCTATACCTTACTTAGTAACCGGGGGCACTTCATCACCAATGTTGGCACTCGCGTCAAACGGTAAAGTCAAAGAGGGTTATGAGTTAGGCTAAAAGCCTCTTGAGGTGCTGTTGGAGTAACCGAGTAACCGGTCTTTGCATCACCCATGTGCGGGTCGCGTAAAAAGGGGACCTACAACGGCTCAAGGAAAAACAAAAACAAAAAAAACAAAAAAAAACAAAAAAAAAACAAAAAAAAAAAAAAAAAAAAAATTCATACCTGAGGATCCTTATTAAATTAAATGAAAGGCTTGATTTAGTGGGGGAATTTAAATTTTTCTGGAGAAATTGAGTAGCGTAATATTCTTTTACTAATCTTATTGTTGAACTTATTGCGTACCGATCTTTTGATCATGGGATGTTAAGAGATTGTTACAATTGTCTAAGGCTATTGGCTTAGTGATCTATTCTTATAAGACATTAACTTAAAAAAAAAAAAAAAAAAAGATTTGATGATATGATCTAAGTGTGGTGGTTTATTGCTTTTGTTAAGAAATTTCATGAGCAATGTTCTTTTCAAATAATGAATCCTCTTTCTTCCGCGAGGACAAGCAAATGTTTAAGTGTGGGGGAGTTTGATAAGTAGATATTTTATAATTAAATAAGTATAGATTCTAGATATATTTGATTGAATTTATTAATATTATACTTATTTAATTATCTTTTATATATTTATCTATCTTTTAATTAAATATAGGAGAAAAGAATATTATAACAGAAAATCTATTGATATCCTATTTTATTATGCAGAGATATTATGGATGTCACAAATGCCTATTTGAAAGGATATTATAAGTGTGATAATATATTATCTGAAGAGAAAATAAGAGATGAAGACGTGGGCCCAAGCTGGAATTATTCATTGGGAGAAAGGAAAAAAAAAATCAAAAGGATATAATATATCCTTTACAACAAAACAATAAAGCAGAGCACGTACAGTAGGCTATAATCAGGGAAAGGATATGATATATCCTTTAGAAAAAGATAAATAAAGCATCGTGGGACCCGCGACAAAATAGAGAGCCTAACTAATATATATTGAAGGCCACACATCAGAGAAATAGGGGAGAATTCAGGAAGAAGCTGGGGCGCGCATTCGAGAGTAATTACGGCAATTCAAGAAAAACGCAGAGCATCAGGGAGACGACGCACATCAGCGAGGAGCATTGAGACTGAGGGATTCTTTAAGAGTTTTTATTTCTCTTTTCTTTTCATGTCTTCTCGAATCGATTTTCATCTTTTCATGGGTTTTAGTATAGCCATGCTCGGCTAGTTTTCTTTTGTAGTTAGGGCGAGGATGAACCCTATGCGAATTTAAAATATTTGGTTGGATTCTTTATTGATCTTTATTTTTCTTGATTGAATGAATTATCTCGTCTTAAAGCTTTCTTGAAGATTGATCACCTTTTAGATTGTTCATAGGTTAATGTATGACAATAGAGATGTTGGTGCATTTAACTAGACCCGTTAATTCATCGTAGAGTTGTATGACCTAGACATAGGCTTACGATTTTATGCGATCTCATAATTACGGTTTAAAAATATAATCTTTCCAATCAATACTAAGACATTAGGTTGATTTCAAAGATAACGGACTAAGGTAGCATCAAGACATTGGGACTTAGTCTAACTTTAGAGAATTGATCGTCAATCATGAGAATAATAATCAATTAGGGATTCAATTCAAATTATTAGAGGAACATAGGGGGATTCTCATCCCTAGCTGCGTATTTCTTAATTGAAGGTCTTAATTTTGGATTACTCATTTTTCTCTCAAATTGTTCTTGAGATTCATATTTTGGATTCTTTATTTAATTCTTTAAATTACGTTTGGTTACAACTCACCCCATATTACTCATTCATCCAACTAAAGCAAAAAATAGCGAATTAGTGATTGGAGTCTTATTCCTCGTGGGACGATCTTTTTCTCACTACTTTATTACTTATAACGACCGGTGCACTTGCACAAGTCGCTATCGGTTAGTCGACTAAACCTCGGGGTTTAGTCGACTAAATATCGAGGATGTTCAAAAAAATTTCCCCCCGAGATTTAGTCGACTAAACCACGAGGTTTAGTCGACTAAATATCTGTGTTTTCAAAAAAATTTGTTCCCCGACATTTAGTCGACTAAACGGGGGTAAATCGCTTAAATAGTTTAAAACAGGGACATATCTTAAATAGTTATTTCAAAAGGGGCAAATTGGAAAAAAAGCCAAGATTAGCTCGCCTGAACGCCGAAGGAAAGGAACGAGCGAGTGGTTCGCCGGCGATTAGCTGTTGTTGACTGTGATCCTCCTGCCGGTGAAATCGAAGGCGTGCACAGACTCCTTTATGGCGGCGTCGTTTAGGTGGATTTTGCAACTTCACAAGGACGTTCCCAAAGCTGCTCGATTCTACGCGGAAGGCTTGGACTTCACCGTCGACGTCTGCACTCTTCGTTGGGCTGAACTTCGCTCCGGTTCCCTCAAGCTTGCCCTAATGCATTCTCCCAAGTATGTATATTTAATCGCCCGTCTCTCTTATCTGATGCGCTCTAGCTGTTTGATTAAATGTCGATTTAGCCTGCTAAGCGAAAATTGTAATTTATACTGTGTTGTGTGTATGAACGTTACTTTACACTCGTTGTAAGATTACAATGCCATAAGAACGATGAGGAGTTTGTGAGATGAGGAGCTAATAGTTGAAGCCATTAGTTTGGTGAAAGTTTGTTGCTGGTTTTATTCTCTATACTAAATTGAAGGGTGCCCAGACTGCGTTTACAAGATACTGCTATCCTAATTAGAAAGACTTTGCTTACTTATATCACAATAATTGACACGAAATATTTCACTGATCATTGAGGATTCATATGCCGACAATTTAATGATTTATGCCCCTTTTTCTCCTAGAAAGTTTGCTGAAGGCATCATGGCAGTTAATTTGATATTTGTTCTTTGTGCATTTCTGATTTTGAAATACAAAAAGGGCATTGTGGTAAATGTCAGAAAAGTCGAGCTGATGAAACAGCAGAGCTTCCCCCTTAAGGAATTCTGGCTGCCCCTGCTAATTAAGGATTTATGCTTCATCTTAGCTTCATTTCCTGGGCCAAGGAAAGAGCCTCGTTTATACTTCTATTAAGAAAAGTATCATATAATGTCTGTTTTGAATATTTTCTCTGAGATGGGAGAAGATGATCATGGTCTGGTTGGTCATCTCTGTCTTCATTTTTGCCCCATAACTATGCTTGTTAATAGGGAGGTAATGGAATTGAACTATTCAACCACATTACCACAGCAGGAGGATGAGTTTGATGCGCATTCAAATGCCATGGACTTTGGCTTTGGTTGTCTGGATGAATTTCTATTTGTTCATTAGCTTTCCTTTTTTATCATAGTTCATTTGCTTTGTTTGAATGCAGTTAGCATGCATGTGGAGATGAATTGTTTTCCCCCATATGACCTTGCTTGAGATATGCAAAAAGTCTGTATTTTTAGGATTATTTATCTGATGTGGAAGCTATTTTATTAATTTTACACGCAACTTGAATTAGGCATCAATTTTATTGTTTTTGGTAATTGACTGATTATCAAACTATGGCATTTACTTATTTTCGGTTAGAACTTTGGGTAAATAGTCCTATCTTTTATTTCTGTGAGGTTAGCTACATTATTTGGTTTCTAACATGCTAATTTAGTTTCACAGTGACAATGTGCAGCAGGGGTACTCCTCGCTCCTATCATTCACAGTAACTGACATCAACAGCACAGTGACTAAATTGATGTCATTAGGAGCTGAGCTAGATGGACCTATAAAACATGAGATTCATGGAAAGGTAAGATCATTTAATACACACGCATAATGCTTTATACTTCATTAGGCTTAGAAGCAATGGTTGTCTGATATGATTTGCATGTGAGCAGGTTGCTGCAATGAGGTGTATTGATGGGCACGTTTTGGGTCTGTATGAACCAGTATAAGATGGGACCTCTGTTAACACTAAAATTAGTAATGGTAGCTTGAGCTCGTTTCGGGAGGTCGAAAAAACTTGCAGCATATTATTCTCCATTTTTTGGGATTCTCTGCAGTAAGTGGTAGTGTTTTTTTTCTTTGACATTTCAGAGGGTAAGAAGTGACGGACTTGAGAGTAGGGCATAAAAGAATAATCAAGAAGATTGCGAATTACTTTTTTATGTAGATAGTTGAATTTTTCTTTTTAACCGTCCGTATTCCTGATATCTGATAGGAAATACTCTTCTGATATTATTTTGACTACTCATTGAGTTCTCATCTTGTGCTTATTTCAACAATGTCTGAAGCTGTTGGTTTCCTCATGTTAAATCTCTTAGATGTCTTTAGGGCTGATCTGCATTTGTCATTGTACAGCTCAGTGTGCTACAAGAGATTATGATGCATTTGGGATGTATGCTTATTGGTCATTTGAAAAATTAGAACTGTACAGGCTGAGTTTGGACGGGTAAATCTTGTATGTGATTTGAAAGGCTAACTGATAAATGTTTCATGTTTCAAATTTAATTGTCTGATCATGAACTTAGAAGTAATGATAATTTCCGTAGGTAAAAGAAGGTTTCATTCAACCAGAGGTAATAGAAGTTAAATTCACAAATTTAATTCAAATTTGCCTGAGAATCAGATTTTGATACACGTCCTATTAGACCCTTCTGCTTATCATTAGGGGTGAGCAAGGGACCCGCAACCCGTCCAACCGCCCGCGCCTTGCGAAATTTTCCCCGGATTAAACCCGCCCAGATTGGGCCCGTCACGGGTAACGGGCTGCCCCGTACCCGTTTACATTATACGGGCGGGGCACGGGCTGAGGTGCGGGGCACTCGTGCCCGCCCGTTACCCGTTTACTTAGTTTTTTTTTTTTTTTGCCGCCTCAGCTCAAACTTAGAGACTCAAAGACAGAGTCACGGGAAGGAGTATTGGCTTGCTTGTACTCTTGGACAACAGTTACTCTTTTGTTCTTTTCCCTCCCACCATCACTTTTTGGTTTCTTACTTTTTACTCCATCCACGGTCCACCCCACAATCTAGCAAGCCCATCACTTCCTGACACGTAAGGTCACTTTTGTAGTTCCGTCCCACTCTGAGGCTGTTTTCATAATTTCATTGTTACAAGTCTTGGTCAAGAGCAGAGGCGTAGAGTAGAGTAGTAGAATCAGACCTTCAGACTTCAGTTTTGTTTTTTCCCCACTCAAACCCTCGCACGTAGACGCAAGCTCGCAGCTCGCTCTAAGTTTCTCGATCTCGCTCTCTATTGCCGCCGTTGCTAGCGCCGTGTCTCTCCATCTCGCTCTTGCTCACTCATGCCGCCTCAGTCGCTCACCGCGATCTCGACGTCTACGTCTCCCTCTCCCTCTCGCCATCAACGTCTCCCTCTCCCTCCCACCGTCGACCTCTCCCTCTCACCATCGACAGCCAATAGATTTTCATAGTTAATCTGATGATTTTTTTGTGTGTTTGAATTGTGGACTGTTCTGGGCAAAAAAAAGTTCTGGGCCAAAGAAACCTTTTTTTTTTTAAAAAAAAAAAAAGTCCTAATTCCTTAAACGGGTTCCTTTGACCCGTTTAACCCGTACCCATTTCATATGGGTTAAACGAGTTTTTGCCCCGTACCCATGTAATTTAAACGGGCGGGCCACGAGTTACTCCCAGGGCAGCCCCACCCCTACTTATCATAAACATTCTCAATGGTGAATTTTCTTTTCTATCAATAATGATAATTTAGCACATTTCTTGTTCACTTTCCGGGAACAAGGTTTGTGGCATAGGCCCAAGCATTGTTGTTCACTGGATCAGCCAGGTGATCTGCAAGGTTTTCCAGTGGGCCCTTTCCAGTCACAATGTCTTGAACAGAGAATCCAAACATTGAGAACATGGTCAATCTTCCATTCTTAATCTCCTTCACCTTCAACTCTGCAAAAGAAGTATTGAAAAAAAAAAACTCTGCAAAAGCCTTTGGTCAAAGCTTCCTCTGAGGTAGAGTGGGTCAATCACCTCTCCAAGAGGCCCACTGGCAATACGATAGCCCTCCACAGTGCCCATCAAGATCAATTGGAAGGTCCAGATGGCGAGGATGCTTTGTGCATGGATCAAGCTTGGATTACCCTTGTAGACAAGCCCACCCTCATTGAAGATCTGAGATCCGGCCTTGAACCACACGGCCTCACCAAATTTGACACCGTTGCAGGCCAAGAGCTTAGGGAAGACACATCCCAAAGCTCCAAGCATGGCCCACCTGGCGTGGTCCGCGTGGATGACTTCAAGTTCACGGTTCGTGGCGAAGGTCTCTTGGTCAGCAGAGAGCCCAGTTGTGGCCTAGCCATAGTCACCAGGGAACTCACCGGCCAAGTAGGATGGAGGCTCACCAGAGACTAGGCCCAAGTGCTTGACGCGGTCTGGGCCTACTATGGGCTTCTAAAGGAAACAGGCTTGGCCACTGTTTTCCTCATAGTGATCGTCCAACTCCAAGCTCAGGGGTGGAGGGGCCTGCCCAGCTAATGATGAAGAGGAGAAAGCCATTGTTGAAGCAGCCATTGTTGATAATAGTTCTAAAATGACACAATAATTCAATAAAAGAACTTTGAATTGAGTTTGAACATGTAGTTGTTGATGCAAACATTGGGCTTAAATCGGCTTTATATATGTCTTTTTTTTTCCCCATGGAAGAGAAATTTCATTACTTCAAAAATATGTACAAAGGCAATGAAACACAATGATTTACATCAAGAAAGAAGAGAAAAGCTCCTAATAGTGTAACAGTTTGAGCTATTGTGGATCTGGTCTGTACTAATATGTCTTTAACAGTAAAAGTTTTTTGGACAAAAATGCGTTGATTCCTAATTTCCCAAAGTTTTATGCAAAATCTAATTTATCAAGTACTCCCTCTGGTCCTAATTATAGGAGCACATTTTAGAGTTGGTTTTGATCCTAATTGTAAGAACAAGTTTTAACTTTTGTCAAATTTTTCCTATAATACCCCTATTTATACTTTCTCAATAATAATTTAATAATACACCTATAATATTAACTCAATATTATGAGTAAATAATTTGAAGTCTTATTTGCTTGGTTGGTATGAAATGTTATTATTTTTATACTGGAAAATGGTGGGGAGGTATATGGCATTTTAAACAATTATTGTATGGTCCAAGGACCCCATGTTTCCCACCCACCACCGTCACTCACAGTCATATAATGTACTGATTCAACTAATTTTGTTTTGATGTAATTTTCAATTTTTAGTAGGGATATTTTTTAAAAATAATTATAATTAACTAATTTAACTTCTCTCTTTAATCTCTCCAAATTTTGGTAAATAGTTTTTATAATTAGGACCGAAGGGAGTAGTATCAAGATTGTTATTTACAAGCTGTTCAGTTACCCATCATATGTATTATATATATATATATAAATTTCGGGGAAAGGGGTTGGGCTTTACGCCACAGGTTCAGAAAAGCGCTAACTTGGCCCGTCCACAAGGATACTTACTGAGAAAGATACACGTCTCCACCTCTACCAACATTACCATGGCTTTCTAGACCCCTAGGATGCCTCCCACAGCGCCTTGACCAACGTAGGGATCGAACCCCCTCTCTTAAGGTGAAGAAGTCTGACCCCCACACCAGTTGAACCCAAAGACGAGGGTATTACCCATCATATGTATTGATATCGAAAGAAGTCATCTTCTAATGAGATCCAATGTCCAAAATTTCCATCGTTCTGTCTTGGAAGGCTGGATTTTCTTGGTCCACTTATCATATCCAGATTGTTTTCTCAGACCAAATATCTTGAGAAATACTAAAAGCGCTTGCTCCATCCAATAAAACTTTGCCATTTGTTCATCTGGATGGAGGACTATATCTGCAACAACAAAGAAGGCAGCAAAAGCATAGTAAAAATATCGAGTTTAATAACAGCCTAGAAATACTCAAAAAGCCCTTTTTTCTTGTTCGATACTATACAAAACTATACATGTGGATGAGAACGCTCTGTTCAAATTGGACCACACGTAGTAACAACGGGATAGGTAAGTAAAAATATAGGGTTTAGGAGCAAAAATACACACGCTCTTTATCCTCGAGTCCCAGTCACCATATGCTTTTTTGAGAAGCAAAAATACACATGTGTTTACATTTTAGGAGCAAAAGTCACACCACCGTTAAAATTTTGCTGTAAATACAACACTTCCTATTATAAATCTATTCGGTTTGTAAATATGATTTTTTTCATTGTAAATGACCAGATTTTAAATTTTGTTGTAAATACAAAGACTTCTTGTTGTAAATCTAGCATTTTTCTGTTGTAAATGACTTTTCTATGTTCAAAATCCAGGGTGTTTAAATGTTGTTGTAAATATGGCATTTTCTACGTAAATATGGCCGATTTTAAATTTTGTTGTAAATATAAGACTTCCTTTTTAAATATAGCATTTTTTTTAATTGTAAATGACCTTTCTATGTTCAAAATTTAGGTGTTTAGATGTTGTTGTAAATATGACATTTTCTATTATAAATATGACATTTTCTGTTGCAAATGCACCGTTAAGTTAGATTTTAACGATGGTGTGATTTTTGCTCCTAAAATGTAATCACATGTGTATTTTTACTCCCTAAAAAGTATATGGTCTTTGGCGCTCCCAAAGGTAAAGACATGTGTATTTTTACTCATTTACCCAAAAATATATGAAAAAGCTACATGCAAGGACCCCACTGCTATATATCAATCAAAAGAAAGGTTTACAATTAATTATTTCCAAGGTTAATATGCAAATTCTTCCTAAAAGTTTTTGTTCATAAGTAATGTTGCCTTAAAATTTTTTTAGGTTCAATGTTATTCTGAAAGTCTCAAAATATAGCAATTTTATCTCATACAATTGAAAAATTAACATTAACTATTAAAAAAAATAACATTGACGTTGATTTATTAACGATGTAAATGCAATATTACTTTATTTTAACACTTTTAAGTACAACATTGAATCTAAAGAGACTTTCGAGTTAACATCACTCTTTAGCAAAAACATTCGTAACAAATTTGTAGTTTAACCATTTATTTATATGTCAAGAGTGATGAACATATAACTCAATTTTACCACAATGAATGTTTAAAAACCACAAATTTGTAGTTTAACTATTTATTTAGACATATTGTCAATAGATCAATTTCTAACCATATGTATAGAAAAGATTTTGTTGTAATAGACAAAGCCTACTTCTATGATCCATACACCTTGAAAGGGATTACTCAATAGTTGTCAATTGGGAGATAACCGTATAGGATAAATAAAAATAATTTAAAAAAAATCATCTCTACTCTGAAGTTACTCATATTTTAACCTATAATTTTAATTTCAGACATAAACAATTCCCCCGTCATTTTAATAAGTTGAAAACGAACTAATTTAATAGTTAAACTTTCACTCCCTAAAATATTATATCTAAGTCCTTTGCTTCGCATGGTTTTGACAAAATTTTTTCCCGTTATTTATAATTTATTAACAGTATGATATTCTGGAAATTTCCAAAGCTCCACCTTCAAATATCTATTATGCTAAGAAAAAATATATGCCTCATGTATTGCCTCGTGGCACCAACAGTGCGGGTCACTCATAGAGAACAAAATATCTCACAATCAAGTTATTAAATTGAGCCACTCACTGGGTGGAGGGTTAGTGGGTCGATCGAATCAAACCTAACTAATCTGGACTAAACTTATAAGAAAGTAAAGATTTCAAAGTTATTGATATGAAATTATAAAGAAAAAATTTTAAAAAATGATTTAAAAAAAATCTTAAATTAGGTTAATGCCCAAACTGAACAGGTATGCTAGTTTATAGACCGAACCGGCCAGTCCGATTGAAATTTAATAACCATGCTTTAACTTTTAACATGAGAAAGTTTGAGGTGTGTTTGGAAATACTTCTTCACAAATCCATTTTTGTACTCTTTTATTAGGTCCGATCATCTGATTCCCAAGTCATTACCACCAACCCATTTCAATTGAGACTTACGAATATGAAAAACACACTACAAAACAAAATTATAAATTTCTTTGACTTGGATATGTGGTTGGAAACTAAGTTTACACGTGGCCTGTTCTTTTGGTTACAAGTCTTAGCCTTCGGTGGATGAGAGAGTGCCAGCTCAGTCGAGAAATAAAATCTCAAAATCTTGTGACTACCAATCAGAGTGATGATTTTGATACCCCTGAGATAAGAAAGACAACCACTTTATCGCTATAAAAGCCCGTCCAACTTCTTCAATTATTCCACAATTCTCAATTAACATCACGAAAAAGCCCACAGTTCTCTTGAGTTATATCAACATGGCTGCCTCTACTATGGCTCTTTCTTCCTCATCTTTTGCCGGCAAGGCCGTTCCACTTCCTCCTGCCGCCATTGAGACTGGCCGCTTCTCCATGAGGAAGGCCACCGGCAGGCCCGCCAAGACTGCCACCTCTACAAGCCCGTGGTACGGCCCAGACCGTGTCAAGTACTTGGGCCCGTTCTCCGGAGAGCCCCCATCCTACTTGACTGGTGAGTTCCCTGGTGACTATGGTTGGGACACCGCCGGGCTCTCTGCTGACCCAGAGACCTTTGCCAGGAACCGTGAGCTTGAGGTCATCCACTCTAGGTGGGCCATGCTCGGAGCTTTGGGTTGTGTCTTCCCTGAGCTCTTAGCCCGCAACGGTGTCAAATTTGGTGAGGCTGTGTGGTTCAAGGCCGGATCCCAAATCTTCAGTGAGGGTGGGCTTGACTACTTAGGCAACCCAAGCCTGATCCATGCACAAAGCATCCTTGCCATCTGGGCCTGTCAAGTGATCTTGATGGGAGCTGTTGAAGGTTACCGAATTGCCGGTGGGCCTCTTGGTGAGGTTACCGACCCACTCTACCCCGGTGGAAGCTTTGACCCGTTGGGCCTGGCTGATGACCCAGAGGCTTTTGCCGAGTTGAAGGTGAAGGAGATCAAGAACGGTAGGTTGGCTATGTTCTCCATGTTTGGATTCTTTGTTCAAGCCATTGTGACCGGAAAGGGCCCGTTGGAGAACCTTGCCGACCACCTTGCTGACCCAGTCAACAACAATGCCTGGGCCTATGCCACAAACTTCGTCCCCGGAAAGTGAGTTTTCATTAGAGAAAAAACGATGGGTGTTTCGCCCCTCTTGTATTTTGAATCTGTGAGGTGGTGATGTAAATTTGTTGAGAACCAGTGAGAGAATGACTTAGAATTATTTATGTTCGCATGCTCTCCTGAAATTGCTCCTTGACCTTGTTTGAGAAAAATCTCAGTTGAGTTCAGACTTTGAGAAAATAAGCATAATTTTAATGAAATGACAAGTGTGTTGTGTGTTTGAGTATATATAAAATAAAAAAGATTCTATCAACAACAAAAAAATCATATTATTGATAATTCATAAATAACTTGACTTTTTTTCAAAAGAAAATTGATTGTATGATCGTGTAGTTTTAAACTCTATTTGTACGTGGACAAATATCGAATTAGGTACAACTTGGTAAAGTTTATTATTAATTTTTGAAATAACATGGAATAAAAACATTTTAATGGTATTTACTACGTATCAAACAACATATTCATTAATGAATTTTTCAATAAAAAAAGTGATTACAAAATATTTGTACATATATTTTGATAAGGGAGACACCAAAATTTAAATTCAGTCATACACTTTAATAAATTATTAATGATGAAGAGGCCTAATAAATTTTTTTGAATATTATTAAAAGACTAAAACACCCTCATATAGTTAAAAAAGGAAATTGAAGGTAGTTAGATGCAGCCCTTTTTCTATTATTTAAATGTTATTTAATTAATATTTTTCTCTTTATTTTAAATTTTTTGTTTGATAAAAAATAGTTAGTTTTTTTTATGATTTGTTTTTTTATTAATCAAAAAAATATTTATCTATATATAAAATATTTTCTAACAAACAAAAAACTATACTATTTGTTGAAATAAAATTATTTAAATTTGTATATATATTCTATATAATCACAACAAATATTTTTGTATAAGTATAAATCAATATGTGCAATATATTTTTTAAAAATATTGTATTTTTTTTTATCGATATAAAATTACTCAGATTTGTATATATCCTACACTTAATTTTTTTTTTTTTTTTGTCCAACTAAGATATTATGTAAATATAATAATATAATGGGTGATTTGGAAAATAAAATACTTGTCGCATCTTCTAAAGGGAATTAACGAACATTGGATGTGTCTATTTCATTTTTGAATTACATATTAAATCATGGAATAAATTTTGTTAGTTTTTTTTATTAGTATATAATAATCATAGAAAGCAAATAGAGAATTGAATTAGCGGGTAAAGGTGATTTGGGGAAGAAGAGATAACTTTGAGGAGGCAACATGGTCATTTAACAACATTCAAAAATCTGTAATTATGACTCTTAGCTTGATAAAGAATATATATATTAAATGTAGACGCTTAAATTTAAATTTTGGTATTTCAGCTAGATTTATATAAGATTCTCCATTTTCACAATTTTTTTAATAAAATAATATTATTGGTAAAAAAATGTTGATATATATTGTTTTAATTTTAAAAGTTAATTGAATACAAAATAATGTAAATTTTTAATACAATTGTTAGTTCTTATAATTTGATTAAATTTTCATTTTGGTCTATGTAGTTTTGATCATCAGTTTTGGTTCCTATAGTTTTATAAAAATTTTGGTCTAAATTTACTGAAGGTTAAAGTGCAAATTTGCTTCGAAAGTTTTCATTGATGAGCAACATTACCCTAAAATTTTTTTAGGTTTAACATTCCCAAAAGTTTTAAAATTTAGCAACGTTGCCCTATCCATACTTTTTAAAAAATAACATTAGCCCATTACAAAATTGACATTGGCAGTTAATTTTTTAATGGAAAAATGACAATATTGTTCCATTTCAAGACTCTAAAGGCAATATTGAACCAAAAAAAAAAAAAAAAAAAAAAAAAAAAAAAACCTTCTAAGGTAACTGCTCCTCAATAAAAACTTCTAGGGCTAATTAACACCTTAATTCTTTTAAGGAATGATCCTTATATCTTTAATAAATTTTGGTTGTTACTTCTAAATGTAAACTCAGACTATAAAACCAATTATTTAAAATGAAATGGATTAAAACTAAAATTTGATGAAAGTATGATATAATGTAAAAATATCAGGTTTCACAGGCCAGAAGGAAACAGAAAGACTTTTTGTCTTTGGGGGCTAATACAAAGTATTCATGTGGAACACCCTTGTTTTGAAACAACCCAGTAAAGGAGTTGACACTCTTATCAAAGGGAGGGGGTTCGATCCTGGAGTTGGTCAATGCTACTTGGAGGAGATCCTAGCTCTTAGGTAGGTAAACGCCCTGAGGATAATAAACGGCTCGCCCTGCCCAACATCAGTATGACCTAGGAAGAAGGGAGATTTCGCCTTACCTTGGATCGTGGGTGACCCAACCCATTTTCTAAAAATTTTATAGAAAAAAAAAAAAAAAAAACAAAAAAGTATTCATGTGGATGAGAAGGCTCTGTTCAGAATGTACCGCACAAAGTGACGTGGACAAAGATAAACCGTATGAGAAGTTATTATTTCAGAGGCATCCCATAAAACATAAAATATAGGGAAATAATATTAATAAAGTCTCACAACTTGTTAATAGTTGTTGTCTTACTTATTAATTATTATTAACAACCTTATAAGACATTTTTGATATTATTTTCTTTAGCTAGGACCTAAAAGTGATTTTCTCTAAAATCTATATATTTAGATATAAAAAAAAATCAAATATCTAGAAGCCTAAAAAATAGTGTATAAAAAGGAACGTTAGCTTTCATAATAATTTAACATGTTAGGTTTGTAAACATGGTCCTTAAGCACTTTCTCAAAAAATTTTACCATGACATTTTTCTCAAATTCAAACCTTACAAATGGAAAAAAAAAATGTTAATATCAATAAAACTGGATCATATTCAAATATGATACAGTAATACTACCCTGAATCTTTAATATGAGATCTTGTTTAAAATATAAATTATACTATGAAATCTTATATTAAAAACCGGATGTAGTATTAAGTATTAAATGTGCAACTTCAAATGTGCAAAAGTTTGAAGGCGTACGTGTTTCAAAGTCTCCTTCACAAAATTCAATTTTATAATTTTTTGTTTTTGGTCGCAATCATACTCTTAAGTTATTACAACCACAATATTGAATTTCAATTCATAAAAATATTTCTCATTTCATTGCTGTAACCATCAATGAAGACTAGTTTGCTTCTTTCACGAGTTGTTTTCAGATGTTAATAGTTGATGACATGCTAATTTGTCTACTCTCACAAACACTTGAAATTAGAAACTTTCTACCAACGAGAAGTGACACAATTGGTTAAGGTGTCGGCTTTCACTCCAACATGGAGGAGGTTCGATATCCGCTGGTCGATGTTAAAGCGCCGTTGGCGGGTGATCCGTAAAGATATCTTTATAAGCGTTTCTTGAATTTGTAGACATGTCTTAGCCCTAATGGGTTACCGGTGTCTAAATAGACAAACTGAATTATCATTTCTAGGGGCAATGAATAATTCAGATTGCAGATAAAAGAGGAGAATCAACAATAGGGTGACCACAATCCAAACTTACACGTGGCTAGTTCACATTGGCTCACACTATTTGCCTTTAGAGGATGAGAGATTGCCAGATAGGACGAGAGATAGATACTACAAGGAAATGTTGAACAGCCAATGAGAATGAAGATTTAGATAGCAGGAGATAAGAAGACAACATTTATATTCGATATAAAAGCCCACCCAACTGCTTCAATTCTTCCACCGTCTCAATCATCACCACATAGAAAAAGCCCACCTCAACAATTCTCTATAGTTCAACCATGGCTGCCTCCACTATGGCTCTTTCTTCCTCATCTTTTGCCGGCAAGGCCGTTCCACTTCCTCCTGCTGCCATTGAGACTGGTCGCTTCTCCATGAGGAAGACCACCGCCAAGCCCTCCAAAGTTGCCACCTCTACAAGCCCGTGGTATGGCCCAGACCGTGTCAAGTACTTGGGCCCGTTCTCCGGCGAGCCCCCATCCTACTTGACTGGTGAGTTCCCTGGTGACTATGGTTGGGACACTGCTGGGCTCTCGGCTGATCCAGAAACCTTCGCCAGGAACCGTGAGCTTGAAGTCATCCACTCTAGGTGGGCCATGCTCGGAGCTTTGGGATGTGTCTTCCCTGAGCTGTTGTCCCGCAACGGTGTCAAATTTGGTGAGGCTGTGTGGTTCAAGGCCGGATCCCAAATCTTCAGCGAGGGTGGGCTTGACTACTTGGGCAACCCAAGCCTGATCCACGCACAGAGCATCCTTGCCATCTGGGCTTGCCAAGTGATCTTGATGGGAGCCGTTGAGGGTTACCGAATTGCTGGTGGGCCTCTCGGTGAGGTTACCGACCCAATCTACCCTGGTGGAAGTTTTGACCCATTGGGCTTGGCTGATGACCCAGAGGCTTTTGCAGAGTTGAAGGTGAAGGAGATCAAGAATGGTAGGTTGGCTATGTTCTCCATGTTTGGATTCTTTGTTCAAGCCATTGTGACCGGAAAGGGCCCATTGGAGAACCTTGCCGACCACATTGCTGACCCAGTCAACAACAATGCTTGGGCCTATGCCACAAACTTTGTCCCCGGAAAGTGAGCTTAGAGAATAGGGATGTGGGCTTTTTTTTTTTTTTTTTTTTTTTTTTTTTTAATAATCTTGAGAAGTTTGAATGAATATGTGGGCCTTGATGTAAATTTGTTGGGAAGGAGTGAAAGAATGAATTGAATTTTGTGAAATGATGCTCAATCTTATGTGTTGCCTTAAAAATTATTTTATTCAATTTGTTAGTTTGGTCATCTTTGTGTGCTTTCCGATTTTGAGGGCGATTGTTTGCTATCCCTGAAATACTGAAGTGGTTTGAATTCGCTTTTTAACCTTTATAAAAATTCAATTGAAGAATAGCACAAATCTATGATTCTTTTAATTTTTGGGGGAATGATAAAATATTTAACAAACAAGTCAGCGATATGTAATATATTATTTTTGGTGAATAGAGTTTGTTAAATTCCGTTAGTGCTTATTATTATCTTTTCATTTAATATAAAAACAAGAAAAAGAAAGAAATCTTAGATTTTAAAGCTAGCTTCATTTTAATTCGCTCACTAGAAACTGAAATTATATGTGGAATCGATCACAATATGCTTATTTCAATTTAAAAAGCAAATCATAAAATGTGGTAGCCATATCTTGACGTATGAAGAGGAAAGTGAGGGGATATTAGGAAGGAAAACTACAAGAAATGGTAAAAAAAAAAAAATTATACGATTTTTGAGAGTTTACGTCATAATTTCTCTCCATCCAAACATAGAGTAAACTTATTACGAATAGTTTTGTTGTCTATTGGTCCCAAAATTAGATCACCATTAGGCTGCTATAAAAAAAATTTACCATTAGGCCAGTGTTGTTTTTTAATGCATAAAAGCCAACCAATTTTTAAATAATATATACAATCATAAGTTATTTTACTTAAAATTTTTAAACAGTTTGTTGGAATGATGGCAAAATAAATAAATAAGTTGTCTGTTTACTACATTTCGATCTTCTTACTAGTTCTATAATTATATCGCACTCCACCACATATTTCATTAGATTTAAGTAGCCAATGAAATTGTGCCATCTAGATTAATTATACACATAAAGACTAACCTTCCATCAAACCACCTTTATCCTACATTTGGATGGAGAGAAAATTAGAAGGAAAGAAAACTAAGGGAGAAGACTCCCAAAAATAGTAATATTTTTTTACCATTTATGAAAATTTTAAAATCTAGTATTCCCTTCCCCCTATTTTCTCTTCATGCAAACATAGTAATAATTCTCTTTCTAGTGTCATACCTTGTGGAATATTGGGTTACCAAACGCAATTGAATCATTCGAGAGGTTTAATTACTTGTTATATCAAGAAGAATTGTAACGGTATGTGGAGGAAATGTGAAGGGAAAAATGTAGATTTCCATAGCTGTCACTTGAATACAAAGAACATGCTTTATGGTTATTCATTGCAACATTTTGTGTATGTGGTTGTGTGGTTTCTTGGTTTATTTTTCATAACAAAGGTATTTTAGTCATTCCACATTTACTCATTTTCTTTCCTCTGTGTTTTTGCGTAGGATGAGTGATGATATTTTCTTTCCAATTTTCTCTTCTCTCCATTTGTTTTTTTTTCCCTCATTTTCTTTCCTCCCATATTGTTTTTGGAAAATTGTATTTAAGTCTCAAATAATAGAAAATAAAAATAAAAATGGTCATTGAAAATATCAAAATTATACTTAAGACTGTGAAGGGTTATTGCAATAAATTTCAATTATCAACTTGTCGATGACACTTATAGACTTGTCGATAGATCTTATTGGACTTGTCGGTGGATCGCATCTCGACTTGTTAGTGGACGCACATGAACTTGCCAGCAGAATTAAAATTTATTGTAAAATAGTCTCATTGAACTTAAATGCAATTTTGACCTTTTTTTCCATTTTTTCTGTTTCTTGAGACCTAAATGTAATTTCCCGCTTTTTTTCTTCCCCTTCAAATCCAAGCAGCGGGGGTAGGGCACAGAATTGACTTGGGAACCTCACTCCCTTCCCTCTCAGCGAAACTCGAGGTAAACTCAACTCTTTTCACGGCCTTTTCATTCTTCCTGTTAGCATAATTTCATCGTTTATGTCTTTCTCTTTTGTATTTTCTCTATGCTACAAAAGTTTCTATATAATTTTAATCTGAATGTCTACACAGTCGTATGAAGCTTTGTTTTTGTCTTTATCGGATGGAGGTAACGGTAGGAGAATGGGGATTTCCTTTTCCGAAGCATCAGTGGAACTTATTCCTTGGCCTATTATTCGGAAATCAGCATTCATAGGATCGATGGACAAATTTTTTAATTTTCATCTTCCCTGTTGTGTTCGTTTTTTCTTCCAGGCCTATATCCTTGTCTCCCGAAATTGTTATATTTTCTAGATGTAATTACTCGGTATTTTCATTGTTTATTGTCTGGATCATTTTGACTATGGCTAATTTTCTCAGTGGCTTATAGTTATTTAACAATTATAACTTGACTTGCTTTTATCTTTTATGGACCCAAGACATCTGAGTATCTGGCTTTTAAATTCAAGCAGACGGTATATCATAACTATCTGGTTTTTTTTTTTTTTTTTTTTTTTTTTTTTTTTTTTTTTTTAAAAAAAAAAAAAAATTCATCTTGCTTTTGTTGGTTGAGCTATAATAAGTCGATGGACTATTTCCCAGCTTGAAGTCTGAAGTTGAGCAATATTATCTTTTTGCTTCCTCCTAGGTTCTTTCCCTTTGTAATGTTGCCTACTGACTAGTGACCAGCTTGTTGCTTATTGGTGGAATTTGGGTTTCGTTACCATCATCCTATGTTAGGAAACTTATTTTCATTGCAATTGTATTTTTTTATTGCATTGAAAATTAACGGGTAACATGTATGTCTCCATAGATTTTGAGAACATTAACTACTGAGTTTCCATGGCCAACAACCCATCACAGCTTCTCCCATCAGGTTTGCACCCTTCTGATCACATGCTATCTCTGATTCTACTTTGTATTTTTGTCCTAATAAAGCATTAAAGTCTGTCTATGTGATATTTATGTTGGAAACAGAGTTGATTGACCGCTGTATAGGGTCAAAACTATGGGTGATAATGAAAGGAGATAAGGAGCTTGTTGGTACTCTCAAAGGCTTTGACGTCTATGTCAACATGGTGCTTGAAGATGTTACTGAATAGTAAGAACTTCACTGAAACACTAAGTCTTTATATTCACGCTTTTATGTCATTCCTATTGGATGTTCTGTTAATTGATTGTATGCATCTGGTTGTCTCCTTACTTGTGACTTGTGAGGATATTAATAAGAAGTAACTGATGATGTAATTTTAAATTTCAAGCTTTTCCTTGCATTTACCCAGTGAGCCTTTTCGCTGTTTAAGTTATTTGAATGTCTGGTCAAAGTTTGTTTGTAAATTATGAGGTAACTTTGCTGCTTTTCTGATTAACTGGATGCTATATCAGAGTACTTTTAGAGAAACTTCTGATTTTACCAAGGGTTTATTTTAGCTTTACTTTTTCATTGATTTGTTTGTTTGTGCCTGCATGCGTTTGTGGATTTATGAGTCCTATAATAAGCTGTTTTGGTAATTTTTGATAGTGAGATCACTTCTGAGGGGAGACGGATAACAAAGCTGGATCAGATTTTACTCAATGGAAACAACATTGCCATTGTAAGTATTATAGAGCGAAAATGACATTGAAGGGCCCATAATGCAATAAATCATAATAATGACAGTGAAAGATTTTCATAATCAAAATCTCTTCTAACGACCATAAAAATAAGTTGCCACTAAAGCTTTTTAGTTTTTACACTTGCAATTCATGCTCCTTTAAAATGAAAACATGGTTTTTTCCCCTCAATGTAGTAAGAGCGTTTTGGGTTTGTTACTTAGTGTGATATTTTGAAAGGCCAAGTAGTAATGTTAGGGAGCATGCATTGAAATTTTAGGCAGCAACAATAATAAATTATATTTATTGTCCCTGGAAGAGATTCAAGGTCCTTAATTGTTATTATGAGGCATAGGCCCTTGAGTTTTATTTTTCGCTAACAAGTAATTGTAATTGTTTTTCATTTTCATAATTTTCATTGGGTTTTAGTTAACAAGGCTTATGCTTTGTGTCATGCTTATTTACAGTTGGTTCCTGGTGGTTCACCTGATCCAGAATGAAGATCGATCACTTGGGTTATTGTTTTTAGTTTATATGCTCATGCTCAAGGCTCATCGTTCCTCTGTTTTAACTAGGATTCTGGGGTCATCTGTGTTCTGTTTCTTCAGTTTAGGTCTGAGATGTGATTGTAGTCTTTTTGGAATTTTGTTAATGCCCTTGATATAAATTGTTATTTGTTAGCCACAATGTTCCTCAGAATCTACCCATTTTATGTGAACTGGTTGATCTAATTTCTTGAACTTGTCTACATTTAGTACTGTACGAATGAAAGCTAATTGATCCAGGTAATTTACTGTACGAATCGGAACGAAGTTTTCCTCGCAAATCTTGACAGTTATATTGACAATTTCCTCCATTGCTAATTTATTTAGTTAAATTATTATATTCTAAATGTTAAATGCATATTCTTTCAGCACCCAGATTTTAATTTTCGGGAGCATTAAGTTCAATATTGATACTGAACGCCAAAAAAGAATTCGTATGACACTAGTGCTGCTAATATGAATCTCTGATTAAATATAAAACTGGTATCAGTAGTTGATGATATCTTCTTGAAAATTCTTTTAGCAAAAGTAATTGTACTTAATTATGATAGCATTGTGGGTAAGGGTTTGAGTTTGAACCGTTTTATCATCTAAAAGTTAATATGATTCTTAATTTAAATTTATAGTTAAAAAGTTATTTCTTTAATAATCATTGAAAAACAAGGTGTTTCAGTGCATAAGGCTTCTATTATGTGGGGTCCTGGGAAGAACAGATGTAAGCAACCTTATTCCCCACATGTAGAGATATTGTTTCTAAGATTTGAACCCATGACCTTCAGATCGTATAGAGGCATTTACCGTTGCAACAAGGCTCACATTCTCTTCAATAATTATTGAAATCTGAAAAAGAAAGAAGGAAATTTTAACTCAACTCAAAATAAATAAATAAAATTTTTAGAATTTAAACTATTCCTATCAAATTTAAACGGTATAAATTTTATTTCATAGAGAAACATGGTATTGTACAGAGAATGATCAGATAATGACCAGTGGTGGTAGTGGGAGAGAAATTGGCAGCAGAGAAAGAATCAAAGGGGCTCAATCATCATCCACTAGCGGTATTAATATGATATAAGCAGAAACCATTTTCTATTAATTTCGTTGTAAGGCTTTACAGTAGGAATTTTATACACTCTCAAATGTTGAAAAACAAAACGAAAGAATGGGAAAAAGAATGACTTCAAAATACAATTTACTACTCATCATGAAGCATTCTATATTTACATTCTCAAGCTAACGTGTTCATCAAAGCCAAATATCTTCAACCAGATTGATCCTTATTCTTTAGCAATCATCAAGAAGCTAAATTTGAGCTTTCATCATCATATAGGAAAAAAAAATGGAATCTTCAGTCAGATGTAGCATCAGAGGTGAGAATGTGAAGAGATTAGTTTAAGCTCCTTTTGCTGCTGCCCTAGCTCTAGCTACAGCCTTTGAGTAAAGCTCCTCATATAGAGCAGCTGAAGAATCCCAGCTGAAATCTATGTTCATGTCCTTCTGAACAAGCTTCTGCCAGCTCTCAGGATTGTTCCTGTAGAGGTTAAATGCGCGTTCCAACGCACCGTTTAATCCCTGTTACATTTGTCCCGTTAGATGGTAACAATACTTGTGACAAATTCCGAGTGGACAATAATGCTGGAAGCATGGAGGTTGAGGTATGCAAGGAAGGAGGAGGAACATGCCATGTTTTAATTGAGGAGAATCCAAGAGGATATATTTAATTTAAGCTTTACCTCTAATTTTTAATGCAAGAATAACCTTAATGAAAGAACCGGTGTGCCATAGCTTGTCATAACTGATATTATGATTTAAGATAGTAGACGATAAAGGGCAGCTCTGATTATGAGACAAGTTATTTCACTAACATACCTGCTCATCAGCGTTCAAAAATGTAAATCCATTTCGGAACTGGGAAGGTATAGTGTCATCATCAACATCAAAAACACTACAAGATCAAGAATTTAATTACTTTTTCATAAAAGAAGAATCACAATTTCATGTGTTGAAATCATGTGGAATGTACTAACCTGTCATTTAGACCACCAGTTTTTCTGGCAATGGGTATAGCACCATATCTCATCGATATCATCTGCAAATAAGAGGGTAATGGGTACAGGTTAAAAATAGGAGACTTGGGCAAGGGGTGTAGAAGCAAAAGTAAAAGAGGTTTTATACTGAGATATGCTAACAAGCATTTAGCAAAACATCTTGGTTATAGGAGGCACATTGTCTGCACACACCTTTAGGCTTCATTTATAAGTTTTTTTTTTGGCCGGAGGCTTCAGTTTATAAGTAAGGACATGATATATAACGTCTTTATGGCCTTGGTCTTAGTTTGGATCACAACACAGAATCACTGAAGGAAAGTGAAATGTTATGAAAGAAATTATGCCAAAGTTGCAAATAAGTAAATTTTGACCCCTTGTTGCTATGCAGCCCAACTTCACTGACATCATGCCCTGCTACCCTCGTTTTGCACTGCTAATAATATCATGTTAGTGTTAGTTATCACTATGGTCGTCTCCATTACACAGTGAATCATGTTCCATAATTTATCCCAAGAAAATAATACTCTGAGATAAAACCAATTAACCTCACTTTCATAGACTTGAGGGTACAAATCAACTCCCACTACCACCTTTCACCCACAGCCTTTTCTTTCTGCATCTTGTTCTATTTAACACTTAAGATCCTGTTTACAAAATATGAATACAATTCTTTTTCTACACATTATCTGCCTCCACAAACATCTCAAATCAAGTTGACCACCTTTCTTTCGTCACAATATGTCAGGAAAGCACAAGAAATGAATTTTGCAACACATGCAGGTTGGATTGCATTAGATTACATGATCAGTTAAATTGAGTAAGTCAACGTACAACCCTCTATTATCAAGATAGTTTCTTTTCATATATAGGTAAAAAACAACATTTGCCATGATAAAGGACATGAACAGAATGAAGCAAAAATCTGCCTGTGTCATATATATTCCAGAATGTGACAATAATGAAGCAAAAACACAGTTTTCTCCAAATTGCAAGAACAGTCATTTAGACTTTACCTGTGTTCTCCAAAAATCTGCCAGTCATATATATTCTGGAATGTGAAAATGATAAAGCAAAAACACATTTTTCTCCAAATTGCAAGAACAATCATTTAGACTTTACCTGTGTTAGCCCACAAGGTTCAAAGATTGATGGAATGATGAACATGTCAGATGCAGCAAAGATGGCATGTGAGAGAGACTCATCATACTTCAATATCAACTGTATCTGATCATGATTCTGAAATTGGTTGGCAATGCCCTCAAACTCCCTCTAAGGAATAGAAAAATGTTAATCACTTGACAAAAAATAGGAAAATGAACTGGCTTATAGTTTTATTTTAACAGGGTGCACAAGCTCCCACCAGGTGAGGTCTAGGAAAGGATAGATGTACGCAGCTTTACCCCCAAATTGTTTGGGAAAAAATATATTGACACTAGACAGCAACACTCAGAAAAAGAAACAAAGATTCAGCTAATACAAAATTAATCTGCTTAAAAATGAGAATATTTCACCATATAACAAACATTAGCCAACTTCCAAAACAGAATATTTATTTAATGAGTTGAGCTTAATTCTCTTTGAAAAACTAAACTTCATATGATTTTCCCAGAGCAATATGGAATGTAATTGAGATTATTATAATGATTTATGATGTCTTTGAAATTGAGTATTTATGGTTAGTTATTAGAAATTTAGGATTTTGTCGGTTAGGCTTGTGGATATCTGATCTCGTAGAAAAAGTTTCTATATACTACTCTTCAGGACTACGACCTAGTTATTAATAAGCTTGGGTTTCTTGAGTCTTAAGCTTTTTGTTACTTGTGTCTTTTGAATTGCCTGTATAATTGAAAACACCCGTCTTACAAATATTGCCCTTTTATCTAAGTTATAATTGTAAATCTACAATTAGAGAGATGAATACAATGCCTTGCCCTTGTGTAATCTTCTATGTTTGTTTTTTCATTTAAGAACTAAACCAAATACATGACTATATTAAAAATCATTTTTCTATGACATTCACCTCATTTTTAAGTTGATGTGACTGTTTTGACTTTTTTTTTTTTTTAAAAAAAAGTTCCTTTCCATGATATGTTCTGTGACTTTGCGTAAACTGAAATAGAATCCCACAATCCCACTAACTTCAGACAGAAGGGAAGCAAGTAAAACCTGAATATGTGGGACCGGACTTGAACCAAGAAGAATAAACTGTCCTCTCAGCTCCAATGTTCGATATATTGCATGTCTAATTAGATGGACACCTTTCTGTGGCACCAATCTTGTTATGCAGCCAACCTATAAAATAGAACAATTTTAAAAAATAAGCATCAAAGCATCCTAATTCATTTGTCCAGAGTGACCAATTCATATCAGATAGTGTAAACTTGTTTGACAATGGACATCATTATCGCATAGGTAGCACAAAATTAAAAATCAGCAATGGCACAGGCAATCAATATCAAAAGAGATTGCATCATAAGTCAGAAATTGACAGATATCAGAATAAAATGTTGATGACTGAGATATTCTAATTGATAGAAAATAGTATTTATTTCAAAAAGGAAACAGATAAACTATGATTGACTGCATCAAACAAAATCTCATCTGAAATTAAAATTAAAATTTACCAATGGCCTCCGAGCATCTCCAGATGAAAGACCCAATTTCCTTCTTATGACTTCCTTATTCTCTGCTTTCCCTTGAAGATCATTTGCGTTATATTGGATTTCAAGAGATGTGTCAGTGGCGGGATTCCATGCATCAGTGTCAATACCATTTAGAATACCAATGAACTTCTTGGAATGAAAATTAAGTGTTGAATGGAGACCCCGTCCTCCCTGCATTGCATAGAAGAATATCATCCTAAAGAACAACAAGCCTTATTATCCAAAAGAACATCTTAGAAAACTACATGATTCTTTAAAAACCATTCCAGCTTAAAAAACAGATATGACAATTTATATGTTAGAAAGCAGGGACACACATACTTCCAGTAGTGTTGGCATCTCAGAAAATGACACTCCCAACATGTGTCAAAATTAAATATATATATATATATATACACAAATAAAGACATCTTGAACACAGTTAGCCCCAACAAAATGATAGAATGAAGCTAGAAAACCATTGTAATAAGATACGGAGTAATAGTAATTCTTTCCAGATGCCTTTTGTTATTCATGAATAAATTTTTTGGGGTCCTTTACAGTATCTATGTGCTCTTTTTTGAAGCATTTGTTCACAAAATAAGACCTAGGCCTTTTCATTTACTTCAACCCACACTTGTCAGAGCTTGTGCAGTTGTGCCTGTCTCGCTATCTGGGTAAACAAAAATTGATATTTTGATGGGGCAAAACTCCCACAAATGAGAATAAAAAACCATACCTCTGCAGTTCGCACCTCTTGGGCATAGGTAGGCGACACTGTTGTCACAATGTTAGAGAAAACAACTCCACCCTGACAATTGGAATGTAAAGCTGTCATTTATCCTAGAACATGGATAATGATTCTAGAAAAGTTCTTTACTGTTCTACCTTAACTGAATTGATTCTATCAGGCGCTGAGTTGTCCTGCATTCTATCTGGTCGGTTTAGATTGTCAACATCTAGACCACATGATGCCAATTCTGAAGCAGGTGCAGTGCCTTGATACTCAAAATTGTGGCATGTAAAACATATTCTGGCTGAATTTAATCCCTTATGGGCATAAAGATCCCAATATAAAGGAGCCTAGCAAAAAAAATAAATAAAAATTTGATTATTGGAAATCCAGTGTCATATAAATAACCCAAAGAAAGAACAAGTTCACTCATAAAAGATGATAGCGCATACAACAAAAGCCGTTTGCCAATCATGGCAATGAATAATGTCAGGTTTCTTGCCAGCACAAAGGAGAAACTCTAGAGCTGCACGGCTAAAATATGAAAAGCGTTTAAAATCATCATGCTCTCCATAAAATGTTCCTCTCCAAAAGAACTTATTAGGATGATGGGGTTCAATGAAATAAACCGGAAGCCCTGCATAAACAGAGTTAGGTTACAACACAAGATTTAAAAAAGAATCAATTAAAATGGAAAATTTAATTGCAAACCTTCAATAGTGCCAACCCATATTTTATTTTTAAATAGTTGGCCATCAAAGTAGGACTCTATCTCTACATCTAAAGCCTGAAAAAGTATTCAAATTATTGTGAGTAGTTCCGGCAATTTAGATTCTAGCAACTAGACAAATAATTTCTCACTAATAGAATATCATACCCTTAGTTCACGGATATGTTCATATTGCATACAATCGTATTTGGGAAGAACAATTTCAATTAGGTGTCCTTTCTTTTGCAAAGCTTTACTGAGACCACAGACAACATCCCCCAACCCGCCAACCTGTGGCCAAAAAACCTAACATAATTATGGGTAAATGTGAAAAAAATATTGTAATTGAAGGCAGAGAATGACATCCTAGGATAAATTTAAAAGATCAAGTCTAACAATCGACAACAGAGACCTCATGCATCCGTTACATCTGAGTTGAAGGGATATTTAATAAGTTTTTCAGAGGAAAACTGTCGGAGAAAAATGAAACTTCCCTTCCCGAAGTCCTTGCAATAACAGAATCCATTAGCTTCTTCACTGATTCTTCCAATAGATCAGCAGTCCTTTTTGGATAGGATTGATGGAATATATTTTATAGCTCGACATGTTTTTTTACTAATGGAAAATTCTAATGAGAAAAACAAAAAGGAAGATGATGAGTTCACCTTAGCTACTGGTGCCATCTCTACTGCAATCTGAATCACATATAATCCTGAACTAAAGAAGAAAAATAAGGTATGCATGAGACAAGGGAAGATGCATATTCTACAAATTACTATTTAAAAAATAATACCTTGTTGCAGAAGATGTAAGACTAAGAAATGCAGAAATAACCTCCTGTTCACTCTGCTCTTTGCAAGCCATGTAGGTATCCCGAATACCCCTATTTCTCTTCCACACCTTATCTCTCAATGACATAGCATCATCTGTTGAAATTTTCTTTTCAAGCGACCAACCATCAATTTTAACCAATAACTGACTCCAAAATTCCAACGGCATATCTTCCACTGGTTCATCTAGTGCTCTTCTCTTGCTTTCTTCTTTTAGAGTATTAACTGTGTCTTGAAATTCCGTCACTGACTCATGATACAACTGAACATAAGACTGTAGCTCTTCATCGGACTTTTGAATTTGGTCTTCCAATAGCTTTATCTTTTGTTGCATTAGTTCATTATATTTTTGTAATTTATCCGATGACAGCTTATAAATATTAGCTTCTTCAAGGGATTGTTCCAATTTATCAACCTTTCTTTGCAAGTCCTGATTTTCTTGCAAAACTATTGTGGCTTGATCAGCTTGTTTTGTTGCCTTATCAAGTAACAATTGCAAATTTTCAACTTTTTCTGATAAATTCTTGCATTCCACTCTTAGGGTAGATAGTTCTGATACATCTTCCTGAGAAACTGACAATTTTGCTTCCAAGTCTTTTACAGCAGATTCCAAAGTTGTGCGCTCCTTTTCCAACATTACTAAACGTTCACCTGTATTTTTGACATCATTAAGCTCTGCTTTCAGTGATTCAATGGCATTCTTTAGGAGGCATTTTCTGCTCTTAATGAGCTAAGCTCCTCAGTAAAGGAGTGAATTGTATCATTCCGAGTCAGAGATAATTGTGAATCATGCAATTCAGTGCCTCTTCCTTCCGTAATTCCCTTGCGAGTCATCTCATTACGCAGTGCCTCTAAATGGTTCTCCAGGTATTCCACATGTATCTTCTCTTGGGTGGCAACTTTAATCCGTGCATCAGTTTCTGCCAACCTCATCTCCAACAAGTTAATTTCTCCTTGCAATGCTTCCTTCTCGGATAGAACCTTTTCAAGGTCTCCCATTGCATGAACTCTGGCTTGATTTAAAAGATGGATGTCTGCCACAAGAACTTACGCTTCTCAACAAAAGGTAACAAGCCATTGAACTGTAAATATGGAGATGAGGGGAAAATTGTTAAGTGCTTCAGAAAGGCATCTTACTTCTTTCTGCACTTTTTATCAAGCCTAACAAATCCTTGACTTGACTACCTGGCCACTGTTGAGCCTGCTCTGCCACATCAATTATGCCCTATTTCAAAATGAAGTAATCAAAATCATAAATATTATGTAAAAGTAATATGTATGAGCACCACTACTTTACTATTTACTGACATGATCATTGATCCTCTCTCTTTATTTTGGCATTTTTTGTTTCAGAAACCTTACATGATTCTTGAGAAACCTTGAATTATTCTTATGAAGTAAGAGAGACTGTTAGGAGTCTTATATTTGTTTGTTAGGATTATTCTCTAAATTTGTTCTAAAGATGAGAGAGTTAGCTATCTATAGGTAGCTTTGTAATGTTCCTTTATATTCTAGCTAAGCTCTTTATCATAATATTATAAAACAAAAGAAAGTACCGGGGCTGAAATGAGCTAAGGAGTTTATCTTCATCCCCACAATTTGTGAACCTCAAAATTCAACATGGATATAAACAAACAATACAAATAAATAGATTCTATTCAGTATAAGTCACTAAATATCAATTACAGATAAACCAAAAGTAGGAATGTAATTCATATCGTACTTTTCAATAGAAAATAAATTACATCTGCATATATAGCAACAGAAACCATTGATACATTAATCTGTTAGCTTCCTCTTTCTCACGACATTTCAAACAGAAAACCAAGAGATAGGATGGTTAATGGAATCAATTATAGCATGCTGAAACATGATTTGGTTCTTTGCAAATGATGTGCTAACACATTTCCCCAACAAGTGATTCCCAAGAGAGTAAACATAGAACAGAGTCAAAGAAAACGTACAAAAAGAAGGCCAAAATATTATAGATTCTGATATAGTTTTGCTATCAAGTATTATGGATGTAGGAAAATTTTGTACATGAAGACAAGAGTTACTTCTTGAGTATCTTGTTCAGAGGTGACAAATTAAGGCCAGTCTTGTAAGAGAAAAGTTATCCATAGTGCAGCCAAAAGAAAAGGCATTAGGACCTTTGTACAGACATGGTATTAACTAGAGGTTGCAGGGTCACTTTTATGCACACGCCATTATTGAATTTTTCAATCATATATTGAGTTTGGTCTCTTACTCCTTTCCTCCGAACTTTCTGCTCTCCCAATTTTCTCAGTAAGATTGATAATCTATAGTCTTAACCATGAAATATCTAAATAGGTGGTCCATAGATATGTGTATGCAAACAGACCAACATCCAAACAGAAAATAATTGAACAGAACAGACAGAATTCTACAGAAGAAAACAGAGAGATAAATCCACAATTTCAAGCTCTAGTTGAAGTATATACCAAAGGTGCTGGTTCAGCTAGTACAGCAGAATTATTCAAATTCTCCACTTCAATATACTCTATATGATCACTGCTATCACTGACTGTATCAGTATTAGTGTCTAAGATTTCCTTGTTCAAGTCTGGTATGCCATCCAAGGAAACCTTTCTCATCTCAGAGTCCTCATCTTCACTTGGATGAAGATCTCCTTCAGTAGGAGGGGGTCCATGAGAAGCTTTCTTCATATGTTGCTTTTTGTGCTGGGCACTGTGAATAGTTATATGAGTTCGTGCATGCTAATCACCAAATATACAAAATTACTAGCCAGCAAAGTATAGTAGCCACATTATGGAAGCAGAATCAAAACAAAATTTAACAAAATAAAGATAACTAGTCGTTCTTTCAAATAGACTAACATTCAATTTTACTCTAATTGACTGCTAAATTACAATTACTCCAAGTGAGAAGAAACAGATGTTACATTTCATGAAAAGTACGTAGCATTACCTCAAAGAAACTCATTGACGCACTAAAATGAAGTGGTTTTATTTACTTTTAGATGCATTAGACTCTCAAAATTAACAGATTAGATTTACAAACCCCTAATAGTTTACTCCCTAACCCATTTTGAATATGATTAAGAAATAACAAAATGAGGCAAAGCATAAACAGCACCAAAGAATCACGTTTTCTGGTTTCAACAACAACCTGAAATATTGAAAAACGAAATGTTCGTAAAAAACCAAGCTTCAATCAATGGACGAAAGAATGGCAACAAAAATTATGCAAAAATCCATCAAAACCATATCCCGATCAAAAAACCCCCAACTCGTCCAACCAAGTCAACTTGAACAAATCATTGGCGAACCAAGATAAATCAAATAAATCAACGCTTCGAAAGCAATTAACATGTGGTAGAGACGTAGAGTAAAGTAAACGGTGAGCACCTGAGATTACGCTGTCGCATTCTACAAGAAGCGGTGAGAAACCGATGCGGGGGCAAGGGAAAGCGAACAGCATTAGAGTGATAGCAGCTGAGGTGAGTGAAGTTCCGGCAAAGAAAGCAAGTGGTCAGCTGCGTCGCCATATTTCTCCTCACGATTTGCTCTGTGACTGAGTACAAACTGCATCAGAAGAAGAAGAAGGCGGCTTGAAACAAAAGCTTCCAGGATTCCGTTGGCACAACGCCTGCGTCTCCGCGATTGAAAAATGGCACATGGGTACTCTCTAAAAATGCGTGTTGGGTAAGGAATAGCCAAAAAATATAACAAACAGAGACAGAGAGTGGCTGAAATTTGACTGAACTCGGAGTGAGATTAGGGAGCCGCCTTATCTAAAGATTGATGTGAAAGATACTAAATGGTTGAATCCACAGTCCACACAACGTCATACAAGGCTCCACCGCAGGTCCCCGTTTTATCCGCTCAAGTCACATGCTAATGTGGGAAGAAGCACCAATTTTTATTTTTATTTTTTTTTCCTCAAAAACCAATTTTTAATCGTTACATACAAAAACACAATTTTTGCATAAAATAATAGTTAGTTATTTTTGCCCACAATAATTAGTCATTGGATACCATTAGTTGATGGCTTCATTATGACAATTATAATAAGTACCACATGTTTTTCTTAAATTGCCCTTTTTTTCTTTAAGTTATCGTTTTAGCTTTTGATACCATTAGGTTATCACCCCATAGGAGAAACACACGCTTCAATATCGAAAAGTGTGTTTATTGGAGAGGTGAGAATCATTTACCCTTTAAGCTTTGAGCGGAAAGCACTTGATCAAATTAAAAAAAGAAAAAAAGAGGCTTACAATAAGCTTAATATGTAAATAAGAATAAGAGCACTGTTTTAGTCTCTAAATGAATGAAACACCATGTTCATTATTTTTGGCATTAATTATTGTTGTGTTTAATTATAGGGGTAATGGGGGAATAATAAATTTAGGATATATGTCTTATATTTAAAATTAAGATTAATTCCTCAATAAAATCCTATTTTAAATAACAGAAAAGACAGTTACATATCAATAAAAAATATATAATTGGTAAAATCATTAATTATTCCTTAGAATGTAATCACCGAAAAATTTGATAAGTGCTTATTATTGAGAATTCTTTTCTTATTACATTCCTTTCCATAAAAATTTCCACATGAATTAAGTAATTACTTAATGTCGCTACAATGTTAAAAATACAAAAAAAAAAAAAAAAATCTAAAGGGAAATAAATCAAATTAATGAAATCAGGTAATTTTAATTTATATTAACCAATGTAAACATTTAACCTTTTAAATTCGCACAAAGTTTTATTTTGTTCATTTAATTTTATAAAATGCCTGACATTATCTCACCCTACCTAATACAATTAAGGAAAATCCCTAATAAAGAACTCTAAAATTCTTAAAAGATAAAAATGTGTTTTGAATATCCATAATATCATAAATACGTTTAGTTCAATTTGTCTTTTTTGAAATTCCTACGAAATGACCAAATTACCCTTATATATATATATATATTAAAAAAAAAAATGTTACCCCCACCAGCCATCACTGTCGAAACTCCAATGCTGGAATATTCCATTCGGAATTGTGACGCCATCATTTGATTTGCTCAAAATGTTTGCGACTATTGGGGCTTTTAATATATTATATGTAAATAAATAAATATATGTATATATATGTATGTGGTGTGTATATATATGCTCCATCTGTCCTGATCTTTATTATAAGGCACCAACTAATAAGTTTATTTGGTCCTTTTTATAAGACATTTGCTTATTTTCAATGAGCATTAATTATTTTTTTCCATGTCTGCCCATAATTAATAAAAGTACGTAGTGGGTGAGAGTAATAATTAATATGATATTAGAATTTAGTGCAATTAGTAGAGGTAATATTGGAAATTATTTAGATTCTAAGACAACTTTATTGACTTTAACTACTTTTATTGGTTTATGAGAAAAATTAGTTGGTGCCTTATAATAAGGACCATGGGGAGTATATATAATGATGTCCAGATCACACACTGAGTGATTGACCAATTATTTCTCGTACCCCTTATAGGAACTGTCATATATTAAAATGCCACAAATATTAGTATATTATGGAATACAAATTTACTTGAACCAATCGCCGCAAGTTATTGGAGCTTTGGAAGTCAAGTTGTCTGACATTCATAGATCTATGGCCTTGATTTTTTTTCACGTGAATGCATGCATCATGTGAAGTTCTCCTCTTGAGCTTCAAACGTTGTTGATTTCTAAACTTCAGATGAATTGACCATTCAAATTTCAACATCATCTTAGTTATTAGAAGAAAAAAACCTATTGAATATTAGGTGAAATAATTTGGATCCCCTAAATTTCATGGTATAAAGTAGATACCACTCTGGTCCTATTTATAAGTCCCATTTTGACCAAATTACATATACCAAGGAGAGGTAGGTAGTTCAATGATTATAGGGTAAATTTTCAACTTTACCCTCATTTATGATTGAGTACCGTTTAACTTTTTCTTCTCTCTCTATTTTCATTGGTATAATAATATGGGTAAAATTGTCACAATATCATTCATTTGGTCAAAAAGGACTTAGAAGAAAAAGACCTATTGAATATTAGGTGAAATAATTTGGATCCCCTAAAATTTCATGGTATAAAGTAAAAGAGATTTGGAAGATAGTGGCTGATCCTACGTTTATATGGAGTTCTTAAATATATAAGTAGGACACATTCTTCTATTTCTTTGCATCTCTCTTCATACTTCACCATATGCAATGCTTAGAGACTCGAAAGCATTGTAGCAAAGACGTTTATAGTATTAAGAAATACTTTATCCTTATTGACACTACTACAAAATACTTAAAAGACGACCTAAAAAAGACCCAATTAACGTCCTTATTCTTAGGGACGTTGGGAGAGCGTAGTAGTATATTTCCATATGAGGAGACCCGAAATGGGTTCAGTCGCCTCATATGAGGCGACCGAAAGAAGTTCGTCGCCTCATATGAGTATGAGGCGACCCGAAATGGTTTAAGGTCGCCATATGAGGCGACCCGAAACCTTTTCAGTCGCCTCATTTCTCATATCGAGGCGACCGAAACCTTTTCGTCGCCTTATTTCACCATATGTATGAGGCGACCCGAAATGGTTTCGTGTCGCCTCATTGCTCATATGAGGCGACTTGAAACTTTTCAGTCGCCTTATTTCACGATATGAGGCGACCGGAAATGGTTTCAGTCGCCTCATTGTCATATGAGGCGACTTGAAACCTTTTCAGTCGCCTTATTTCCCATATGGGGCGACCGAAACAATTTCAGTCGCCTTATTATCACCCAAAGACGCCCTGAAATAGTTTCAGGTCGCCTTAATGTATTTTTTTTTTTAAAAAAAATGCGCTTGCTGTGTTGTTTGGCCAATTTGCTGCAAATGCTTCACAAAATAATTAAGCGCATATTATATTATGTATGTGCATTCCATATATCAAGAATACCGTGGTTCAATAAGAAAATTGTAAAAGTGACTTCAACAAAAGAATTGGCTCCACATACAAGAGAAACTTTCAAAGAACTTCAACAACAGAATATAAGAAGGCAAGTTCAAAGAAAGTCACTTAAGAAGGCAAATAAACTTTCACAAAGAACTTCAACAACAAAAGAAAGAATGTATGACCTAGATTTTGGTTACTAAACTAGACCAAAAACAACAAACAAAGCACCACCATGACAACAATTTTTTCTCACATTTGGAGGCAATTAATCTCCAAAATTTCACAACAAATTTTCACAATTTAATGCAAAGAATTAGATAGCATCAACATTCCCTTCAATTGGCAAATAACACCGATATGCGACAAAAGGCAAATATATATAGCGAAATGACTTTTGAACACGAAGCTTAACAGAAATTTCAAGGTTTCAAATAAAGTGAATGAGAGCCACCTTTAAATCACAAGCCACACAAGCGAATCAAACCCTCCCAAGCAAAAACCCCACATAAAACTTGCAGCAAATCAAATCGCTTATGATGGTATGATTCAACAAAATTCTCAAGTCTTGGTTATTGGAAAATCAAATGCAAAGAAGGTGTAATGGCAAAATCAAACCTCATATGACAAGTGATCTATTTCCGGAATTAAACAAGTGATCTAACCTCATATTCACAAAGAATTATAGTGGCAAATTCAAGAGCAACACCAATAATTTACGTAAACCGATGTCATCACAACTTAATAAGTTTGACAATGACAATCACCCTAACAAGTAATGACTTGCCTATATATTCACATTGAGCCATGTTCAAGAAGATATCTAGCCATCATGTCTCGAATCGAATCGATGTCATCCCGTGAGTACGGATCCTCGCATTTAAAAACCGTAAATTGGAAAACAAGGTATAATTAACAACCGAAGTACCACAACAAAAAATATCATCATTTGAGGATCACGAGCATTACGTACATTTTGCAAGCCGGTAGTACGTCCGTGAAACGATAGATTGCATCCAATTGATAACGTAGTATCCGCACTCGGTGTGGCCTGGTTGGTGATGGCACTATAAATAAAAAACAAATTGTTAAACGTAAAGCTACCGTGTCTCGAAAAAAACTTGAATTGAAACTACTTACCTTAGGATAAAACCACTTCGGGTCCACCCCGCTCCCGTGCTCCAAAGAATCTTGCCTATATGTCCTAAGACCACTATCATTAAAATGGAAATTAACAAACATGAAAACAATTCATTTAAAAAAAGAATCGATGATTTAGACAAAAATTTACTTACTCGGCAAACATGGTTTTGATATCCTCGCTTGGCCCGCCACCTATGGAATCGAACCAATAACATGCGTTCTTGGCGGGACAAACAACGCACAGGTCCAATGAGCACTACAACATATACATATTAATATTAAACTAAGATAAAAAAGTATTTTTTCCTTAAAAATCTTATATAGACAAAAAAAATACGCACCCTTCATGTATTGGCGCTAGATAACAAGACGATTTTATGTCGCCCATTGTTAAACCAACATAAATGGCCCTCCCGGCTAAGATATTGCGAGCCGAAGCCGTGGATCCAGGACATAAGAATCCATACGAATCCAATAGGTCTCCTTTTTGCGATGTCGTGCGTACACTACGATCGAAATAAAATGATAAGTGTTGTTGAATATATTAAACAAAAAAAGAGTATTGACATAATTAAAGGGTAAAAAACTTACAAGATTGCAAGTTGAAGCCACCGTATATCTAAACAATCCATTTGCATAAACTCGGTCAAATCTTTCCCAATTGATATCGGATATGTCTTGTCCGCACCGACAATGCCCGGAGGCATCCGCAAGCCGATAGAGACGATGTCCCGGTAGAGCTCTCGCAGCGTTGATAAGTATGGAAATCACTGCCCAGCTTGTTCATGCTATGAAAACATAATAAACAAATTATGAGTGGGTTAGCAATGAAAATCAATCTTAAACCCTACTCATCGTCAATCGCAATGTATTTCTTACCATTGGAGGTGTCGTCCCCACCTCAATAAGATGATGCGGCCAAAGGATGAACGATGTGGTGGCAGCGTCTAGCGTGCGAACCTCCTCATCAACAATAGGGATGGCGGTCTTTTCTTCCCCTCTCGCACACTTGTCGAGTCACCCTACGTTGGTCTTGTGGAATTTGCATATGGTGGTGTGTGGTTTGTTCTGGGTAAACAAGACCATCTGCAACAATCCGCCGGTGTGGGTCATCCAAATATAGGCGGGGTTGTCCCCCCGTGGAGTGTGAGAAGGCTCGCCAGCTCGTCAATAAGTACATCCGGGAGAGTGATGAGAAGGTTCGCCAATAGGTACGTCTGGAGCGTGAAAACTTTCCTTGCTGCTTGGGAAGGCCGGGATTCCTCGTTTGAAGGTTGCGTTACCTTCCCTTGTATCATCTCCCTCATTTCACCCCGTAGTTGTGCCATAACCTCATCTACGAGGACGCTCGAATTTTGGCTACAAGCCGAGGACTAGGGTTGTCATCGTCATGCGAACAACTCGAACGCCGTCCAAAGTATTTCGCGACACTAACTCCCCTCGGCTCCCCACGAACAATCAAGGTAATCAGCTTCCCAATCGCCGTGGACAAAATGTCCATCCGTGTACCCGCGTGAATGAACCTTGGCGCTTTGGCCGCTCAAGCACATCCCGTATCATAGGATTTTTCATAAATATTAACTAATTAAACTCTAAAAATATGAAACAACCGAAGCTATTTAATACTTCTAATTTAACTACTTACAATCTTTGAAGCAACCTCACCCACATCTTCATTTATGTATTTCTCGCCCTTCTTCCTCGCAGCTATCCATTTTTTGTGGCGAGGAGGACGATCGGCCCGGATAACAGTGGAAGGATCGGATTGCGCAGCTTCCTTCATTCTCTCGCAACTCTTCTTCCATCACCTCCGTTCAAGCTTCTTATAGCCACCCCTAGACATGCAATGCGGATACTTATTTCTCGCTTGCCTCTCCCTATTGGCCCGACTTTTTTCCCGTGACACGAAAACAAATAAAACTCGAGCCTTCAATATTGTCAAATAGATTCAAATAAAAGATAAGATATGAAAGAAATTTTACAAGAAATTCGGATTCGCGTGACGCCACAAACTCCCTCCAAATCCTCCGGACTAATGTAATCATAGTCCCGACATGGGTCCTTGTCCCTCTTTGCCCCTCGAATATACTTTCTAGTGAGCTTGTTCTTAAAGTCTTTCCAACGTATACGAACCTCGCCCATCCAATGCTTGTACATGGCCTTATTGTTAGGCACATCATACGTTTCTTTAAAGGTAAAAGAGAAGATATGAAAGAAATCAAGTGATAAAACTAAAGATACAAATGCATAAGATATCGAAAGTGAGATACCAAAAGTTGTGCCCGATCAACTCCTTCGTTTTAGTAGGAACCAACTTCCAATGAGAGAATACAATGCGAACTTTGCTTCGAGCCGATAGCCTACGTAGCTAATGAAGTTGTCCTCCTCCTCGGACCAATTGGATTCATATTGGCATCGAACTCCACATGCAGCCTCTTTTTCTGATCACACGACGTGCAATTAACGCACCCATATGTGTGCTACCTCTACCCTTTCTCCCCATCGGTACATCATTCCCACCATCACTCGATGACTCGTCGATCTAGACATATTCCCGTTCATCAAAGACAAATCAATAATGTTAGATAGGGTTATTATTAAATAATAAACAAATGAATAAAATGAACTAACATGTTAAACCCGTACAAAAATAACATAGGACTTTTTCATAACTTAAGACCTTACTTTATATGGTTTCCCATATTCCTTCGAATGATCCTTCCTTGGAGCATATTCTTCATCATCTACCAATTCTACTTCACGTGTTGTAGGTGGATTTGTTGTGAAAGGGAGTGTATCGTCCGTGTTCAAGGATTCTTCACCATACGTCTGCTTTTTACTTTGAAGTACAATGGACATTTTGTTATTTGCGGTGGTCTCGTAACATAAAACACTTGTTTCGCCCGGCTTGCTAGAATGAATGGCTCGTCTCTATGACCAAGTCTTTGAAGATCAACCGAGACAAATCCAAATTTAGGATCTATTACAACAAAGATTATTGTTAACCCACTTGCATTTAAATAAAGCAACTTTGAACTTGGTGTAGCTCATCTCCCATATTTCTTCAATAACTCCATAATAGGTCATAGATGCTAACACCGGGTTTTTGTCTTTCGAACTCGAAAAGTGCATGGATTCAAACTTCAACCATCACCCCACCGTTTTGCACGTAACTCCCGTCATCTTGGTCTTTTGTGTAGAAAGAATATCCGTTGATATCATAACCCGTCCAAGTGATGACCGATAAGAAGGCCCCCGTGCTAACCACTCGATTGAAGCCGACACACCGGTCTCGTGCAATACCTTCTCCTCGAACCACTTTATAAATGTCTTCTTTTGCTCATTAGCTATCTCGCATGTCATTCTTCCTTGGATTCATATTCTTCAAACTCTTTCGTGTTCATCAATGTATGGTTGAACTTCTTCCGTATTATTCAAGATGTACAGTGTGCTTGCAACACCTCTCGCACGAAGCATATTCTTCGCTTTGATTCCTCGAGTTCCCTCACTTATCCCCTTATCATGCCGAGATTGTAACGTCGCCCGATAGATAATCTTTACGTAACTCCATAGCCTCTTCCACTACATATCTCTCAACGATTGAGGCTTCCTACCGATAAGGATTTTTAGAATACCCTTTTAAGATCTTCATGTATCGCTCGAAAGGGTACATCCACCTTAGGTAAACCGGACCGCAGAGCCTTACCTCCCTTACCAAGTGCGCTATCGGGTGCACCATTACATCGAAAAATGCGGGAGGAAAATGCATCTCTAGTTGGGACAAAATAATATAACCCTCGTTTTCCAATTCATCCAACTTTTCAATGTCAATGACTTTGTTACATATAGCATTAAAGAAAATACACAATTTTGTTATAGTGGTCCGCACTTCATCTTTCATAATGCCCCTAATAGCTACCGGTAATAGTTGTTGCATCAACACATGATAATCATGAGACTTCATTCCCACTAACTTCAAATCGTCCATTGAAACACACCTTCTCAAATTTGAAGAATATCCTTGTGGAACCTTAATGTCATATAGACACCCACACAAACTTTTTTCTCCGCTTTTGATAGTGTATGAGCTGCCGGCTCCATGTATGCCCTCTTACCATCTTCCGTTACTCGTGGATGTAACCGTTCTCTTATTCCCATATCAACCAGGTCTAGTCTCGCACTAATTCCATCCTTAGTCTTCCCCGGTATGTGCAAAAGAGTAATCGACAAGGCTATCGCAAACATTTTTTTCCACATGCATCACATCAAGATCGTGTCTCACATCAAGACTACGCCAATATGGAAGATCAAAGAAAATTGATCTCTTCTTCCATATATTCTTCTCACCCGCAATCCTTTTCTCGTTTACCCAATGTGACATTGATATGCATCACCCGACTATAGACTTCCTCTCCTAAGCAATGCCTTTGGAGCCGTTCTATGCTCCTAAGCCGTTAAAACGCTTTCTTAACTTACGATATGGGTGGAACCGATCAAGAAACCTCCCGTGACCGAGGTAGACCGTTTTTTTTCCATGCTTTAATTGCCGGAAGTTTGTGTCGCTTCACATATTGGACATGCTTTATGCCCCTTCACACCGTACCTGCACAAATTTCCGTATGCGGGGAAAGTCGTTGATCGTGGTAAAAATCATTGCACGCAACTTGAAGGACTCCTTCTTATATGCATCAAACACATCTACGCCTTCCTCCCACAATTTCTTCAAATCCTCAACCAAGGGCGCCAAGTACACATCGATATTGTTCCCGGCTGTTTTGGTCCGTAAATCATCATAGAGAGCATCACATACTTGCGTTTCATACATAGCCGGGGAGGTAAGTTGTATATTACAAGGAGAACCGGCCATGCACTATGGGTGCTTTGCTAAGAGTCCGATACGGATTGAAGCCATCTGTACAAAGCCCCGCACGAAGGTTTCTTGGCTCACCGCCAAATTGAGGGAACATTTCGTCTATTTTCTTCCATTGCGTAGAGTCGCCGGTGCCGTAGATATTTTCCATCGGATATTCTCTCATCGAATGCCACCTCAACTTCTTTCTTTTGCTTCACTAGTAAACGACGCTTAAACCGAGGAATTATGGGAAGATACCACAACGCCTTCAAAGGTTGCCTTTTTTTGTGTGATCTCCGAACCACCACCTTTCTTCACTTTGTATCGTGAAGTTTTACACTTCGGACAATTACTAAGGCCTTCATACTCATTTCTCGTACAATATGCGGTCATTAGGGCAACCGTGTATCTTTTTATACTCCATACCCATCGTAGATAAGATTTTCTTGGCCTCATACATACGATTTGGAAGTACATTATTATCTCGGCAACATATCACACAACAATTCAAGCAACGTCGTGAAACCTGTCGGTCCACCCACATGTTGCCTTTAAGTTGACCAAATGTAAGGTCCCAGTCACCGTGTATACTTAGTACACCCAGGGAACAAAGGTGTCTCTCGCATCACTCCGCACGCTATCATATTCATGCGGTTGTGCAAAGGATTCGACCTCAACATCATGAATCATTCTCTCCATTCCATCATCATCTACCTCAACTTCATTTTCGTAGGATGCACCGGGAGTTACCTCCTCACCATGCCATATCCACGTTGTGTATCGAAGGTTTATTCCATCACAAATTAGGTGGTCCCTTATATCAGCAATATCCCTTCGAACCCCATTTAAACAATTAACACATGGACAATAGTACATCCCATTTTTTGTAGCCACATTCCTTCTAGCAAATTCAATAAACTCTTCCACCCCATTCTCATATTCTTCACTAGTTCTCAAAGCATTCATCCAACTATGAACCATTTTCTTATCACCTAAGACATTTCCAACAACAAATCAAGTTCATAACAATTTCAATAACGACATGGTTTTTTCTCAATCTTGTAAAATAAAATTCTAAGAATTTCCCCTCAACAAATGAGACATCCCAAAATTTCAACAACAAACCATTTCAACTTAATTCAACAAAACTTACTAACTAAGGCAATTTAGAAAATATCAGCTATTAAATCCAATAATTTCATCAATACAAAAAACTAAAATATATCTAAGTTGTCTAAGTCATAAACTATAAATTATGGACATCTAAGCATCATTATCCATACTACAAAGATTACCTAGTTCAATGCACATCAACAACAAAACAATATTTAACTATAATTACCTCAACTTTAAATTCCTCTCCTTGAAATTTATTTGCTCTAGTCAACCTAAAGACAACAACAATAAAGACAACATTAGAATTATTCAAACTAACATTGAACTTAGGATATAACATATGAGAGGGAATAATTGTATGACAAAAGCAACATGATTAAAAATACCTACCCTAGGACCCCTCAAGCTCTTGTGGGTTGTTGTCGTGGCCAAGTCACAAACAAGTAGCCGGTATAAGATCAATATTTATCAACTAAATCCCCCAACACCGATTTGTTCCATTTCCTTGCAATAAAACAACCATTACAAAAGCATGAGAAGAAAGCATGGATATGGCATGGTGAGGAAGTAACAAGTCTATTATTGAAGTAACAAGTCTACCAAATTAAAGTGGTGTGTTTTGAAACTAAAAGCAACATGAACACAAATAAAACTAAATACTATGTAGACTTACCCTAATTTTGCAAGACTCATGTAGACCCTTTTTATTTTTAAGAAAAATTGGTGTGTTTTGAAAAAGAGGGAAGATTTAAGGGTAGATTCCATGAAGCTATGCAGAAGTATTGTCTTGCCAAGCAAAACCTTGGAGAAATTCCATCCTCCCAAAGTAGAAAGCTTCTTTTAGCATGCTCACTTAATTTGATGTCTTGTTACCCGAAGACAGGCGATATGATGAATGTGTAAAAGAAGGTTACCGAGGTTTTGGCTTATGATGCTAAAAATCTTAAAGCTCTTTATCGAAGAGGTCAAGCGTATAAGGATCTTGGTCTACTAAAGGATGCTTGATGGTGATTTGAGCATGGCATGTGAAGTTTGCCCGATGATGATACAAATGTGAAAGCGGGAATGCCGCTAGTGATGATTCAACAAATGGCTAGAGGAATGCATCTAATGGACAATCCGGTCCAGTCAAGACTAGTATGAAGATCACCGCCATATATTCTTCTCAAGTGCAAATTTGTAGACATACCGACAAAGGGCTTGGGAATAGAAGCTCACAAGTATTTGCCTAGCAAGTTAGGTGCCATATGACATACACCTAACTTGAGGGGGAGTGTTAGTATGAGTGAATAGTAAGTGAAGTAATTAGTATTGTAGTATTGTGTCTTTGTGTATTAAACCCATACAGAAGTATACAAGAGAGCAGTGTGTGTGATCTTTAACGTGCCTATATAAGGCTAACACCGTATGCCTATATAAGTTGGTTTGATTGATTCAATATAGTGATCCATTTAACAATGTTCAACAAAGAAAGAAAATAAAAAAAGAAAAGAAAAGCATTACGAGCTTACCGTAGAGATAGTCGTGAGAAGGTGTGTGGTCTCGTGCCTATATAAGGCTAACACCGTACAGTTGGTTTGATTGATTCAATATAGTGATCCATTTAACAATGTTCAACAAAGAAAAAAATAAAAAAAGAAAAGAAAAGCATTACGAGCTTACCGTAGAGATAGTCGTGAGAAGGTGTGTGGTCTGTGCCTATATAAGGCTAACACCGTACGCTTGGTTTGATTGATTCAATATAGTGATCCATTTAACAATGTTCAACAAAGAAAAAATAAAAAAAGAAAAGAAAAGCATTACGAGCTTACCGTAGAGATAGTCGTGAGAAGGTGGGCCGGACGCGGCGGGACACGAGGTCGACAAATACGACGACGCCGAGAAGAGAGAAGACGGAGGAAACGACGGACATCACGACCGAGTCGATAGGGTTCGCCGGCGATGAGGGAAGATGACGGAAATGACCTAGATATCAACTCGGGTTTTTGACGGCGACGAGGAACCAGAGGAGTCGCAACTTCGAAAACAAAAGAGAATACATTCGCGGGTTGGAAAAATAGGGTTATGAGTGATTTTAGGCGACCTGATTAGGCTTCAAGTCGCCTATATTAGAAAATAGGCGACTTGATCCAATTTCAGGTCGCCTCTTTTTCAATAATAGGCGACCTGAAAAAGGATCGTCGCTTTTTTCAAATATAGGCGACCAAACCCATTCAAGTCGCCTATATTTGACAATTTAATATTTTTTTTTTTTTTTTTGTAAAAACAACTTTGCATTGAAAATAGGCGACCTGAATGCGTTTCCGGTCGCCTATATTAGAAAATAGGCGACTTGATCCAATTTCAGGTCGCCTATTTGGGAAAAATAGGCGACCTGAAATTATATCAAGTCGCCTATTTTCTAATATAGGCGACGGAAATGCATTCCGGGCCGCCTATTTTGACAATTTTTACAATTTTTTTTTTAAAAAACATGTCCCTTCAATGCTCGGTTTTGGTTTATGGCAAAATTTTTTTTTTTAATTGGCAAATAGATAGGCGACCGAAAATGTATCGTCGTTTGTTTTTGGACAAATTATTCTTCAAAGTTGCCTATTTTTTTCAATATTTGGTAATTTTCCGCGCGTAAACAAAATATCCCTCCGCGCCATATTTTTTGGCATATTTCGATCGTCTTGAAACATTATCGTCGCCTATTTTAGAAATTTTTTAACAATTTTTTTTATAAAAAAAACCCTATGTCCCTTCAATGCTCCGTCTCTCGGTTTAAGAAAATTTTCTTCTTTGTAATTGATTTATAGGCGACTGAAATGTGTTTCAGTCGCCTATTATCGTATTTTTTACACATATGGCGCGCAAACAAAATATTCTTCCATATTTCCCTCTGGCGCCAAATTTTTTAGCAGATTTCAGGCGTCTTGAAAAATTATCAGGTCGCCAAAATTGATTTTTTTTCAAAAAAAAAGTACATACCATGGCTCCAAAGGCAATTAAAGCGTCCTTAAAAAATTTAGGATGTCAAAAATTAATTTTAGAAGTCCTAAACAATTATTCGATGTTGAAGGCTCATTTTCCTTGTATATAATTACAAGATTGCCATTGGCCTCATTTGTTACTACCTATTTCTTATTTAGGACGTCTCTGGGGGAAGTAATATCACATTTTTGTAGTAGTGTGAGATTTTTTCTCTCTACAAATTTACAAACCATTCTCACATCTTTCTTCTCTTTCTCTCTTACAACAAGAATTAAATAAGGTTAAAATTGGAAAATAGTCATTATTAACCTCTAAGTGAACTTATATATAAGACTAAAAATTGTTTCTGCAAATAGACTTATAATAAAGACCAAAATGTTACATATAGATTAAACGTATATATCTGCCCAACCCAATGACCAAAGTAATTTTCAACAAATGTATACAATTTTCAACGTTTACTCCTTCCAGTCTTTTTTTACATACACGGATCTTTTAAAAATGTTTGATTGATTACTAAAATAAGATGCTTTCCTAAATTGTCTGAATTATTAATATTTTTTTTACGAGTATTTGTTAGTTTTATTGTTATTTAATTTATTTATTTTTAAATCTTAAAATTTTTTTAAAAAAATAGTATTTTAACGGTTGGTTGGAATGCTAGAAATATCCTAATAGATATCATGGTGATTTTGTAAGAATACTTTAAAAAAAAAAAAAAAAAAAATCAAAATGCTGCATTTTATTTTTCATTATAATTTAACTTTACTTTTACTTTTTCGCTCTCTATTTGAGTTATCACAGTATAAGAAAGATTAAATGAAAGGGTTTGAAGAAGTGATTCAAGAATTAAATAGCGAGAAAATGTTCAGCAAAAGGAAATTCAATAATGAGGAACATCATTTTACATGAAAGCGCTAGTTTCTCTACTTGCATGTATAGTATGTAGAATGCAATACTAATACCTCTAGTTCTTAATATAAAATATATTTAGAAAGTTGATCTTCGATTTAAATATAAGACCCCTTTTTTTCAATATTTTCCTAATTTATTCTAATTAATGCTCTCTCAACAATAAATTAAAGAGTAGAGGGAAGGAGAGAATTAAGGAAACCGACTAAAATGACCTAGAAAATAAATATCATATTAACTAACTTAATTAATTTAATATAATGAAATTAAGTAAATAGTTCTTATATTAAGGAGTATTAAATAAGTACAATTGGAATAAGGGATCATATCAGCCATTACAATAAGATTTTTCAAATTCTCCACATCGATATACATCATTGTCCGTATAATCAGTATTAGTGTCTAAGATTTCCTTGTTCAAGTTAATTTGGTATATATGTCGTCCAAGAAAACCTTTCTAAGCTCAGATTTCTTCGAGTCTCCATAGCAGCCACATCAAAAGAAGAAGAAGATTTACCTTCACCGGCAACGACTTTCACTGCCTCAACCCCACCCTCTTCATTTAGATCTAGCCACCAAGATAGAAGATTGAAGAGATAGTGAGTTTGAAGAGGAGGAGCTTCATCAATTCAACTTCACCCCACTAGAAAAGAACGAATTGGCGACGAAACAAATTCCGTCCAAATTGTGCCTAATTTGCGACGGATTTTCATATTCATCGCAAATTAGAAGTTTTTGTGACGGAGTTTGTAATATCCGTCGCAAAAAGCACTATTTTGTGACAGACAGTTAACGCCATTTTGTGATGGAACAACCTCTCTGTCACAAAACCGTGTCAAAAATGTTGCCGTTTTGCGACGGAACGACCTATCCGTCGCAAAATGGCATCATGTTTTGCGACGGAAAATTTTTCCATCACAAATAGGTGTAAAATATGCCGCCGTTTTGCGACAGATTGGCCTATCCGTCGCAAAAGTTAGTGATTTTGCGACATAAATAGGTTTCCGTCACAAATTGGACATAAAATTTTAGATCTAGAGATCCGAGCTCGTGTCCGTAGTTCGCTCTCGCTCTCTAGTCTCCGCCAACGCCGCTCGAGATTCCTCGTTGTTCGGCTCGCCATCCGGTCTCCACCGCCAGTTCTCCCCGTCGGTTTTCCAGGTAACTCTGTTGATTTTTTTTTCCAGCTTTTTCGCCGTGAATTCGGGAGACTTCCACTAGACACCGGCCGGCCAAATTGTTTGATTAACTGAGTTAGGTTCATTGCCCCAAGTCTAGCTACGGCTTGGTTGAAGATTGTATAAAGATTTGTAATTATACAAAGCTCTGTATTGTTGTATCACATGAATATTCCTTCGGGAAATTTTTAATATATCAGCATATGTCAGGGCATCAGCATATGTCTGGGCATTTCATATCAGATACTCATTGTCCAATTGTTAGTACATGATCTCCGTTTCCGCAATACTCTGAGTTGTAGCACCTCAAACTCTGTCGATTTTCTAAAACTAAGTGTCAACAGACACGATTTCAGGTATGAAATTTGGGGTGTTATACTTTGGTATCAGAGCTAGCTTCAGAGCTAGTCTCAGAGCATGAGTTGGACAACTAAGTTAAGAGTACTGATATAATACTGATATTGTGATACAGAAAGGACGTATACCCTAAGGAAAAGGGTTGGGTTTGGTTAAGTCAAAACCCTGATATAGAGTAGATGACGCAGAATATAGGTTCTGTTTCTAAACTCTAAGACTTCTGATATGGAAATCAGAGTCTGCATCAAATCCCCACCCAGTGTTAGGAATTTAGAACGAAGGTTATACTGAGGAGACGGTATTGTCTAGGTTTCCCTGTAGAGACAGTGACCTGTTGAGTAAGTTTCTCGATAGAGATAGTAACTTGGTAAGTTACCCTGAGGGGACGATCCCTGCCTAGTAAAGGCCGGACACCATGCATGCAATGGAGTGTGATTCCGGGAACTGAGGTCTTTGACCGAGTCTCTGACCGTGGTGGCCGATAGATAGATAAGGGAAAGTACCCAGCATTTTGGGGAGGCAGTAATGCCGCACTAGTACCTGTAAGAGATGTCGGTATACGGTGGTATGTGTATCGGATTAGTACCCTTGATCTAATAGACGCTGGGTAGTTAAGCGTGTTTAAGCAAGAGAGACCTCAGGATTTTTAACCCCTGGGATGTAGCATAAGGATTTGAGATCCTTTGAGCTAAAGCGTGAATACCTAGAGGTGTGAAACATAGTAATCCTTTGGGATACCATGAGAACAGATAGAGTGACGATAGACTTAAAGCAAAGATAGTGCTTAGGGCAAGATATGACTGAGCATTGTCTAGGTTCTAGTACCTGAGAGTAGGAATCCTGAGAAAGTATAAGTAGGGTTGCCTTGGGTTTGAAAACCTGAGAGTTAGGTTCTTAACGGAACCATACGATGGTAGAACCCTGGTAGCTATGGGTTATGGTTTCAAGGTGGGATCGATAACCATAGTGATGTTAGTAACTAATAGATTCCTTACGAAGTGGGTGGTTACTGATAGGGAAAGTTGAGATGTAAATGTTTCCTAGAGCTAGACTGATAGTGAAAGTCCATGAATAAAGTGACCTTAGACGAGATAGCAAAATTAAAATAGTAGATTATGGAACCATTAAAGGATAGGAACCTGATAAAGATCTGAGTTCTCGTTATAATAATTCAGAGACGATCAACTGACGCTACTTGTGGAAAGTTTTGATCAGGGAAGGCTACCTACGGGAGTTCGATCGAGAAGGTCTACCTACGAGAGGATGCTAACCGGAGAAGCTGACCAGTCTGAGAAGACTGAGTGAAGCACCGAGTAAAGTGCCGTAGAGCAGGGCCACTGTGATGACGAACCATAGAGTGTAGCCACCATATGACCACTAACCATGGAGTAGGGCTACCAATGTATCGATTCTTAAGGTAAGTACATTATAATGAGTCTCGCATCGAATAGGTTTCCCTAGAGGAAAAAGTTTACGTAATCCAGTATATAGCCATAGGATGCTCCAGTACTGTATAGTATAGTGCTATGGTATTCAGGCAGGAACTAAACTCGCACTAGAAGACATTTTAGATAAATTCCCTGAGATGTTTTTAGAAGCTCTCAGTGGATTACAACCAGTAGGGGAAGTTGAATTCACTATTTGGTTGATGCCTAGAACTGAACCAATATCAAAGGTGCCGTATCAGATGGCTTGAATAGCCAGGGACAGAGGTCCTGGATACGTTTAGTTAGTGACGACCTTCCAATGTTAGTTGTCTGGTTCCTGAGTAAGGTTTGAGAATCAATTTTTAAACTTGCCAATACACCTGCTATATTTGAAATTTCGGAATTGATTTTTCGAACTTGTGAATTTTTGAAATTGAGTGTTCGAAAGAAATGTTTTCAACAGAATTTGAGATCACAAACATGGTTATTTTGAAATGACGTTGTCTTATAAAAGGGGTTTTGTTAGAACCCAAAGTTTGAAACTGAGTTTTCAATTAACTTGTGGTAAAGTCAGTACGTAACTGGGAGGCCAGAAGCTGTTGTAGGTGTACACGGTTTGCTGGGTCTTGCCAGATGTTCTAAAGTGTTTGAAATCGCTGGCCTTTGATAAATGATCTTTTTGAACAAAGAGTTTTTGAGGGATTTCGTTTGAGATAATGAAAATCACACCAGCAGTGAACGCACCCAATCCATAGTATTTCGCCGAGGGCGTGTGTTTTGTCTAGTGGAACTTAATGTGCCAGTGTGAACACTGAGTCTCTTATGGGAGGGACGGAGGACGCTCCTACATTGATGAAAGGTAGTAGAACTAGTTAACCTTAACCATGATCGGGGGTTTTCACAGTGTGATTTTGTGAAGAACTCTTACTCGACATGGCCAGGTGTACTCCGAATGAGGGACCTGGTTGCATTGACTGTGAGGTGGTGCGTAAAACTAGTGGCTGAGGTACCTTAAGTTGCCACGGCGTATGGGCGCCCACGCGAGACACTTTGTTTGACGGTGCTTTAATACGAGAGATCGGATTTGGGGATTGGGAGAGGGCGCTCACTATACCAAATGGTTAAAATGGTGGTGTGTACTCTCAATTGTAAAATTTTGTAGAATGAAATTATCTCCCACAAAGATATGTGCTAGTAGTAAAAGTTTTTGAAACTGATTCGGCAGTGAATGTGTTTTTACAAGTGGTGTTGGCAGCGATTAAATTTGAAAATATGATAGCACTATTACTTTTTGTATAGTGTGGATTGTGAAATGTACTGAGACCACATGAAATTTTTAGTGTGTGAAAATTTGAAGATAAGACAACAAAATGATTTTGAGTAATGGTGACATGGTTGTCGATGCCATTGTGTTGAAAAGCGGTGTAGTTGGAAATTTCGACATAGGAACAGGAACTATTAAGAAAGGTTTAGAATACTTTGAACCAGTTAAGCCCGATAGTAGTTGTCGGCTATGGTGCTAAGCAAGTGAAAGTAGTCGAGAGCTTGAATGGGAAAGGCTCGAGATGAAATAGGCGCGGAGGCCCGAGGCAATAAGACCTAGTGTGCAAGTGTGCACAGGGCGGTGCCCCTAGAACATAAGATCGGTGATACTTAGCAATGTGTGAAATGTTGATTGTCATAATAACTATATCTAGAATACATCTTAAGACTAGCAAAACATTCGATGTACCAAGTAGTATGCCTAAGGCCTAAGGATGAATTCCTAGGTAGTAAGGCTAGAATCTCCAGTGCTGTGGTAATAGATTGAGCTGGAAGGCCAATACGTGTTAAGCCAAGAGGCTAAAATAAGTCGGGCAGTGAGGCCTATGTAACCAAGTACTGTGAGAATAGACCAGCGAGTCCTGTAATTGAGTACTATACCTAGGTACAAGATAAATTAGACTTTTAAATAGTAGGATGCGTGCTAGGTGAGCATGCATAGGAAGGAATAGGCGGAGGTCTAGATAACCTTTCGAGCTTATATGTTCAAATTTCGAGGGCGAAATTTTATTTAACTGGGAGAAATGTAATACCCTAAAATTCATATTTATCATAAATATTATATTTTGATAAATAGTGCCTATTAAAAATAGGTGAATATGTGGTCTCAAAATTGAGTAACATATTTATGTTAATTTAAGGAATTTTCTCTAAGAATTAAGGTAATCAAAATAATCAAGGAAGTGTTATGAAACCACTTGAATTAATTAAAGGGAATTAACCACAATTAGGAGGCAATTAAATTTGCACTAATTAAAATAATGGTATAGTACCCCAAAATTCATATTTCTCTTGAATATTATAGTTTGGCAAAATAATACCTATTCAAAATAGGAAGTATGTTGTCTCTAATTTTAATAATTTATTTGATTATTTTCCTTGGAAATTAAAAGGGCAAAGATCCAATATTATATTAGGGACCCTAAGTTGCCCTAAGATTATTAAATTAATGCATGATGCATAAATGACCAAAGTAAACTCAAAAGTTGTGAGAAAATAGTTAAACCAATTAGAGAAAATTGCCCACAATTAGTGGATAATTCAATCTACATTAATTGAATTAATTTCATAAACATTTATAATTAATTTAGTGGCATATGTTAAAGGAATAATTAAGGATGCATTACCTTAATTAAGAACCAATAGCTAATGAAGGACTAAGATTAGCATAGAAGTGATTACTAATGATCATGATTAAATATAAGCATTAATCTAGGACAAGAACACAAAGTTGACTTAGGATGAATTATCATCTTAATTATTACCTAACAAATACAATAAATTCTAAAATGATAAAGGGGTAATTAAATACTTCTAATTAAGCCATGATGTTCAAGAATCACAAGACTAACTAGGGAACTTGATTAAGCTTCAAATTAAACCCTAAGAGCATTTTGCCTAATTGCTAACTAACCACCAAAGTCATCTAGTTACAAATATCTTGAGAGTAACTAGGAAATTAAAGCACCAAGTTGGGAAATGCATGAAGGTGGAGAGGCCACCAATGCATGCTTGGAGAATGCATGAAGGTGGAGAGGCCACCAATGTATGCTTGGAGAATGCATGAAGGTGGAAAGGCCACCAATGCACTCTTGGAGCTAAGAGTGCCATGACCTTTTAGTATAAATAGGAGGGCTTAGGCTTCATTATTCCTCACACCTTCACAAGCAAGAGCAAGCATAGCATCTGAATATAGAGAGAAAAGAGGAGAGTGAGGAGCTTCTTGAAGGAGTCTAGCATTTGCAAGTAAGTTCGTAAGTTGTAGTCCTTAAATTCATAGTTAGAAGTAGCTTTGATTTTAAATATGCTAGAGTAATTTTAATATCATGTTTTTATAGCTAAAAATAGTGGTATTTCGAAATTTAGATGAGCCATGTGATAGAGCAAAATTTTTGGGAGTTGAAAAGCAAAGTAGCGAAGCTCGCTTAAAATTCATCGGTTAGGAATTTCCGAAATCGATTTTAAACGCCATAATTTTATGTTGAAGATGAAGTTAATTAATTCTGAAATTTTTCATGGTTAAAGTAGACATATAGGGATTTTCAAATATGTCAAATTGTTTAATTAACTGAGTTAGGTTCATTGCCCCAAGTCTAGTCAGCGGCTTGGTTGAAGATTGTATAAAGATTTGTAATTATACAAAGCTCGTATTGTTATATCACATGAATATTCCTTCGGGAAATTTTTAATATATCGGCATATGTCGGGGCATCGGATATGTCCGGGCATTTCATATCGATACTCATTGTCCAATTGTTAGTACATGATCTCCGTTTCCGCAATACTGCGAGTTGTAGCACCTCAAACTACGTCGATTTTCTAAAACTAAGTGTCACCAGACACGATTTCGGTATGAAATTTGGGGTGTTACATTCGGGTCAAAATGTTTAAGCTTTGCGTTTTAGACACCACGGCTAGACATGTGATAATTTGCCCTTATCTCGGTTACGATCCCGACCAACGGCACCGGAACTCGGTAGTGCGGTTAAAATAAACACCCTTTGCGGTTAAAAAAGACAATCCTACCACAAATCCCCAGACTTTAAGTCGGGAAGAAAACGTAGATCTACGCCATTAAATACCCTAGCCCGGTCAAAACACGTAGAATTCAAAACGAAATGGCAATCAATTGGTAATATAATCAGAGATTGTCATAAGGACTATGTAACCGGCACAGACGCCGGAAAAAGTACAAGGCAAAGTCAAAAGGGCACAGACGCCCAAAATGAAACAAATGAAAAACAATAGATACGTCGACTACTCAGACATCGGACGCAGGCGGCTTCGATCGACTCGGACCACCCTCCAGAGGAGCATTGGGCGAGATCTCCTCTACATATCCACCCCGGCAGCCCAGTGCCCTTGACTGCCATGCTGAGGGGATAATTACTACTCAATGATGTAAGAAGAACTAACAGAAGCCCTCACGAGTTATTTTTGAACTAACGGAAGCCCTCACGGGTTATTATTTGAATTTTCAAATACTATCTCGGTCGCTTGAACGTTGCTAGTGAAAAAGCATGTTCACTATCAACCGAGGCCGAGGCAAGTGAAAACAAAGAACGAGGGAAGGGTAAATAGATCCCGCCTAGAGAAAAAACCTATCACCTGAACAAGCAAATCAGTAGCAGAATACGAATGAGTCCGAATTAGTCAAGACTCGAACAAAAGCAAATCAAGCTGGAACACCTCGGATACAAAAGACCCCGACCTTGAAGTCGAGCAAACTCCTTGATATTACCTTGGATCCTTGAGACATTACCTCGGATCTTTGAGCAAAAGACATCGGTAACCGGGGTCGATATGACATAATCCGGCAATGCGCGGTAGATAGGCAAAAGTGTAAGATTCACACAATCTAGCCCGGATAACCTGAAGAAAGATCCCAACCTTGAAGTCAGGCAAATCACCTCGGCATTATCCCGGATCCTGGAGACATTACCCCAGATCTTTGAGACAAGACCTCGGATCTTCGAAGTAAGCGGCCTTGACAGCCAGGATCAACGTAATTCTATTAGTTATGATTAGTTTTGATGATGTCTTATATAGATGTCATTATTAAAAGCAAAAAGATTGAGTAATATAATTATCTCCTACATTGACTAACTACTGTATTTAATGTAGATTAATCCAAGATGAATTATAGAGAATGATCAAGAGAAGAAAGAAAGAAAGAGTTAGAGTTATGGAGAATGATCAAGAGAAGAAGAAAGAAAGAAGAACTTGTTGTATGAAGTGAAGATATCATTATTCAAGTTCTAAGATTGATGCTAGAAGTCTCCAAGGTCATATGGAAGTTGGAATGGGTCAATTTGAAGTTAAAGTCAGCAAAAATCAACTTCGGATGAGAAAACTCGAGTTTGGAACACAAAACTCGAGTTTGAGACTCAAAACTCGAGTATACAACTCAAAACTCGAGTTTGTAGTGTCTTCAGCACCTCTGGCGTCTCTGGACAAGGAAAACTCGAGTATGCAAGTGCTAAACTCGAGTAAGGAAGAGCTAAACTCGAGTATGCAAGTGTAAACTCGAGTTTGCAGCGTGATCAGCTCTTCAGCAACTCTGTTTCACGTTTCAGCACAGGCGAGGTCTGGTAATTCGATGATATCTCTCAAACCAGGAATCGGATTGACGTGAAACCAGTGGCATTTGAAACTAGACATCCAAAGAGTCATTTTGATATATAAATCAAGTCCAAATGTGTCAAGATCAAGGAGCTATGATTTTTGCAAGTTGCCACAAGAATCAACGTCACAGTCCAGAACCACCTTCGGTATTTTGAGTGTAACTCACAAAATACAAATCCGATTGAGCTAAAATCAGTGGCATATGAAAATAGACTCAAAGAGCTTTCCATCAAGAGTTGAACGGACCAAAACGGAGTTCAAACCAGGGAGATATGGCCCTCGAAAGTTGACAGATAATTTCAAGAAAGCAATCAAACTTGTTGAACTTAAGTGCAAACTGCAGTATAGGTTTGCATACCGCAGTTTTGGACATCCAGAAGCAAACCAAGTTTTTTAAATGAAGTCAATACTGCAGTTTTCCTAGCCAAACTCGAGTATTGAACTTCCCGAGAGCTAAAGAATTTTTCAAACTAAGTCAATACCGCAGTTTGCGTAGCCAAACTCGAGTATTGGACTTCCGCAGAGCAACCAAGTTTTTCAAGCTAAGTCAATACTTCCACCTTTACTGCAGTATGTAAGTGAAAGTATGCTATACTCCAAAAGAAGCAAGATCTATACCGCAAATTGGACTTCCGAGAGCAAAATGATTTTTTAAATTAAACCAATACCGCAAAGAACGAAGTGCAAACTCGAGTATAGGATTTGTCTTTCGAACATAAGACACGATGGTTTGCCTACGAAAAGTGCATACTCGAGTTTCCCATTGGAAACTGCAGTATGGTCACTTATGTACGGTGCAAAACTGCGCAAAGCATGAACAAACTGCAGTTTACAACGGTAAAAACTGATTTTTTGAATTACACGAATTTGCAAATCACTCTTGTTTGATCTTATTGCTTTCATAAATCATTCACTTATGTTCCCAGATATGTTTAACAAGTTTATTGAGTGAATTTCAGTTAGCACAGATGAAGATTAATGAAGATCAAGGCAAAAAGCAAAAAGGTGCTCAGTGCATTTAATGCACCTCTGCAAATCAACCTACTTTCAGCTAATCCATCTGAGCACGCCTTCTGAACGTTAAAGAATGCTTACTACAACAAGCAAACTCTTCTCCAACGGGCAAATTTCTAGAGAGCCACCTCGATCAATTAATCAGTGGAATAAGCAAAAACTAGAGAGAGAAGAAGACCAAAGCTCAACCCAAACCTTGTCCGAGATAGGCAACGGCTATAAACGGTCATATGAAGTTCCCTACCTATAAAAGAGGACATACTCAAGCGTAAAAACAAGGAGAAACAAGCTTACACTTCCAACATGCGATACTCGCTCTCATATCATTTGCACTCTGTTTTTCATGTTTAGATAACTTAGAGAGTGAAGTGATTTGTATTTGATCCTCGGTGTTTATCTATTCACTTCTAAGAGAGAAGATTCATTGTAATCATTCTATTCTTCGAGAGTTACTCAAGATTGGGTGATCTTGAGAGAGAAACACATTGTAACCTTACATTGTGTAAGGGGGAGTATCTCGGTGAGAGATTTGGCTTCACAAGTGCCCGGGTGAACTTGTGGTTTGTAAAGGCTTCTCTTGTGCCGGATTAAACAAGAGGATAGTGGATTGAAAATCTCAAGTGGAGCTTGAGGACGGACGTAGGCCAAGGATTGGACCGAACCAGGATAAATCTCGGTTGCATATTCTCTTCCCTTATCTCTTATATTTCCGCATATATGTTTGAATGACTATCTATTGTTTTATAACTCTTTATCTTGTCATACAAACTCATTTTACTTAATTGCAAAAAGATTTTCAAAGTTCCTAAATTTTTATACTTCACCCAATTCACCCCCCTCTTGGGTTCAAATTTTAACTTACATTTGGTATCGAAAGCAGTCTCTTGTTTAAAGGACTTAACCGTCTCAAGAGTTTCAATGGCGATTTCGGGTGTTCTTCGTTTTCGAAGGTTTTGATTTTACCATTCCACCGCCTTTTAAAGATATTGATTTTTGGTTTTGGAAGGCTAGAATGACTAGTTTTATCAAAGCAACTGATTTTTATATGTGGAATGTTTTTACAAATGCTTTTGATTTCAAACCAAGAAAGGATTGGATGAGAAAAAGAAATGAAGATGTTTTCTTTGAACATTAGAGCAATGAAAATCCTTCATTGTGCTTTAACGAAAATGATTTTGAGAAAATCAGGTTCTCGCTCTAGTGCTAAAGAAATTTGGGATACTCTTGATTCTATGTATGCTTCTAACAATTGTGTTGAAGTTGAAAGTGTTGACAATTCATCTCAAACTATAAGCTGCATATCCACAATTGATGAACAATTGGAAGTGGAGAATGAAGAAGGAGAAATTATTGGATACTTCCATGATCCAAATCAACACAAAAGAACAAGAGGAAGATGATTCCCAAGAAGAGCTCATGGACGATTATGATCAATCATTATCTAGAGCTCAAGATACACATGTGGTAAACAATTCCAATTCTTCTTGTGTAGTTAAGAAAAATGATTTTGAACAATTGCATAAAATTGTTTTTCAACCAATCATTGATTCTAATTTGAAAAGCAAGAATGTTTTGAAACAAAATGCTGGAAAATCTATTGGGAAGAATGAATGTTCAAATGAAGATTATTTGAAGTTTTACTCTAATGACCAGACAATACTTGCAAAAATGTTCATAGTAAGCATCACTCTATTATTTGCAATTATTGTGGAACATCCGGGCATATTTCTCATACATGCTATATTAGGAAAAATTCTAATGTGAGAAATAATCTTGTTTGGGTTCCTAAAGGACAATCAAGGTCCAATGCTAACATCAAGGACCCAAGTATAAGTGGGTACCAAAATGTCCATCTAGTACTCCATGTGTGCAGGATGATTTGAATATCAATGGACATCAAGGTACGAAAAGAGGAAGAAGAAGTCAAGAGTTTCTCATGCACCATTGAAGAAGATCATAGCATCCATATCAAACGGAGAATTCTTGGGGCACCTATTGCTAGAACTAGAAGGTCAAATCATGAAAAGCAATGCATACAAGCAAGAAGAGTGTCATCTACCTCAAGAACAAATTACCATAGAGTACCATTCATCTATCTTGAGGAGAACAAGAAGAGGAGAATCTCTCAAGTTTCAAATAGAAGACTTTGGAAGTCTATATCTTCCGAGAGAGCTTTGCGACATCCATTGAAAGACATATGAAGAGTCAATATGATAGGGAGAGGCAATGGGTAAGCAAAGTCAATCCTCTAAATACCTAACCCAAAGGTATACAATGGTAAAACCTCCTATGCTATCATCTGAAATTTTCTTTGAGGTTTTATATCTTGTAGCCTTAGGAATGAGCATTGCAACTATTTTCTTTAAAAACTAGGTTCTCACATCCTGATCTATTTCTGAAAGAAATTGTAATGCTCAATAGTTTAATTCTTTATGCATACATGATGATTTGAAAAGAAAGTATTTCTTTTATGCATAAACTCATGATTAATTCACTTTGCTTAGCTGATATGAGTTAATTATATTTATAAGAGCATGTGAATTTTGGTTCCTACAAGCTAACGATGATTGGATCCAAGGTTGGATACCAAGAAAGAAAAAGATTTATACAGTTTCGTAGGATCAAAGGAAGCTTCTCAAGAATGTAACATAGAGAAATAATCATAGTCTTGAGAAAGCTAAACAAGCTATGCTTAATGTTGATGGTGAACACCGAAAAAGGAGTTATCTACACCAATTCATCTCAATCAAGCAAGCTTCTATGAGGACAAGAGGAATTACGGTGATATCTAATCCTTACCCGTAGTTTGATTATATGAAATTCACTTTTGGGTAATGAATATTTGTCCATCATTGTATTCCTTTAGCAATCAATCATTTATATTTTTCAAAATGCTTTCGATTGCTAAATGGACCATAAATGAATTTGTGTATAACTTTTTGAGTTTATATTCTTTGGAATGCACAAGTCTAAAATTTGTTTGGATTCCAACTCACTCAGTCATATGACATTGCATTCGAATGATGTTTCAAATTGGAAGTTAATATTGTTCTTGAATGTTGAATATGCTTCAAATTTCTCTAATTGAGTTTTTCTTATCTTTCACATATTGATCTTTGGAGCTCAATGTTTTGCTTGAGCTCTTTAGTTTCATTTTCTAACTAGTTGGACCCCATGTCTAACAAGTTAATCATATATGAGCTTCAAGCTTATCTCCTGAAAAGAATTCAATTTGTGAAAACTTATGTTTATTGCATAAAACCTTATTGATCAAGCTATTTCAAGTAATATGAATGTTCATTAATGCATTAAATGTTAGTGCATTAACCATTATATTGAATAACTTTCTAGGATAGTATTTTGGAACTTTAGTCATTTGGACTAAAAAGTTTGTGCTTCATCATTCATGAATCCTGTACTCCTTTTACTCAAATACATCAAATTTATCTACATCCATACTTTGAGTAACTATTTCGTATACCCATATTCTTGCCTTAAATATTCTTATATTTCAAGATTCTATCCTAAAAAGGCAATATTATTTCTTGGTCAATAGCAAAGTCATTAAGCTTATATATGTTGTGCTAAGCATGTCTTGATAATGCTTTACTTTCATGACTTTGGCTCTTCGAAAAATTCTTTAACATGTTAACTTCAATGTTCAACATGTTCTCTTAATCTTGAAGCATTCGATTTATTCTTTAACATATTGACTTCCACCATATTTCGAAGAGCATTGTTTTCAAACATGTTTCTAAAATGAATCTTTCATCCCATCAAGATTTTGATTTCGTAATGCATTATCACAGTTTGAAAGAACATTTGAAATTTGAAACATTCTGCATATTTCATCATCCTTCTTGAAAAATCTGATCTCATTCATGAATTGTGAGTTGATAAATGCTTATCTTTATAGATAAGATTTTCTATACTCATTGATCAAATTTACATGCATTCTTATCAATGACATCTTTTCTACATAAAGTGTATTCACAAATTGTCATTGAGAAATAACATTTTTGGTATAATTTCGTTGTTACCCTATTTGATTCATTGGCATGAACTTATTTGATTGGGTAAAATTATGTTCTTAATCTTAGATTGACTTGTTATACTCTTTGCTCAAATATCATATGATTTAATTCTATAAGAGCTTAAAAGTTGTCATGTCTAATCAGTTGTGGACTCAAGAATCATTGAGTACCAAAGAACATATATTTTTGCGGAGTTGACCAAAATGTTCTGTTGTTGGACACAAAGAACATAGGCCAACAAAATAGATCATTTCGGTGGCTATGTCAAGCAAATTCTATGGCATCACTTAAGTGACATCCCAACACTAGCAAGAAGCTTAAACCAAGATGATAAGGAACATACTCGCTTGATGAGAAGCTATGAGCGAAACTAATTTTGAGATCCAATTCAAAGCTCATTTGGGATTTCTACTTCTAAGATGCATTCAGAGCAATTGGTGGCTATAAAGACTTATCCTCTTGAAGCTCATTCACATCCAGCGATCCTCTATATTGGTCACATCATCGAATGTGATTAGCCAATAATGCATCTATGGATTACAAATGATTATGGCTCAAGTAATTACGATATTACTTGAGTGAGGTTTGTATTTTGGAATAATATGCATATATCACAATCATGCTAGGCTAACTTGATTTCATTCAAATTTATCTCATGAAGTTTAGCCTAAGAAAACTCACTTTTAAAATGACCCTTATGCTTTAAACTCTTTTTATCATCATAAAAAGCATAAGTGATTTGTTTATACCAATTTCAAGTCCACCCAAGTGAACTTGAAAGTTCTCAATTCTGAGGTACCATGTTGGTTGCAAAGATATTTCCAAACCTCATAACCTTTGGTGTCTCATTATTATTTGATATCATTAAGGGGGAGCTTCACATTCATATGTGTTTTATATTCTTAAAAGTTCATCTCCTTTATTTGAAGGAAACTCCTTTAAGCATACTCATCTGCATTCACTATTTTTTATTAGTTTTGATGATGAGTTAATATCACATTTCCCTTTCACTATCTTAATTTGAAAAGATTATATAGAAAGGAATATGTTGATTGCACTAATAATCCTCTCTTGCAAGAAAGTTTTACAATTGTGGTAGGAGAATTAAGTCTGTGCAAAAGTCTCCCTTAATGCACTACAAGGAGAAACTATTACATTGAGGAAAGATGTTTTGATGTTCAGTCACAATGAAGCTAATTAAGGAAGAGGAAAATCTCTTGAATCCAGTGGAGATATGCTTTATAGAAGAGTTCAATAAATAAAAGTCAAAGGATTGAAGCTGGGTACTGTCTATATTCAGATAAGATAGCATTCAAGGAGCCAAGATTTCGTTCTATTCACATCGATATTCTTGATCCTTTTATTGAGCACACTTCGAGAATCTCCTTCAACAACAAAGCTAGCAAATGGACTTCATCGATCATTCATCAATTTGCAAAACCAACATGAGCATTTCTAATCTCTATCCTTTTATATTCGTAGAAAAGTCTGCACATGTTTGGTATCTATATGCTTTAATTTTGAAAGATGTCTTGAAAACCTCTTCAAATTCTTACAAATTTGTTTTCATAAAAACATTCTAAATTGCTTTATATTTAGAATGAAAACAATTTCAAATCAAGGAGAGAAAATCAGTTGTTTGACTCTTTCTAATCTGATTTCATACTTGTCTCTCTAAATATTTCTTCCTTACTTCAACTTTTTGCTAATGACAAATAAGGGGAGAGAAATGACAAGAAAAATATGCTGCACTTCTAACATATTTTCATGCTCTTACATATTTTTCTTATAGTATTTGCCATCATCAAAAAGGGGGAGAATGTTAGTTATGATTAGTTTTGATGATGTCTTATATAGATGTCATTATTAAAAGCAAAAAGATTGAGTAACATAATTATCTCCTACATTGACTAACTACCGTATTTAATGTAGATTAATCCAAGATGAATTATAGAGAATGATCAAGAGAAGAGAAGAAAGAAAGAGTTAGAGTTATGGAGAATGATCAAGAGAAGAAGAAAGAAAGAAGAACTTGTTGTATGAAGTGAAGATATCATTATTCAAGTTCTAAGATTGATGCTAGAAGTCTCCAAGGTCATATGGAAGTTGGAATGGGTCAATTTGAAGTTAAAGTCAAAAAATCAACTTCAGATGAGAAAACTCGAGTTTGGAACACAAAACTCGAGTTTGAGACTCAAAACTCGAGTATACAACTCAAAACTCGAGTTTGTAGTGTCTTCAGCACCTCTGGCGTCTCTGGACAAGGAAAACTCGAGTATGCAAGTGCTAAACTCGAGTAAGGAAGAGCTAAACTCGAGTATGCAAGTGTAAACTCGAGTTTGCAGCGTGATCAGCTCTTCAGCAACTCTGTTTCACGTTTCAGCACAGGCGAGGTCTGGTAATTCGATGATATCTCTCAAACCAGGAATCGGATTGATGTGAAACCAGTGGCATTTGAAACTAGACATCCAAAGAGTCATTTTGATATATAAATCAAGTCCAAATGTGTCAAGATCAAGGAGCTATGATTTTTGCAAGTTGCCACAAGAATCAACGTCACAGTCCAGAACCACCTTCGGTATTTTGAGTGTAACTCACAAACTACAAATCCGATTGAGCTAAAATCAGTGGCATATGAAAATAGACTCAAAGAGCTTTCCATCAAGAGTTGAACGGACCAAAACGGAGTTCAAACCAGGGAGATATGGCCCTCGAAAGTTGACAGATAATTTCAAGAAAGCAATCAAACTTGTTGAACTTAAGTGCAAACTGCAAAGTATAGGTTTGCATACCGCAGTTTTGGACATCCAGAAGCAAACCAAGTTTTTTAAATGAAGTCAATACTGCAGTTTTCCTAGCCAAACTCGAGTATTGAACTTCCCGAGAGCTAAAGAATTTTTCAAACTAAGTCAATACTTGCAGTTTGCGTAGCCAAACTCGAGTATTGGACTTCCGAAGAGCAACCAAGTTTTTCAAGCTAAGTCAATACTTCCACCTTTACTGCAGTATGTAAGTGAAAGTATGCTATACTCCAAGAAGCAAGATCTATACCGCAGTATTGGACTTCCGTGAGCAAAATGATTTTTTAAATTAAACCAATACTTTGAAGAAGTGCAAACTCGAGTATAGGATTTGTCTTTCGAACATAAGACACGATGGTTTGCCTCGAAAAGTGCATACTCGAGTTTCCCATTGGAAACTGCAGTATGGTCACTTATGTACAAGGTGCAAAACTGCAGTAAGCATGAACAAACTGCAGTTTACAACGGTAAAAACTGATTTTTTGAATTACACGAATTTGCAAATCACTCTTGTTTGATCTTATTGCTTTCATAAATCATTCACTTATGTTCCCGAGATATGTTTAACAAGTTTATTGAGTGAATTTCAGTTAGCACAGATGAAGATTAATGAAGATCAAGGCAAAAAGCAAAAAGGTGCTCAGTGCATTTAATGCACCTCTGCAAATCAACCTACTTTCAGCTAATCCATCTGAGCACGCCTTCTAAACGTTAAAGAATGCTTACTACAACAAGCAAACTCTTCTCCAACGGGCAAATTTCTAGAGAGCCACCTCGATCAATTAATCACTGGAATAAGCAAAAACTAGAGAGAGAAGAAGACCAAAGCTCAACCCAAACCTTGTCTGAGATAGGCAACGGCTATAAACGGTCATATGAAGTTCCCTACCTATAAAAGAGGACATACTCAAGCAGAAAAACAAGGAGAAACAAGCTTACACTTCCAACATGCTGATACTCTGCTCTCATATCATTTGCACTCTGTTTTTCATGTTTAGATAACTTAGAGAGTGAAGTGATTTGTATTTGATCCTCAGTGTTTATCTATTCACTTCTAAGAGAGAAGATTCATTGTAATCATTCTATTCTTCTGAGAGTTACTCAAGATTGGGTGATCTTGAGAGAGAAACACATTGTAACCTTACATTGTGTAAGGGGGAGTATCTCGGTGAGAGATTTGGCTTCACAAGTGCCTGGGTGAACTTGTGGTTTGTAAAGGCTTCTCTTGTGCCCGGATTAAACAAGAGGATAGTGGATTGAAAATCTCAAGTGGAGCTTGAGGACTGGACGTAGGCCAAGGATTGGACCGAACCAGGATAAATCTCAGTTTGCATATTCTCTTACCTTATCTCTTATATTTCCGGATATATGTTTGAATGACTATCTATTGTTTTATAACTCTTTACTTGTCATACAAACTCATTTCTTGAATTGCAAAAAGATTTTCAAAGTTCCTAAATTTTTATACTTCACCCAATTCACCCCCTCTTGGGTTCAAAATTTTAACTTACAAATTCAACTCGGCAATGTAAGGCCCACGATGAAGAAAGCTCGCTAGTAAACCGACCGGGGAAAAATACATCCCTAGACTCGAAGCCTGAACTATCGAGTTTGGGGCAAGTACTGTACGGATCTGAATAAGGCCCATACTCAATGTATGGTCCAACAAGAAATATATTGCATATCAGGATCTTCCTAGAATAAAGGGGATCTAATCTTATCTACGATCCAGGTATATCTAAATCTATATCAGGTAGTTACAATATCGGGGCCTCGAATCACAGGGCCCAAGCCATATCAACCTAAGGTAAACTCTATAAATACAGAGGTCAAGCCTTAAGGTACACACATTACAGGTTCTACGCTATAACCTTAAACTATTTACATACAGTCATACAGAGCACACACCCCACCTCCTTAGCTAAACGCCTGTGTGTATCTCGAACTGCGTGGACTTTGATCCCTTTACAAGGTACGTAGGCCCTAGGCTTGGCTCCTAGTCAAGTCCGATAAATCTTGTTCTCAGAACAGAACAGATTTAAAACTCAGAAGTGAACAAGAGATATTTGGCGTCATTAAATTGTGTGGGTCCCATTTGAATAGTCTTATGTTCGGGTTCTTGTTGTCCTTTTGGTGTTTGAACCTGGAGTCTTGTAAAGGGTTATTTTGTGCAGCGTGTTTCTCGCGGTTGTGGTATGGATTTGGGCTTGTTCATGCGAGTGAGCCGTTCTTTTTTTTTTTTTTTTGCTAAAAAAAAAAGTTTAGGCGGCACCGGTCCCCCACCAAGGCCAGGGCGGCCCCGGGGCTCTTTGAGCACTTACAGGGGTTCTTACATGATTGCCTACCGAAGGAGCCCTCACAATAGGGGTGTTCATCATGCCCCGCCGCCTGCCCCGCCCGCCCCACGAAAAATCGCCCCTTGACCCAAGGAAAAGCGGCCCAAAGCGGCGGCACAAATGGGTTGGGCATTTTTGCGGGCGGGCGGGCACGGCATGGTATGCCGCCGCCCATTTGGCCCCGCCAAGTAATTATCATATTTTTTATTTTTTTAATAGAATAAAAAATTATTTTATATATATATATATATATATATATTTTAAAGATGGTATTATATATTTTTTACAAATTATATATAACTTATAATAAAAAAATATCCTCATTTCTTCTTCTCTTCCCTTTTCTCAACTCGAATGCCCTAGCCGTTCTCTCCTCTCGTTCTCCATTCTCCTCTAGCTCGATGATCCGCCTTTGAGCCCGCTCTCCACCGTCCAGATGCTTGATAATCGGTCACATGTAAATAATGTTATAATATGATTTCTTTGTTGCTTTCTTATAGGATTATGTATTTCATTTGAATTTTCCAATATTATTTATTAGGTATGACTGAATCTGTTTTTTTTCACATAGGGTGTGACAGGGTATTGCCACTTGGGCATGTAAGGGCCGCCACCGCCCAAAAATGTTAGGGCTTCTATCGGGTAGGCAGACCGGGCCGCATTTTTTGCCGCCTGATCTTTCGGCGAGGGCATCGGGCAAGGGTCTCGCCCGCCGCCCCGCCCATGAACACCCCTACCTCACAACGACAGCGGGAATCGAACCCTCGTCCTTTTCGGACTTGGGCCCGTTCCTTACCATCTGTGCCAACTCTCATCGACGCGAGTGAGCCCGTTCTGTGACGGTCATGTGAGACAACGAAGTAAGGCTGGGTGGTGGATTGGGTGTGGAGAGCTTACAAACTCTGCGATGTATTTAAAAAAGTAAAAGAAAATTTGGATCCTAAATAATTGGCATTTTGCAAAAATCCTTTATTAATTAAAAAAACATTTATCATTTTTAAAAAAATTAATTTTGAGAAACTGATTTTCTTGATGATTAAACTTAAAATTTATGCTCGTGGTGATAAAATTAAGCCACTATAAGCTGGTCAATGAGCTATAATGGAGTCTGCCATTCCATTACCTTCAAGTCTTTTATTACTTAAAAGTTAAAAACGATGCTTTCTCAAATCTGAAGCTGTCGGACGATCTTGGGGAGTCCAAGATAGAGAAAGAATAAAAAATTCTTGAAATGGAAGCCGCGTAAGCCTGAAAGTTCCACTAACCTGGAAATGATTGTGGTTATTATGCTTTTTTTGTGGCTAAACGACCAACGTAACGGTGTTATTAATCGGTTTAGCATCTCTCATCTGTCGATTTTTTGATTATCTTCTTAAGGATTATTATCATTTTGGGATAAAAATATAAATGCGTTGACGTCAGACTCATGGCACACAACTTTACATCCGGCTGAGGCGGAATTTATTTGCGGAAGTTTCGATCTGGAAATTTTCACTTTTTTAAAACTCAGAAGTAAACAAGAGATATTTGGCGTCATTAAACTGCGTGGGTCCCGTTAGAATAGTCTTATGTTCCGGTTCTTTTTGTCCTTTTGGTTTTTGGACATGGAGTTTTGTAAAGGGCTATTTGTGCGGCGTGTTTCTAGCGGTTGTGGTATGGATTTGGGCCTGTTCATATGAGTGAGCCCGTTCTATGACGGTCATGTGAGACCAGGAAGTAAAGCTGGGTAGTGGGTTGGGTGTGGAGAGAGTACAAACTCTCTAGATGTATTTAAAAAAAGTACTATTCCTCCTATCCCCAATTATGGGGCATATTTAACCAATTTTGGGGAGATTAAAGAGAAGTTAAATTAGTTAATTTTACTCATTTTCCTAAAATGCCCTTATATAAATTTAAAATGGTATAAGTGAAAGTGAATTAACAACCCTTACCTCATACCTCTCTGACTTAGTATTTTCATTTCTACATGCTTTTTAATTGAAATAATAGTCTTACTATATAAACATATATATGTGTGTGTATATATACATACAGATATTGATATACACACACATATACATACATATATCTACACACATATATATGAATACACACACACAATATATATATATATATATATATATATATATATATATATATATGAACACACACATCTATATGTATGTATATGTGTGTTTATATATGTATGCACATATATATTGACCGGCACACACACACACACATACATATATCTACACACATATATATGAATACACACACACAAATATATATAAATATATATATATATATATATGGACACACACACACACACACACATATATATATATATGTATATGTGTGTGTGTTTATATATGTACACACATATATATTGACAAGCACACACACATGTATATGAACACACACACACACACAAATATATATATATGGACACACACACACATATATATATGTATATATGTGGGTGTTTATATATGTATACATATATATATTGACAAGCGCACACACATACATACACACATATATACATATATGTACACACACACACATACATATATCTACACACATATATATGAATACACACACACACACAAATATATATTAATATATATATATGGAGAATGTGTGTGTTTATATATGTACATACATATATATTGACAGGCACACACACACACATATACATACATGGATATACATAAATGTACACACATACTCACTCACAGATATATATGTTTGTGTGTCTTTATATAGACACACACATGTAATAAACAAAAACCAAATACACTTGAGAGAATAAAATAAGGGTATTTTAGGAAGAAATTGACAAAAGTTAGAATGTTGTCTTATAATTAGGACCAAAACCAACTCTCAAATGTTGTCTTATAATTAAGACCAGATGGAGTATATCGTAATTCTAAGATATATTTATATAACTTTGGAGAGATTAAGGATAGTAATTAAACTAGTCAATTATATTAATTTTTTTAAAAAATGCCCTTATTTAAATTTTAATAGTGTATCCTTTTTAGCCATAGCATCTTTGAATCCATCAACCATGAATCTCACGGCCTCTAAACCTCTGTTTTTTATTTTGTAAAGCGAAAAAGAAAACATTTTTTCTCCACTATTTTAACGGTGTTTAGCAAAGGCTTTGGGGTTTAAATGATTAGCTGTAAAAATGATACAGCTGTCTTCATCTAATTGGGCAGCTGGACAAACTTAACCTAGGCGATTTAATATAAGTTTAGTCCTATATTAATTTATAAGTTAAACAAATTAGTTTTAAAAAATAATAAATATGAGAGACAAAATAAATAATAAATCTTAAATTTAGAACCAATATATATTCTCAAATTAGGTCCTGCATTTATGATAAGAGGAGTACGTCATGAAATTTATTGTGTGCATGTCCAATTTTATCTCTAATTTACTGTGTGCACATACAATCTTACCTCATCATAAATTAAAAATCAGCTTTTACCATTGATTTTATAGTGATGCTATTATTAAATATGGAAAAAAAAAATTCAAAATTATTTTATTTAAAAATAAAAAAATTGTACAATTTTGGTGTATTGAAATTAATGAGTTGCAATCATTACTTATTTTATATAATATATAGATACATTATTAAATTAATATGGAGAAAGTATCAAATGGAGTATTTTGGGAAGAAATTGACAAAAATTATAATTTTACCTTATAGTTAGGACCAAAATCAATTCATAAATGTTGTCTTATAATTAGGATGGGAGGTAGTAAAAGAAAAGTTGGATCTGAATAATTGGCAGTTTGAAAAAATCCCTTACTAATGGTTAAAATATTTATCATTTTATTTTAAACAATTACATTTGAGAAACTGAATTTCTTGATGGTTAAACTTAAATTTATGTTCATGGTCATAAAAATTATCGTGCGGAAAAGATTAAAAACAGAATCCAAACAGAATGAGAAAAAGGGTATTTTATTTTGTGTCTCTAAACAGAATAATAACTGAAAAAATATATATTGTTTTTTGGACTGAAACATATCACTAGAATTCTAGTGTGCTCAATTTTTTTTTTTTTAAATTTTAAATTTAAGCCTTTAAAAATGGCACTTAATTAAAAATCACACACCATTAAAATGCACAATCTCTTACTACAACTAATAAAAATAAACTTTAAGGAACAATCTTAATGTTACGATGCAATATTAGTAAATATATCTCTATTTTGCTAACAAACCATCCGTTTATCAATTAAATTTTAAGTCAATCACAATTTAAACCAAATTCTACACCTAGATCAACTCTCTCAAGTCAAACCCAAATGAACAAATCAATTTAAATAGTGACTAAATACTTAGAAGCATTAAGCAAGGAATAAAATCAACACATAAATATAATTAACTATCAAAGAGAGTAATATTTAACTCTTGATCCTTACAAAGGTTTAAAATAATCTTAGAATGAGAGTTGTAACTCATACTCCGAAAATAGCCATAAATACACTAAATAGTTACAACCATATATCAGAAAAATGAAGAAAGGGAAAGGAATAAGCAAAACCAAGAGAACTAAGTTTGAATCACTTCAAATTTTCAATCTCTACTTGAATCTCCTCCAAGAGCACCAAACCCTAGTAGAGAAAATGCTCCCAAATTAAATAGCCCCCAAGTCGCCCAAGAAGTGAAGAATCACACTATTGGTCGAGTTTTTCAGTCTCTAAAGCCTTAGAATTAGTTCTTGTCCCAAGAAGCATAGCTTCATTAATTTCTGTTGGCTACAACCAAGAACCAAGAACTATCTGTCTCATCCCTAGCCGAGGCCAACAACTTTCTGCCTGCATATTTCACTGAGGACAACAACTCTTTATCTTGTCCCTGACTGCCAGAAAATGTGTTGGTTGACGTCAATCACTCATCTTCTTTTTATCTCATCTTTTCTTGTCTTGACATGGCGTCTTGACTTTTTACACTCCTTTCCAACTTCTTAGTCATTGATTTGAGTTTCAAATGGCTTTACATGTGGCTCAAATAATAACTTATCAAAACAAGAAAGTCTATAAAAGCCAAAATTGATGAAATACAATGAAATATTCACACTTTTTAACAAAAAATTTTATCACTTTAACCCAAGTATCAACTAGGCAGATTTTCCTTGCATATGTATCCCTAAATATGTCTCAATTTATCAAAAAGTGTGAGAAGTTATAGGCAAATGTGCTAAAATGACTTGAATATCGTGAGTTTAACAATTTTAAAATTTTTATTCCTCCTTTGGGGAATTTGGAGGATTTGTTAGTTGGTATTGTAATGAAAAGATTTTTATTCATCCTAATAGAATAGAAAATATTAAACATTTATGTTGTCCGTAAGAGAAGGGCAGGTAGACTATGAATTTTCACCTCAAATTTCAAAAAAAAGGAAAAAAGAAAAAGAAAAAGAAAGTGAATATAGTAATTTCAAGTAAGGAATGTTTTGAGTAAGATACATTGATGTGTTGCTTTTGTTGCTAAAGTAATCAATTAAACTAGGTCTTGATTAATTATGTAGTTTAGGGTCAACCTAGGTCATTCTCCCAAGGAGCAATATGTGGTTTTTTTTTAAGGTTGAATTTAAGTGATGAAAAATGCAATGAAATGAACCTACACTAAAATGCAAGACACTACTATCTAAATGAAATTAAACTAACTAAATACAAGATGAAAGTGACTCTAAAACCTATATGAGAATGGAACTAATCTAGATGCAAATGCAATTTTGGGGGTTTTTTTATGAAATGATAATTAAAATCCTAAGCAAAGAAATTAACTAACTATTAAGAAAATCAAATAAGAAAAGGTAAAGAAGGTTTACTTCAAATATGGTGAAGGGAGCAACTCGGGATTTATATGGAGTTAACTTTTTTTTTAGCCCAAATTAATTAGTTAGACCAAAGGAAGATTGATGAAAGATTGGAATTAAATGAATTTAATTAACTAGTTGAAATATGGGAAACCCTCAAGTTCAATAATACCTAATTCACTAGAAAACTCATAATGGAATAAGCACTAGCTTAAACCAGTTAAAATAGTTTTTAGATAGTTTTGGGAATCATGTTCACAATTGCTTAATTAAACAACTAGACAATTAACCAACCTAATTAAACAACCAAAAGGATAAACCTAAATTGACAATTAAATCAATAATGAAAACTCAATTAATAATATAATCGACAATCAAACGGCTTGCAAATAAAAATCCTAGCAAATATCTTAAGCACAATTCAAATCTAAATGAGCAATTCAATCCAAATTAAATAATATGTCTACAATCTAAAACTAGATTGTTCTCAAGAAAACAACTCAAAATTATCTAAAACTAAATAATTTCTAAGTCTTGAAATAAATCGATAAAAAGTAAAAGCATTCCTTTGTGGTCTTCAAGTGTAAGCTTCTAGGCTCTAACTTCCTTCATGCTTCTCCTAAATTGTCTCCCAACAAGCTCAAGCTACCATGGAATACCCCTCCTCAAAATGCTTCACGCAAGACATGGCCATTGATGAATGTGTTAAATAATTGATGAATGAATGATATTGGTCCTTGCGCGGCTGTATGTGAATGGAAAGGGAATAAAATAATGGTTTTGGTGAATGGGTGTTGTGCGTGAGAGAGGGAATACCCAAACGGTGATAATGGTGCGCCGAATAGGAGAGCTTCAGCTCTCAATCCGAGAGCTCTTTTCGTCTTGTGGCGGCTAGGTTAATTAAAGGAGTGGAAGAGAGAGTTTTGGGTACCAACTTGAACGCATTATAATTTAAAAAGCCCAATAAAATTCCACCATTAGATCTTCTTTTAGCGTCCAAGGTTAATTCTGCATTGTAGGATCTTCTAGTGTGCTTTTCCTTGTCCTGCAAGAACTAAATAAAATCGTGATCTATTATATATTTAGAAATATTATTCAATCACTAGATAGCAATCAAATATTTATGATTAAAGTCCAATAATCTCATAATTAATTCTGATTTATATTATTTCCTAAAATTGGTTAACAATCGAAATATTATATAATAATTCCATATTAGTCTAAAATAGTTCCCAAAATAAATGAATAAGGTGAGATAAAATATATGAAAATTGAGATTCATCATGCATTAATTTCATATTGAAAGCTACCAATTTATCTTAAAGTATGTAATTTTTCCACAACGCAAAAGCTGAGCTCAATCTGAATCACGAAATTTCCAATTACTTCCGGCTTTAAGCTATATAACAAAATTATATTATTTATAAAAATAGACATTGATTTCTTAAGCGGGAATTATGTTGAGGTCCCAAGAAAGATAAATTATTACTATCAGATCCCATGAAATCATCAAAATCATATAAAATCTCAAGGGACTTGTGGGCGATTATTTGAAATGTAATAAGATGAGTTTACCTTTAGTTGTCATCAGTGGCAAATTAACTTGTCCATTGAGGTGTCCTGATTTGTTATTGATAGTATCATGACTTATTATACCCTACCATGTCAAATGTTGCATCTTGAGTTGTCATTAGTGGCCTATTGACTTGTCAGTTGAGACGCTTTGACTTATCATTGGTAGCACCATGACTTATCTCTGACTTGTCAATGGGGAATAAATCATAGAAAAGTCCCTAAATTTATGCCAAAAAAAAAAAAAAAAAAAAGAAGTTTCAAGAAAACAAATCACATGCCAACATACAAATTCATATTTTAAACTCAAACAACTTCATCATGTATTTATAACAAATGCCTTGTTTTAAATAATGATGGACGGCTTACTATTTCTCCTACTATCTCCAAACCGTTAAGGAATCATGTTAAAAAAGTTTCCAGAAAAAAAAAAAAACGTTATGATTTTTTATTTTTTTTCAGAAAAGAGGACAGCACCTACAAATTTAACTGATAGCCCTTACATATGGTTGGGGAATACCGTGCTTACATCAAATATTACTATAAACAAATGCAAACAATACACGAAGACTTTCTTATACCTAAACTCCTAATGCCAAGACATCACAACACCCCCCCCCCCCCCCCCCCCCCCCAAAAAAAAAAAAAAAGGAAGAAGAAAGAATACAATAGTAGAAGTCTTACAGATACAAAACTAGAATACATTAAAAATAGAATGCATAAAAGGAGAAAGAAAGATAACCATCTTAACTAAGGCCTTTTTTTTTTTTTTTTTTTTTTTTTTTTTAACACTATCTTAACTAAGGCCTTACAGAACTTGTTTTTTAATCAATTCCTAATTCAACATTTTATATCAAGGAAATAAAAGGAAAAATATCCAATGATCTTGTCACTTTATGGCATACGAAAGCTCCTTAATGAATGAGGTCGTGAGTTTAATCCCTCCATATATTCAAAGTGTCAGAGTTTTCCCTTCAAGATCAAAATAAAATAAAATAAAGACCTATCTAACTTATCCTGATTCATCCTTTAAAAATTTGATCATCAACCTTAAATTTGTGGGTGACTATGATTGTACCTAAAGTGTCAATGGACATTTCTAGCAAAGAATGTTTGTAACCACTCACCTTAATTCAATTATATAGAGTCATGTTAGAGAGAACCCGGAGGGGGGTTCAACTCTTACCTAGGATTACCTGAATTGTTTTTTCATTCATGTCTTCATCTTTAGAGGATGTGTGAATTTCCAAGTCACTGCAAAAAAATAGATAGCTCTGAGTTTGAGAGTTGACATTTGTATTAATTAAAATATGATAAACGTAATCACATGAAGATTTATTCAGTAACTTGGATAGATTTTTGAATGATGTATTTGGGAATAATAAGTATACTCCCTTTTCAAAAAAAGTACCTGAATAAAAGTAACTTATTGGCTTGGAAGGGAGTTCTAAAAGAACAATTAAATGAAAGCATGTGAAGTAAATCACAACAATTAAATGGGGAGAAATTTTCCAGAAATAAGACAAAGGCATGTTTCAAGAGGTTGAGAGTAAAGAAAAGTACTAAAAATAAGAAAAAGAGACTAAGAAGTTTATTTCACATTTTCCCTGAAATGAATCTGTCTACACTCTACACATAAGGGAGAAATAATTTCCATGGATTAATTCAGCAAATCATAGAATTAAATATTGAGGAGCATTTTACGTGGAAGCACGTAATAAGCAAAATGTCATAATACTCCATCTTGTTCCATTTATAAACAACATTCTTTCATTTTTTACCATATTTTATATGCAACATTCTGTCACTTAGGTTTGGTTCTATATTCAAGCAACAATTTGTGTCTGTCTAAAAATCTAGTGCATTTGTTTTTTCAATTTTACCCCCAATCATTCTCTCTCATTTTTGCCCACTCATTCTCACTCATTCGCCATCTTTACAAATAAGGGAAGATTGGGGGGGGGGGGGGGGAATTACATCTCCCACACACTTATTATTTTTAACTAATATGGAACAAGAATTTAGTTTGAGTGACCTTAATAGCTGTTGCTTTTAAAAATGTTCAGAAAGGGAGTATTAAACTAATAATTTGAGTAAGGGATCATATCAGTGCTACCTTGTATCATTCATGCCTTCGTCATTCATGTCTTCATCTTCAGAGGATGTGCCAATTTCCAAGTCACTGCAAAAAAATAGACAGCTCTGACTTTGAGAATTGACATTTGTATTAATTCAAATATGATAAATGTAATCACATGATTATTTGTGCAGTAACTTGGATAGACTTTTGAATGATGTATATGGGAATAATAAGTATCATCCCTTTTCAAAAAAAGTACATGAATAAAAGTAAATTATTGGCTTGGAAGTGAGTTCTAAAAGAACAATTAAATGAAAGCATTTCAAGTAAATCATTGAACAATTAAATAGGAAGAAATTTTCCAAAAATAAGAGAAAGGCATGCTTCAAGAGGTAAAGAAAAGTACTAAAGATAAGAAAAAGAGACTAATAAGATTATTTCACATTTTCACTCAAATGAATCTGTCTACACTCTACACATAAGGGAGAAATAATTTTCGTGGATTAATTCAGCAAATCATATGATTAAATACTGAGGAACATTTTACGTGGAAGCGTGTAATAAGAAAAACGTAATAATACTCCATCTGGTTGCTTTTATAAACAACATTCTTTCATTTTTTTTTTTGCCTTATTTTATAAGCAACATTCTATCACTTAGGCTTGGTATTACATAAGCCACAAATTTGTGTCTGTCTAAAAATCTAATGCTTTTTTTTTTTTTTGTTTTTTGTTTTTTTTTCATTTTTACCCGCAATCATTTTGTCTCAGGGTAGATTTGAAAAAAAAAAAAAATACATTTCCGACGCACTTATTATTTTTGACTAATCTTAGAGAACAATTTAATTTGGGTGACCTTAGGAGCTTTTGCTTATAAAAAATGTACCGAAAGGGAGTATCAAATTAATAATTGGAATAAGGGATCATATCAGTGCTACCTTAAATACGTGTCTTCCCGGCATTGTTCTAAAACACACCCATAATCACAAATGTGGAGCCTTTGTAGAGAAGGAGGCATAATTTCTCCTTCTATTTTTTCATAGTTGGGAGAATCCAAAATTTGTAGTTCTTGAGAGGTTAGATGTCGAAGCCTTTTACAATGCCATGTCGAAGATGTAAAATAGACGCAAAGCTGAGTGATAGTTGGAAGGTGATGCAGTTCCGTAAGACATGATAATAACTTGTCGCACTCTCTTATCTCAAGTCGTTTTAAATTTGACGGTAAGGTTATTGAAAATGGCTCCAGTTCTGGACATCCTTTTATAAATAGCTCTTTTAAAATTGGGAGAAGACGTTTCATATCATCAAACAAGGACCTCAAAAACTTGCAATTATAAATGGAAATCCTTCGGAGATGACGAAGAGGTGCCTTTGAAACTAAATCAAACTTGAGATTCTCACAATCTGCTATAGTTAGCCCTTTCACTGAATGTGGCATATGAATCACTGGAAGTGGCACTGCATCAAGACAATCCCAAACAATTAAATCTTCAACTTCCATCGTTTCAAATAGAGGCTCCGACATTTGCGTGCCTGAAATTATTAGAAGGCTGAGGGAAGGTGGCAATTCTTGCTCTTGCAACACCACATTTGGACTTTTAATTATAACTAACTCCCAAAAATATGGGCAGTTTGGGATAGAAGAAGCAAGCAGTGGACATCTTTCAATTTCCAGATTCTTTAAAGAAAGAAGTTGGCAAGGTAAATTTCCAATTAGTTTGGGACAATCATGAAAGCGAAGAGTGCGAAGTTTAGGGAAAGCATTGATATCTATTGAATTCCATTCTTCCCATGAGATCATATTTTCAAAATGAAGAGTTTCAAGGGATGGAAATGGTACAAGTGAAGTAGAATAATCTCCATGGAAAAACTCAGAACCGATAGCCACCACACTTTCTAATCCTTCAATAGTTAAGGTCCTCAGAGCAGGTAGTTGCCCAAGGGCAGGAATTCTGCAACAGTTTTTGCAATTAATTTGGTGCAATTCAATCAAGTTGTTGTAGGAATGACCTTCAACTTTCAAAATTTCTAAATCCCAATAAGGTCGAAGCTTATCCATAATAGCTCTCTCTGTCCATGAAAATAGAAATAATGTTAAAAATATAGAACCAAACTAAAGTTTTGAAGGCCACAATTGTAGCAACATTTATTAATAGTAATAATAAACTATAGGGTAAAATCTTCTAGAAGCCAAGCTATTAATTGATTTCTGGAGTTGTAAATTTTGATACTCTGTCCATTTCTTTTCATAAGATACAAATAACTAGAGTGCATAAATTAAAATTAGTTAAATATGTTTTTGTCACCTAAAATTAGTTAAATATAATAAATATGTTATGAATGAAAATTATTTTTCAAATATACCTCTATCTCTCTCATGTGGATAATGGGTTAGGCCTACTTTGGATAGTTATTGGAGTTTGAATAACTTATACGCCCTTAATTATAAGATCAAGTTGACTTTTTTTGGAGAGATTGAGGAAATTAAATAAGTTACTTAATTATATCATATGTTTTATATCCTTAGATTATATATTAGTTTATTAGTCAAACTTATTAGTTTGGAGAAAAAAATAAAAATAAAAAGTACTCTAAAGTAATTTAATTAGCTTTCTTAATTTTTTTTTTTAAAAAATCAAGTTGGTCTTATAATTAGGACTGGAGAGAGTATTGATATAGTAATTAATGAAAAAAATGAAAAAAAAATATGTTCAATAAGTTTTTGGAGTCTCTTATAAATATGAAAAAGTTATCTCCCAAAAATTCCCTTTAAAAAAGGGCTTTGACTGATAGACTCTTAGCTTATCAGAAAAGTGACTAAAGTTTCTCAGAAAAATCTAATCTAATATCATTTCCTAACAAAACGATAAGTGTGTGTATATAAGAAATAAATTATTCCATAAATTTTTTTGAAAATATATTGTTTGTATTTGAAGAATACAACACACGTGTATATATATATATATATATATATATATATATGAGGATGTATATTAAAAGAAGTAATATTATGTTATGATAAAAATATATATTGGTAAATATTACAAACAATATTAACATAAGCAATTTTTCTATAAGAAGAGAGTGAAATATGCACAACTTAATTAGCATGAAGGAGTTTGGGGGGCCTAATATTAATATAATAATTCTCTCTTGTGCCCGAAGTCAGCAATCAAAATATACAGGAAAGACAAGTCTTTAAGGGAATTTAGTTCTACAACGTTTGCAGAAGGTCACAGAATGTGTGTCTATAGTTTCATTTTATTTTTAATCAATTTCTTGTAGTTTCAAATGTCTGATAAAAGGGGAAAAAAGTTATATGGACCTAATAAAAAAATTACATCAACGTAATTAAAAATTATATGAAACTGTGGGACTTAACAAAAGATCAATAACTACGTAAACTTTATTAAAAAAATGAAGTGAAACTATAGGACTTACATATTAATAATTTTCTCTTTCATATAGCTTCCTCTATGTTTTCCTTTCCCTCTCTATTATAGTTATATTCTTTTAGTTCTTCCAAAAATTCAGAATAAAATAAAAGAAAATGGGAAAAAAAATAAGTTGATGATGAAATGATTGAAGTCACAAGCGGTAAAAATAAGAATATCAATGGTAGCATAAAAAGGCAGATGAAGGGAAAAAAATACCTTGATAATGCATGGGGTTGTCAAATGAGCCTACATATTTTGTTGAGTTTGAATCCAAATTCCTATCTTCCTCGACATCTTTCCAATCTTCTTGTTCTTGTATTTTTTGCAACAAGTTAGCAACGATAAAGTATCTTCTAGGGGCCGTGAATTGAATATTAATGTCTCTTCTAGGGTCCATGAATTGAATATTTTCTACGTTACTTTGTAGATTGTACACATGAACTCCAAAATAGATTTCTTTTGCTTCGCTCTGAAAGGAAATCTTCACTTGATTCCACTTATTTACAAGGGGGAGTTCAGTACTGAGAATTATGCTTTGCATATCACATATATATATGTGATCAGTCTTTGTTCTTGACAGTAAAAGCCAAATAGAAGATATATCTACGTTGTTGTCATTGATGCTCACCGAGAATGCATCATTGTAGACATGATGCCGGTGTTCTTTAAAAAGAATCCAAAGAGAAGCCATTGAGAATGCATTACGAACCCAAAATGATATAGAACTTCCTTGACTATAATAATGGAGCCCTTTTGGAAGTTCATTTCCTGGCAAAATAAAGTTTCTTTTCCCAGGTTGAATATTTAATGCCTGCCAATTGTGTATTGCCAAAAAAAGAAAAGCTAACTAAGATGTAAGAAATAAAAGAAAATAATAATAGAAGGAGAGCTAAGGGGAGGTAGAAAGAGATACCTTCTTGAATACTTTTCTTTTGGATGACTCAGTCAATGATGTGCAACATATGGCACTAAATTTATCCAAGTTTGGTGGCATCCCTCCAATATGCTCAAGTTGAATGCAATTATTCAACAAAAGATATTTCAAATTGTGATTTTCTTCGATGCATTCTGGAAGAATTGTGAAATTATTAAAACTTAGATCTAAATGTATCATGTTAGTGAAGTGGGAAAGACAAAAGGCAAGAGAGTCATCTGATAAATTGCAATTTGAGAAACAAAGCCGTTCCATTTTTGATGACATGGCTGAGCAATACAAGGTTGCTTCATCACCACCATCACGTATCTTAAAATGACTCAGTCCTTCACAAAAACTTGTTGTTAGTTTCCAAAGGTTTGGCAATGTACAAATGCTAGCAGGTAGCTGCTTAAGATTAGGACATTCCTCCACGCTTAAGGTTTCAAGTCCAATGAGATTGCAAACTGAAGATGGTAATTCGGTAATTGCTGTCTCGTCCAAATTAAGTGTTTGCATTTCATTCATCACGATTGATATTTCTGGAAATGTCTGAAGACTTGAACAACCAAAAAGGTTGAGATGTTCAAGAAATGGCAACATAAGGCGAGAAGGAAAAATCTTCAGGTTGTTGCATCGCATAGCACTCAATTCTCTCAACTTATTTAAACATCCAACTGAATCATGAATTTCAGTTAAATTTGTGCAACCATCAAGCCACAATTCTGTTAGATTAGAAGCTCCAGATAAGTCTGGTATTTGCTGTAGAAATGTGCAATGTCTTAAATTCATACGACTTAAATTTAGAAACTTCTGCAAAACAAAGATCAGTTTACTTTTAGAATTAGGAAAAGAAACAAAAAGAAAAGTACTATGGTACTTGTATATATATATACTCACCTTATCAAATGGTTGGAGAAATTCACAAGAACTGTAGGACAAGTCAAGGTAGACAAGTTGGGTTGGGCGCACTTGGTGTGGTAAAAAATTGAAAGAATATCCTTTCCATTCCAACCACCTTAAGCTATTTGGTAGACATTTTGGACTTTCAGAAAAGCAAGCATTTCTTATCACAAGCATTTTGAGATTTTTCATCTTCATAAGTTCCTCTCCGCTCCATTGTACTTCTATACTTTCAGGCAAGTCTAGAATTATGGCTTCAACTTTATTAGTTCCCTTGCAAAATGAAAAGCGCATAATAAATTTCAAAACTTAAATATTATAAATCATTAGGAAATTTTAGAAAAAGTGAGCATGCAAGTTGAAGATCTTACTGTGTCTTCCTGCAAAACATGAAGAATATCTTGATAAAACCATAATCTGCTTTGTTCGCCAGGCTCATTTGGTGACTCTTGTCGAACAATCTCTTTACCTACATTTTCTATCAAATCGTGCATTGTTACACGAGCTTGTTCAATCTTTATAAGAGATTTATCAATCAACGTATCAATAGCATATGTCGGTTCAATTGCATGAACACATAGCAAGATATCGATTATATTTGCTAATTCCTCTCCATTGAAAAAACAAGCCAAGTCAAGGAAAACTTGTTTCTCCACTTTCCCTAAAGTATCATAGCTTAATTTCAAGGCGTCCAAAACTCCTCCATTCGGTGTGCTTTTAAATTGTTGCAATGCAGAATTCCAAAGATTGACTCCTTTATCACCCAAGTTAGAACCAATCACTTCTAAAGCTAATGGGAAGCCACACGAATAATCTACTGCACGATTGCAAACCTTCAAATAGTTGGAATCCACATTTTCCTTTTTAAAGGCATGCCAACTAAGCAGCTTTAGAGATTCCTCACTATTTAATCCCTTAACCTCATAAATTCTTTCAATACCATGACTTCTTAATAATTGCTTATCTTTGGTGGTTATGATGATTCTACTTCCACGAGCAAACCAATTACAACTTCCAGCAAGTGCTTTTAGTTGTTCTGATTCGTCAACATCATCAAGAATCAAAAGAATCTTCTTTTGACTAAGCCTACGTTGTATTATTGGTATCCCTTCATGATAATCACCAAAATTGAGATCTTTTGCCATGAATAATTTAAACAATAATATCTCTTGAAGATGTGACAAACCATTTGGCTCTCTAGATCGTTTTCTTACATTGGAAAGAAAACATAAGGCTTCAAAATTATCAGCAATGGAATTATATAAAGCTCTGGCAATAGTTGATTTTCCTATTCCACCAGCTCCCCAAATTCCAATCATTTTAATTTCCTCAGTGGATGAAATATCTAAATAAGAGATAACTTCCTTCACTCGAGGTACAAGTCCAACTGGATAATTTGTAACATGTAAAGGCTCTTGGTTAATCCTTGTAGCAACTTCATTAGTGATCCTTGTAATACACTCTTTTTCATTTGTAATCCCGACCAAATTGTACGAAGTTTGCACTTTTAGTCTACTAAACATTAAGATATGTCAATTTTAGGTATAAAAACTTGGTTGCATTCCCTATTCCTCCCAATAAGATGTAGTGTCATTTCTCACATAGTAAAAGATTGAATATGAGAGCGTTTTAGCATTATTTTAAATTGAAACCTAATTATTAGAATGCTATTAAGTTTATAATATAAAAGATAAATAAAAGTATTTTTGTACACTTGCAAGTGTGGACTAATGGTGTTCTAGCTTGTAAGTGATATTCAACCGCTCTGCATATAAGGAAGAATACATCATTCTTGGTTTCAGTTTCTCTTTTTAAGTAAAATAAAATTAAATACATGTTTTTCGATGAGTTTTCAAAGAAATACTCAGCATATTTCTAAAAAATATTGTTACCCCTACTAAAAAGGAACCAAACTAGCCAAGGCTTCATAGAGTATCCGCATGTTGTTGTAAGATGGAAATTGTAATTAACTGGTAATATAATAATAAGAGAGAGAGAGAGAGTAAGGAGATATACTTGTGTTTGAGATGACAGCCTTTTAGATCAGCAGCTTGAGTTAGAGCCTGCCTCCATTTTTCCACCTTGTGCCTCTCGTCTTTGAATCTTTTTTCCAGTTGAACCAATGCTTTTGCATAGCTTTCTCTCGGATTTCGGAGTTCTGATGGATCCACATGATAAAATACAGGATAGATCAAGCGACTTTCTTCCTTGAAGCACTCAAGAATCTTTGCAAGCTCTCGCAAACAAAATGTCGAGTTTGCATAGTTTCCTGAGAAAATAATGATGGCTATTCTTGATTCTTCTATAGCTTGGAAAAGTGTAGGTGTGATATCTTCTCCGGTCCTAATACATTCATCATCAAGAAAGACACGAATTCCCCTTTGACGCAGAGCTTGATGGAGATGGCTGGTGAAACCTAAGCGAGTATCTTCTCCATAGAAGCTAAGGAACACATCATAAGTCCATTTGTAAGTAATAGATGAGGATTGTACTCGATGTGCCATGATTGACGACGACGACGCACGGTGGTAATCTTAGAGGACTCGCTGGGCTTAGAAACGGCTTAAGAGAGATCTCATAGCACTGGAAAGGATGAAGCGTTGAATTTATAACGAATATGCCACCACCGAGCTTATAACGGATATTTCCTTAACCTTTTATGAAAAGCCACACATCCACTTTCTCGGAATTATAAAATAATTTTTAATTCCAACATTTTCTTATTTTTAAATACATTGTTACTCACCAACCTTCGAATCAAAGTATAAAATAAGGTGAAATGTCATTCATTGGTCTAAACACATCATTCTATTAGAATATTTCTTTTGCAGTTCTAAACGTATCGATTAGGAAAGGGAAAAATGATTTTTATTCCATATGGACTTTTGGGATAAAAGTTAACTAACGTTATGTGGTTTGAATTTGAATAAAATTTTATAAAAAAAGGTGAGTTTGACAAAAAAAAATATTTGAATAATATATTGAAAAGTCTTCAAAACATCCAAATATGAGGGGGAAAGCTCAAAAAAAAAAAAAAAAAAAAAAAAAAAAAAAAAAAAAAAAATCTTTAACTTTAACTTGACTTTCAAGCCATAAGAATTTAAATATAAAAGCTATCCTAAACATCATTCTTGAATCAAACGTCTAGAAATTTTTGTGCCAAATGAAAAAGTCAGCTTCATGATAAAAGAATTTTTCATGAGAAATAATCATTGTGGCTTCTTCGACGAAAGTGTTGAGCAACTTTAAGCATGGAAAATCATATTGTTATGATATGATCAATGAGTTTCCTCACGATCCCAAAGCCCTGGTGAATAAGGGGTTTATGTGATTTGATATAGTTAGGGATGCCTATAAATAAAATTATATGTGTGTGTGTATGTGTGTATTATCAATTTGCGGAAAAATTGCAGAGGCCTTATCTAGCGCTCTGGAAATTTGCAATTAGATCCAGCTGAAATAATCAAAACTAAAATCAGGTGTGCACTTACCCCTCAATTTGTTTTTTTAACTATAGATGAGTACTATGATCTTTGAACTATATTTAGAAATCTCTAATAAGACTTCAATTTGTCTAAATTTTGATATTGATATTTGAGTTGGATTTAATTGGAATTTTTTATTTCCATTAATTAGTTTTGATTTAATTATAGTGTTAAATTCCACAAACTCAATTTGGTCTACTTATATAAACTAGCTAATTTATTAGTATAGCCAAGCGTATACGCCAACTCACCACCACCACCATCACTCCACCACTACGTATATTTTATGCTATCTCATCTTAACTTTACGTAATCGTTTTTAATTTATTTTCCCAAACATTAGGCTTGGACTGGCCCCGTGATGCCTTAGGTTGTTTTAAATTCAAGTACTATGTTTCTACACACACTCACATAGATATAGATATATATATATATACACATACACATACACATACATACATACACACTCACTTAATATATATCTACACACATATATATGCACATACATCTCCCATCAGTCCCATGGATGACGACAAAAAAGTTTGTTGATCCTTGCACTAGTGCCTTCCTAGTCAAAATGGGCAGCATGCATGTATACTACTCTCTCCAATTATAAATATGCAGAAATTAATTGGGGGGTTTTTTAATTCTAAAGAGAATATTTTAATTTTTAATTTCTCATATTTACTATGTTTTTAAAAAACTACTTCCTATAGTTAGATTTTCATATGATGTATAAGCTAGAGATTGACAATATATCAATATGATAGATTGAAAAGATGGATATTCGTACAAAAATCAATACATTGTTTTTTTTAAACAAATAATTAACTGAATTTCTTAAATATATGTAAATTAGTAATGAACAAGAGAATAGACGCAATGATATCAAGTATCAACTAGAGAATAGCCTAGTTAGGAAACTCTCAGAAAGCACAAGTGATTTTTGGTTTTGCTGAGTGAGGGTTTCTTAAAAATCTTTGTTTCGTTCCTAAAATAAGATGCCTAAAACAGTGTCTGAATTATTAATATTTCTTTTACTCAAAATGTGGCCTATGTCTAGAAAGAAAGGTGAAAATACATTAATTTAATAACTTTTTAAATATGTGTGAGGTGGTTGAAAGATGAAAGATCTTTTTTTGGCCAAGAATGATAAAAGAGTTAAGGAAGTAGATATAAGAAAGTGACAAGAAATAATCACAGAAATTTCCATGAATGATCGAAGAGGAAAAACACAAAAGATGGAATTGAAAATGGTGAGCATTCATAAAAATGGTAGGAATTGAAGCTGCGGCGTAGAGGTGGTGAATACTTTATGTGTGTGTGTGTGTGTGTGTGAGTGTGATTTATATCCTTCTATTGTTGCTAATGCATTTTCAAGTACTCCACTGTTTCCAGTATTCTTAATTGAATAATTTCGGTTGGTGATTACTTTGTTAAGGACGGTTTCTCTTTGTGCCTGAGACAACATCTATCTCAGGTTAATGATCCTTTTTGAAAATTTTAGTGGTCTATATTCTCTCTGTTATGTACCCTCTATTTATAGGAAAACTTCTTCATAAGGCTCTGCCTTCTATTGATATTTTCTGTAGGCATCATCTCGATGTCTCTGGCTTATGCTTGTTTGGCTGTCATGGAGAAGAAACCATTGACCACCTATTTAATAAGGGTCTTATAAAAAAAAAGTCTGATTGATTCCTAATATTAGTTGAATAAAAAATTGTCTCAATTATTAATATTTTTTACTCAAAATTAAATGGTTTATGTCTGTAAAAAAGGTGAGAGTACATTAATTAATTAATAGCCTGGATACAGACCGTTCATATTTCTATCAGGATGAAGATGGAGAAAGCTTTAGTAAGAAGCATCACAAACCAACGCATTGACCTGAATGAGATTGGATGATGGCTGGCATAACATGTGTATGTTTCAAGGGGAATTCATATCATTATACTTTTACAATGATGGGAATTCATTAATTACAGTGTTAAATTTCACAAACTCTTTTCTAGACTACGGCAGAAATATACTTTATCCAATACTTGACCGTTCAAGGCCAGCAAAAAAGGAAAAGCTAACAGCTCAGTTTCACTCTCTCGCCCTCACGAGGGACCCCTCCATTCTCAGCATTTTTATCCCATCCTTCATTGACCTCGCAGGTTGTGGCATGTTTTCTTAGATATACTGGAACTGCTTAGTTTACTGGAGGAATACATGGATTGGATTTGGGTGAGGCCGCGTCAGGATACAAGATGGAAATGACAAGTTTCAGACGCAGGGACAATAACGTAATCTTCCAAACGCTGCTTGGCTAACCAAACACAAAATTATTAAAAACAAATCAATACTATTATGTTGCGCCAAATGAAAGTCAGACACCTTATCTTTCTTTGGCTTTCTATCTTTGCAAGTCAACTTAAGATGATTGAGCAAGCAGGGGCTCTAAGTCTAATCTTATCCGAAAGTACCAGAGAATATTAGTATTCCTGATTAATTACTACTAACTTCCCATGTGTTTTGATTGATAAATGGCAATTGAATTTTAATGTTGTTTCACCCGAAAATTTGGAATACCGAGAGGGTGTGAGGTCGGCATTGCGGAAAAACAAGGCGAATTAGTTAGGAATGCATATGAATAATATCTGTAAGTGGTCCACCAGCCAGCCAGCCACGTTGTCCAATGCAAAATATTAATAAAATGAGCCTCGACTTTTTCTCCCATGTGAGGTCTCCATGCCCCCGCCCTCTTTTTATTATTTCTTTAATCCCTCTTTTCTTGTATTCTAATCCTCACTTGTTGATTAGTCAAACTCTCTCATTTCTTCAATTGTTTGGTCTTAATCCTCTTCAACGAAACTTCCTGGCCTTAACCTCCACTGTCATTTCCACTATTTACAAATGCTATATGGCTAATCACGCTGGCTCCTAAACCGCATGTAGATTTCAATTTTTGTCTCCATCAGTGAAAAAAAATTTCTGCCGAAGTGCCACTCTCGCCCCAAGCTTATCCGCCAACACGCCAACTTCAGCATGCAGCTGATTTTTCTTAGCTATCCCACCTTATATATCTTTTCTCGACTTAAAGATATTAATAATTTACTTCCTCTGATCTTAATTATGGGACATATTTATCTAATTTTGGAGAGATTAAGGATAGTAGCTAAGTTAGTTAATTGTATTTGTTTTCCCAAAATGCCCTTATTTAAAATTTATTGGGAAAATATCACTCAGGTCCCAAGGAACATAAAAAATATAAAAAAAAAAGTCCTTAAGGACGATTTTTTTGATATTAGTTGTATTGACAACAGGAAGTGCTATATTGACAACAAGAAGTGTTATATTGACAACAAAATTTTAAAACTTGGAGCCATTTTGAATCTCAAGTTTTTAAACATACAGAGGCCATTCACAACAGAAAAAAGTCATATTGACAACAGGAAATGCTATATTGACAACAAAATATAAAAACCTGGCCATTTTGAAACTCAAGTTCCTAAACGCACAGAGGCCATTCACAATAGAAAAAACTTTATTAACAACAAGAAGTACTATATTAACAAGGGTTAAAGGCCTAATTTGCCATGGAAGTTTTGCTAAGGGAGCGTTCAGCACCCGGAAGTTTTTTGGGTACAAAATTTGCCCCAGAAGTATGAAAAAGGTAGCAAATTTTCCCATCTGTTAATTTTGACCGTTAAGTTTAATTGAGTGTACACGTGGCATGCCACCTCATCAACCCAATAAAAGTTAAGTATCATTTTTGCCCCGGAAATTTTCACTCAGAGCAAGTTTGCCACGGAAGTTTTCACTAAGGAGCAATTTTACCCTAGAAGTTTACAAAGCGTATCAATTTTGCCCTTCTTTCCCACATATTAAATTTGACTATTAAATCAGTCAAAGGCCACACATGTCATGCCTTGAAAAGGTCGAACTTGGAGTCAGAGAAGGAGATCCTTGAGATGTTGAGCTCAAGGCGCGCAGAATTTGTGAAGCCGGCGGTCACGGAAGCATCACTTATGATCTAAGCAAATGATCGGTCTATACAAACTGCAGGGCCGTCCCTGCAAGACCAATTTCAAATTTCTGGCTTATTTTCAAGCCCGAGCCCCGTAGGGCCGGGGCTTAAACGGCTCGGCCCGATTTCTCGACTACGGTCCCCGTGACCGGTTCGGCTTCACAAATTCGTCGCCTTGAGCTCTACATGTCAAGGACCTCCTTCTTTGACTCCAAGTTCAACCTTTTCAAGGCATGACATGTGTGGTCTTTGACTGATCTAATAGTCAAATTTAATATTGGGAGAAAGAAGGGCAAAATTGCTCCTGAATGAAAACTTCCTGGGTAAAATTGCTCCTGAATGAAAACTTCCAGGGCAAAAATGATACTTTTGGTTGATGAGGTGGCATGCCACGTGTACACTCAGTTAAACGTAATGGTCAAAATTAACGGAGGGGCAAATTTGCTACCTTTTTCATACTTCTGGGCCAAATTTGGTACCCTAAAAACTTTCGGGTGCTGGGCGCTCCCTTAGCAAAACTTCCGTGGCAAATTAGGTATTTAACCCTATTAACAACAAAATATTGACAATATATTTTTATATTTTGTTGTCAATATATAGCACTTTCTGTTGTCAATATGGCTTTTTCTATTGTGAATGACCTTTTGTACGTTTAAGGACTTGAGATTCAAAAAACTACTTGCGTTTTTTAAATTTTGTTGTCAATATAGCACTTCCTGTTGTCAATATAGTTTTTTCCATTGTTAATGGCCTCTGTGCGTTTAGAGACTTGATTTTCAAATTGGCCAGGTTTTTACATTTTGTTGTCAATATAACACTTCATGTTGTCAATATGCTTTTTGTTGTTGTGAATAACCTCTGTACGTTTAGGGGCCTGAGATTCAAAATGCCTCCAGGTTTTTAAAATTTGTTGTCAATATAGCACTTCCTATTGCCAATGTAACTTTTGCTGTTGTGAATTGGCTCTGTGCATTTAGGGACAATAAAAAATTCTCTTATCGACAACAGATATGTCACGGATCTCTTTTGCACATGATGTTGAACCTTAGGATTATTAAGAATCAATCGAAGATAGTGTGTTAAGACAAGTTCTATGGCCTTTTGAATCCTTTAACGATAGGTACATTCCAGGTTTCATATGGTCATTTATCCTGCTGATATGAACTGGTAATAACCTGAACAAAAGGAAAATTCCAACCTCTTAAAGGTGAAGATAACACAATGAATTAACACTACAGTTCTGGGCTAAGAAGAAATCAAAATGAGTTTCAACCAAGTCATGTTGCTGAAGTTAGATTGAAAGAGTTCACAGTTATCTAAAGCCAAAACATAATACATTGAGTCAAGAACATTGTATTGAACAATAATATCCCCAGAATTATTGTAGGTTCCCAGAACATGGTATTAGTCAAACAACAATTCTTGCATAATCGTTTCATCACTTACCTTTTCTTGGCCCGTCGAAAGCAGTTTCGACAGTTTCTTTGAAAAACCTAAATGAGAACGGAGAGACATGAGATCAGAACGAAGTTGGTCAGAGATGGATTTGGAATTTTTCTCAATTTGTGCGTGTCATCCTTGCGCAGGGGCCATGCTAATCTTCTCTGTATTGTTCCACTTTTATCGGATGTCCTTGAAGGGATGCCCATGGACTGTGCTTACTCTATATAAACAAAAGATCTGAAAGATGTCTAAGCGATGTGGGACTCTTGTCGAAGCAACTCCATAGCTATAAAAAAGTCGTGCCGACCATCACTAAACAAGGAAGTAATATCTATTCGTGGAAACCTCACACAAAGAGCCGAATCACCATCATCATGGACTGTGTGTTTAGGGACTTGAGTTTCAAAATGGCTCTAAGTATTTAAATTTTGTTGTCGATATAGCACTTCCTATTGTCAATATAGATTTTTCGGTTGTGAATGACCTTTGTACATTTAGGGACTAGTGTTTCAAAATGGCTAGGTTTTTATATTTTGTTGTTAATATAGCACTACCCGTTATCAATATGGCTTTTTCTGTTGTGAATTACTTCTATACGTTTAGGGACTTGATATTCAAAATGGCTCCAGGTTTTTAAATTTTGTTGTCAATACAATAATATTTTGATATGTGATTTTCGATTGGACTTTTTTGATATTTTTTATGTTCCTTGAGACCTGAGTGATATTTTCCCAAACTTGTTACCAAAAAATCTTGTTTTCTACAGCCGTGAATCTGTTCCAAGAGAAAATCAAACAAATATTACAGCAACAATGTAGAGCCAAACATGAGCTGGAGTTGGCTCGAACGGTGGATGGAGACTTGCCTTCCAGGTACTGTATCACTTGAAAGCCACAAAGGTCTTGACAATAACCATAGAGTTGATATAATACTCCTTCCAGATTTTCAAAATTGTTTTATTTAAAAAAAATAGTAGAATTGAGAATTGAGGTGTATGTGGCATTAATGAATTGCAAGTATTACTCACTTTATAGAATATATAGGAGCATTATTAAATTATTATTGTGTTTAATTAGTATTGATAAAGTGCCAATAGGGGTATTTTGGGAAGAAATCACTAGTACAAAAAAGCCTTTTAAGACCGGACAAAAGACACCTCGTAAGACCGGATCTGGAACCGGTCTCGTTCCAGACGGTATTAAAAATATGGTAAACGACCGGTCTTAAAAAAATCATTTCTAGACCGAACTTTTGAAATATCCGGTCTTAAAAGTGTTTCAGAATAAAAAAAAAAAACCCTCAAATGAAACAATCGATTCCAAATCACCAGATCTGGCAACATTTTGAATGTCCTTACGTCATCAGCGACGAAGAACCAAGAGAAGATTGTAAGCAACAACAACAAGAAAAACAAAAAGGATTATTACAAAGTCGAAATAAGAAAAAATAACAAGAAACGAGAAAGCATTCACTATGGAAATCGAATTTAAATCAATATAAAATCAGATGTGAAATTGAAGTTCAGATCTACAAAAAAATCACAAGCTTAAAGCAAATCTGAGCAGGATCCTCTTGGCGATGCTTGCAAAACTTCAAGCAACCAAAATCGAAGTCCAGATCTGAGCAGGAGCAGTCAAGGTAGGAATAAACAGACTTACGCAAGAAGAGATCCGGGTTTGTTTTAAGCGGGTCCGTGCGAAGAAGGCGTGAGAGGAGCCATAGATCGAAGAGGAAGGAGCCGTCGTCGTCCGAATCCTCGAAGTAGTACGCTTTCACTTTGGCGAGGATTGGAGTTGACGCCATTGTAAAACCTCGAAGCATCTCACCACCATTTGATTGTGTGGCTCTTGGAATGACTTACGAAGATTGCGAGTAGGTTGGAGGAAGATGATGGCATTCTTGCTGAGGATTTAACTCGTGAGGTTTTTGGGACACTCGTTGAATCTATAACTAAGTAAAAGTTATATTACCAAGAAGATAAAACAGACTCTCGGACTTAACAGGTATAGCAAATTTATCTTTTTTTTTTTAAACACTTTTAAGACCTTTTTTTATTAAAAAAAATGATCTTAAAAGTATACTTTTAAGACACTTTTTTTTGAAATAACCGGTCTTAAAAGTATTCTATATATTTACGAAATTGCCACCGGTCATATAACACTTTTAAGACCGATTTTTTTTTTTTTTTTTTTGAAAAAAAGGGTCTTAAAAGTATACTTTTAAGACCTGTTTTTGAAACAACCAAGTCTTAAAAGTATTCTATATATTTATGAAATTGCCACCGGTCATATAACACTTTTAAGACCGATTTTTTGAAACAACCGGTCTTACAAGTGTTCTATATATTTACGAAATTCCCATCGGTCATTTTTTTTTTTTACACTTTTAAGACCTATTTTTTGGAACAACCGGTCTTAAAAGTGTTCTATATATTTACGAAATTGCCACCGGTCATATATTTTTATTAACACTTTTAAGACCAGTTGTTTGAAACAACCAGTCTTAAAAGTATACTTTTAAGACCAGATCCTTTACAAACTAGTCTTAAAAGTGATATATATATATTTACGAAATTACCACCGGTCATACTTTTAAGACTGGATCCTTTATAATCCGGTATTAAAAGTGTTCTATATATTTACAAAATTTCCACCGGTCATACTTTTAACACCGGATCCTTTATAATTCGGTCCAAAAAGTTCATTATATTCACGAAACGCCACCGGTCATACTTTTTAGACCGAATCCTCTATAATCCTAGGTCTAAATGAGGCGGTCTTAAAGCCCTTTTTGCACTAGTGAATTGAAAAAAAAATTAAAACTTTATCTTATAACTTAGACTAAGATAAACTTCTAAATGTGTCCTATAATTAGGACATGAGGTAGTATTAAAAATAATAGTTATTTGGCCTTCTAGAAAAATGCCTGAGATTGACAACATTTTTATGTGATGTTATTATTATTATTCTTATGGGAAAATCACAAACAGGTCCCAAGGTACAGAAATAATTACGAAAAAGTCCCTAGGGACTTTTTTGTGGTGATCGATTGACCTTCATCTTTGCGGTCCGAGACCAAGATGCAGAATTTCGAGGACACGCTTGAAGATGTAGACGTAGACGTGACATGGAATGGCTTCGAGCGAACGCCATCGTGGGGCAAGGGAAGAGATTGTGGATCCAAGATAACAGAGGGGGCAAGAGAGCGCGTATGATTCTTTGATCTCTCGCTCTCACTTTTTGCTGCGTTTCGAACAGCGTACGCTATTGCTTGAGGGCACGATCTGAAATTTTTAATAGTGTGGATCTAAAATTTTTTTAATAAAGGGCGGATCTAAATTTTACCATCTTTGGCATCCTGATTTAAATTTGGGACACCAAAAACACCACTTTTGGCGTCCCAAATTTGAATTGGGAGGCCAAAAGTGGTGCTTTTGGCTTCCCAATTCAAATTTGGGATGCTAAAAGCGATTTGGCTGCCCAAATTGCATTGGGATGCCAAAACTCAAATTTTGGCATCCCAATTTAAATTTGGGATACCAAAAATCAACTTTGAACGTTCTTTTTGCTAAAGGGACGCCTCATATGTCGAAATTTTCATACATAATTACAAGAAAGCTACCGTCTTTTGTTTTTAGAGACGTCTCTTAGGGAAGTAAAATCACCTTTTTGTAATAGTACGTTGACCTAAATGAGATTGGATGATGGCTGACATATCATGTGTATGTTTCAAAGGGAATTCATATCATTATACTTTTACAATGATGGGATCACTAGTTTATACTTTATGCTTTTAAACTGACTTATAAAAAATTATATTATATAGATGCTAAATGTACGTCCTGCTAAACTTTCCCTTAATTACAGTGTTAAATTCCACAAACTCTTTACTTCTTATCCGCCAACTTCAGCAGCTGATTTTTCTTAGCTATCCCACCTTATATATCTTTTCTTGACTGAATGATATTAATAATGTATTAAAAATATTAGTTATTTGGCCTTCCAGATAAATGCCGGCCGGAGATTGGACAACATTTTGATGTGATGTTATTATTATTTTTTGTATAATGATGTGATGTTATTATTTTTAATTTGTCTTCCTAAACATTAGGTTTGAACTGGTAGGATTATGCCTTAGCGTTTTTTGAAGCATCATTTTGAAATGATCGATGAGCATGGTGCTCGATGTGTCATGGTTGATGAAGACGAGGCGCAATGCTTAGGAATTGCTTAAGAGATCAGATCTCACAGCACTGCAAAAAATCAAGCGTTGAGTTAAAAATAATTTCAGGAAGGATCTGTATAATAATGTAGGGGGAATAATATTTAAAGACAACGTTCTTAGAAGCTACTTAGATCATCTGAAATTCCTACCCCACCAACAATTAATCCATGACAAAAGTAAAAAAAAAAAAAAAAAAAAAAAAAGATAACATTATGATATTTAAGAGCCCGTAATGTATTTCACGTACGGGGTTGATAAGTTACATGAAAAATATTTTGTTGAATGTTAAATCCTAACCATTCAAAATTTGATCGGGTTGAATTTCTAACGAATGTGAGTTTTTGATTGTGGATATTTCTGCACCACGGAGCTTCGTGAATATTTCCGCACCACACATCCCTGTCTTGGAATTATAAAATAAAACTGCATATTCTAGGGTTCGTTGTTTAAACATTTTCTTATATTTAAATACATGATTACTCACCTACCTTCGAATCAAAATATAAAATTAGGTGAAATATCACTCATTTGTCTAACAACACCTTTTAATTAGAATATTTCTTTTGCAGATTTCAACTTACAGATTAGCAAGGGGAAAACATGACTTTTATTCCCTATGACTTTTGGGATAGAAGTTAATTAACGTTATGTGATTTAACTTTGATTATTTTTTTTTTTTGATAAAAAAGTCAGGTTGACAATAATAATAATAATATATTGAAAAGTCTTTGGAAGATTTTCAAATATGAGAAAAAAGCTAAAAGCAAAAAAAAGAAAAAAAAAAAGAAGCAGATAAAATAGAAAAAGTTGCTTTAACTGTAACTTGACCTTTGAACCATAAGCATTTATATATGAAAGCTATCCTAATCATATTCTTGAATCAAACGTAAAGAATTTTTTTTGGCAAATGAACAAGTCAGATGCAGCAAAGATGGCATGTGACATGTAAACCACCGTGGCTTTCAACCAAGAAACCTTGAACCACCGCGAACTAGCATTGAAGAGCGATGCAAGCCACTGTCGATGATCAGGGCAAGAATCAAAAACCACCTAACCACCGTGAACCACCGCGGATTTCAAACAAGAAACAATGGGAAGGGTGTACGCGTATTGTTCCACGTGAGAGAGCGATCGCTCTTTGTCGCTGCCAAGCCCTAATCGGGGAATCAAGATTCAACCGAGTCAGGGAAATAGTTGACCTGAATTAATGAACTGAAAAAAAAAAAATTGGCTCTGGTAACATGTTAAAGTAAATGGATCTTTATTATTTCATCATCTAAACCAACGTATAGAGACAGCCTTATATAGGCCCAGACCACACACACACTCTGTATGGGCCCAATACACAAAGATACAATGCTACTCCACTAATATATCACTAACTATTAACTAACACTACTATATTTCACGTACGGGGTTGACAAGTTACATGAAAAATATTTTGTTGAATGTTAAATCCTAACCACTCAAAATTTGATCTAAGCGTTGAATTTCTAACGAATATGAGTTTGGAGGTGATTGTGGATATTTCTGCACCACGGAGCTTCCTGAATATTTCCGCACCACACATCTCTGTCTTGGAATTATAAAATAAAACTTCATATTCTAGGGTTTGTTGTTTAAACATTTTCTTATATTTAAATACATGATTACTCACCTACCTTCGAATCAAAATATAAAATTAGGTGAAATATCATTCATTTGTCTAACTACACCTTTAATTAGAATATTTCTTTTGCAGATCTCAAACGTCCAGATTAGCAAGGGAAAAATTGACTTTTATTCCCTATGACTTTTGGGATAAAATTAATTAAGTTATGTGATTTAACACTACTACAAAAAATGGTTTTCGCGTCCCAAAAAGACGTCCTTTAAAAAAAAAAGGTAGTAAAAATAAAGGCGGTGGCATTCTTGTAATTAAAAGTTCACTTTTGGAGTCTAAGTTTAAAACTTAGACTCCAAAAATGATGTCGTACAGCAGAAAAGAAGGTCACGTCGTGGAGCGGGGGTCACGTGGTGCGGCGGGGTTATGTGTGGGGCCGCGAGAGACACCTTTGGAGTCTAAGTTTAAAACTTAGACTCCAAAAGCCATGCTTTTGGAGTCTAAGTTTTAAACTTAGACTCCTAAAATGATGTCGTACAGCAGACAAGAAGGTCACGTCGTAGAGCAGGGGGTCACGTGGTGCGGCAGGGGGTTATGTGTGGGGCCCGCGAGAGACACTTTTGGAGTCTAAGTTTTAAACTTAGACTCCAAAAATCATGCTTTGGAGTCTAAGTTTTAAACTTAGACTTCAAAAGTCTCTCGACAACCAACACGACTTTTTCATCTTCTTCCCCCACTTCATTTCATTTCATTTCAATTTGTCTTCCTTCTCTACTCTGCACCTTCATTTTAGATGCAGCCTGAGACCTTCATCGTCAGCCCTCCTCCGTCATCGCCCCTCCTTCGCCGTCCTCCCTTCACGTGGTTCGTGCTTGTCTTCCTCCTCGTCTTTTCCGTCAACCATCGTGCGTCTTCCTCGTCATCTTTTTCCAACAATGCAAGCCTCTCTATCTTCTTTTACTGAAATCAAACTCAGATCTGAGCTAATGAAGGAGGACGATGGCGAAGGTGAGCAAAAACACGGATCTATAGATTTTTTTTTTTAATTTTGAGTTGCTCTTGTTATTTTTCAAAAACATGAACTCAGATCTGTGTTCCTAAAGCTTTCAATGTGCTATAGATGATAGGTCCGATGATGTTTTGTTTATTGCGTTCTGGATTTTTTCCAGATCTGAAATTTCTTAGAGCTGTTTATTGTGTTGTGTATTTTTTTGAGATCTGAAATTTCTCAGATCTTTTATTGCGTTCTGGATTTTTTTTTAGATCTTAAACTTTCTAGATGTGTTTATTGCGTTCTGGATTTTTTTCGTTCTGGATGTGTTTTCAGATCTCAAACCTCTCAGATTTGTGTTTAACGCCGTCACCATCCCCATCTATTTTGTTTTTTTTTTTTAAAAAAAAAAATACTTATGGAGTCTAAGAAATATTTAGACTCCGTAAGTCTTCACTTTTGGAGTCTAAGAAATATTTAGACTCCGTAAGTCTCCACGTTTTGCGCCTCCCGAGATAGACATCCCCACTTTTTAGACGTTAAAAGGCGAAATAAATGGACGTTATAGACCTTTTTTTGTAGTAGTGTAACTTTGATTTTTTTTTTATTTATAAAAAAGTCAGATTGACCAAAAAAAAAAATTAAATAATATATTGAAAAGTCTTTCGAAGATTTTCAAATATGAGAAAAAAGCTAAAAAGCAAAAAAAAAAAAAAAAAAAAAAAGTTGCTTTAACTGTAACTTGACCTTTGAACCATAAGCATTTATATATGAAAGCTATCCTGATCATCATTCTTGAATCAAACGTACAGAAATTTTTTTGCCAAAGCAACAAGTCAGATGCAGCAAAGATGGCATGTGAGAGAGACTAAACATGCTTCAATATCAATCATATCTGATCATGATTCTGAAATTGGTTGGCAATGCCCTCAGACTCCCTCTAAGGGATAAATTTTTTTAATCACTTGACAAAAAATAAGAAAATGAATTAGCTTATAATTTTATTTTAATGGGAGGTGGAGTCTAGTAAGAGATAAATGTACACAACCTTACCCCGAATTATTTGAGAAAAAATATTTTGAGACTAGACAACAAAACTCAAAAAAAGAAACAAAGATTCGACTAATACAAAATTAATCTGCTAAAATCCTGTTTTTACAAATATTGCCTTTTTATCTAAGTTATAATTGTACATCAATTAGAGAGATGTATACAATGCCTTGCCCTTGTCTAATCTTCTATGGCAATTTTCTATGATTGTTTTCGTCATTTAAGAACTAAAACAAATACATGACTATATTAAAAATCATTTTTCTATGACCTTTACCTCATTTTTAAGTTGATGTGACTATTTTGATTTTTTTTTTTTTCAAGTTCCTTCCCATTATATGTTGTGTGACTTTGAGTAAATTGAAATAGAATCCCACAATCCCACTAACTTCAGACAGAAGGGAAGCAACTAAAAGCTGAATATGTGGGACCGGACTTGAATATGTCATCTAGACACACAAATTTTCTCACTCATAGCTAGGCTTAATTTGTCATATTAATGCAATTATACCTTGAATAAAGAAATTAATTGATTGATACGGTATAGAGATTTTTCTTTATAAAAATTGTTAGAGGCACGAACATGGGTAACAGTAGTATAAATAGATATTGATTTACCAGTTTATTAGGGACCTCCTGACTTATTTCTTACAACTAAATTTTTTTTCTGGTGGTGAACAAATTAGATCACAAAGTGAGAGGATTGGAGTTCAATTCCCAAAGTATACTGATCGCAAAGGCTTGACCCTGATAAAACCTCAGAAGTGACGCTTTATATAGAATTTTATATCAGTTGTATTGTTCATAACTTATGAAACATATGTCTTTTTATAAATTTTATATTCCTATAGTACTTAATATAAGATTTATTTATCTAATTTATGAAGGTTAATGAAGCCAAATAAATTATTTAATTATAACATATGTAACATTATCTCTCTAAAATACTTATGTGCAATATTATATAATAAATCAATTTATAAGTTAGACAAATTAATTCAGAGAAAAAAGATAAATATAAGAGATAAAATTAAAGAAAAATACATTTAAGACCAAAAAAAGGACCCAAATTATGCCCTAAGACTAGAAGAGTATTATATATTGATGTATAAGATTGAAATAATTTTCCTATTTGATAAATCAAAAAACTAATTTAATCAGAATTGAATGTGTTGGTTATAACTAGTGGTGATGATTGGCAAATGAAGATTACAAGAGCAACTGCTGTAGGCTCCGGCCACTTCTGTATGTGTACCTATGAATATCACATCACATTTCGGCCTAAAATATGTGTTGCTCCCATTTGTATCACCAGCCAATACAAAATGGCCTTCATAATGCCTCACTGTTTCCTTCAACTTCAACAACTAATATTATTACATGTCACCTATACCATGGTTTTCAAGTAATAATTAAAAAAAAAGAAAATTATCTAGCAGAATTACAAATACTCCAAGTGAGGGTAAAAATGATGTTACATTCCGTGAAACGTATGGAGCATTGCGTAAAAGAAATTCATTAACGGATTATGCCTTGTTGTGTGTGATTTGACACAAACCTTGGCCCAATGCATAATAAATTATAACCACTCATCTAAGTGTTCTACTCAACGAGAAACGAGTCCACATTATGACAGGGATTACATAAGAAATTGTATTCTGATTTATAGCTAGGAAATTGTATTCTGATTTATAGGAATCCCTGATTTATAGGGATTAGGAATAATCTTCATTAATAGTCATTATTAGTCATTATGCCCCAAGAGAGAGTTAACATGGTTTCTCTCTCTCTCTAAGAAGAAGTTAACATGGTCTTCTTCATCTTTCTTTTTTTCTCCATATTATTTCTTCTAATCACCTTTTTTGTTTTTGTTTTTGTTTTTGTATTCTGATTTATCTTCTAATCACTTTTGTTAACCATTTGGTGTTGGTCCTTGATGAGACCTTTGAAGTATTTTTTACTCCCCGATGAGATCTTTTGGTGTTTGTCTCTGACGAGACGTGTGAAGTATATTGTTAGGCCCCTTGTGAGACCGTTTGTTGCAGACATATTCATAAAGCCACTTCATCCTACTCGGTTTCATGAACTCAAGTCCAAGCTTTGGGCATCCAAGACATCCATGCTCCGGCTTGCGGGGGGTGACAGGGGATTACATAGGAAATTGTATTCGATTTATAGCTAGGAAATTGTATTGATTTATAGGAATCCCGATTTGTAGGGATTAGGAATAATCTTCATTAATAGTCATTATGAGCCATTACTATTGAGGCTCTCTTATCTTCTATATATATGTAACGTTTGTATATGAATACAGAACACAACATTCATTCTTTCCATTCCGCCCAGTTACACATTATATACCCATTTTTACATGTTTCTTACTTGCTTCTACTTGTAAGCCTCTTATTATCCAAGATTTCTCTCTTTCTTGAAAACGGTGCTTACACGTAGAAGCAGGTAACAAGCATGTAAAAATGGACATATAATGTCATCCTCATCAAAACTCAAGAGATTTAGCTCCTACTTAATAGATATCAAAGCTTCTTTAAACATCAAACAATCCATTGAAGAGTGGAAAGATTCTAAAACTAAGATCAAAGAAGCTCACCACAATCTGGAAAAGCTCGCCAGAATCTGCAAACTGCCGGAATCTGGAAACTCGCTGGAAAATTCAAGAAAAGATGGCTGACAATGGAGTTTTTAGTTCAGTCTTCTTTCTGCCTGGAGCTCGATGGTCCAAGCTTCGTCTCTCTCTCTCTCGCAGCTCTGAAGTTCACCGGCAAAGGCACTGTTAAAGATGACGGGGTGGAACGAAAGAAGAGCCCGCGGTGAGGGAGAGAAGTGAAGTTCTGTAGTGGTTCAAGCTACTCTGAGCTTTGAACTTCCTTCCATGTCCGCCGTGCCTTCACTCTCACTCTCGCATCTCAGTCTCGGCCCAAGAGAGTCGCCTGAAAATGGAGGTGTGGTGTGGAGAAGACGGCCGGCAATGGTGAGATGGCGATGATGGAGGAGGAACGGCATGGTCTCCTTCCCAAATCACTCTCTCTTTGGTTCTCCGAGCTTCTACTTCCTCTCAGGTTCGAGCTCCAAAAGGTGTGGGCAAGTTGGCCCGCGATGGTGGTAATAAAGCCCCGATGGTGATGCTGAATGGAGAGAACGATCTCTGTTCTCACTCTCTGTTTTCTGCATTCGATCGAATAAGAAGAAGAAGGTGAGGTGGTGTTCGATCTCTGCCTTGCTAACATGCATTTAGCAAAACATCTTGGTTACAGGAGGCACATTGTCTGCACATACCTTAAGGCTTCAGTTTACAAGTATTTTTTTTTCCCGCAGGCTCCAGTTTATAAGTAAGGACATGATATATAACATCTTATGGCCTTGGTCTTATTTTAGATCACAACGCAGAATCACTGAAGGAAAGTGAAATGTTATGAAAGAAATTATGCCAAAGTTGCAAATAAGTAAATTTTGACCCCTTGTTGCTATGCCCGTCCAACTTCACTGACCTCATGCCCTGCTACCCTTGTTTTGCCCTGCTGATAATATCATGTTAGTGGTAGTTATCACTATTGTTGCCTCCATTACACAGTGATTCATGTTCCATAATTATAAACCGTTGAACCAATTAGCCTCACCTTCATAGACTTGAGGGAACAAATCAACTCCCACTACCACCTTTTATCCACAGCCTTTTCTTTCTGAGATTAATGTGATAAATTGTTTTTCTTGTTTGAGATTAAATACTTAAGATCCTGTTTACAAAATATGAATGCAATTCTTTTTCTACACGTTATCTGCCTCCACAACCATCTCAAATCAAGTCGGCCACCTTTCTTTCGTCACATTATTTCAGGAAAGCACAAGAAATGAATTTCACCACACATGCAGGTTGGATTGCATTTGATTACATGATCAGTTAAATTGAGTAAGTCAACGTACAACCCTCTACTATCAAGATAGTTTTATTTTCATATATAGGTAAAAACAATATTTTCCATGATAAAGAACATGAACAGAATGAAGCAAAAACTGCCTGTGTCATATATATTCCAGAATGTGAAAATAATGGAGCAAAAACACATTTTTCTCCAAATTGCAAGAAACAGTATTTAGATCTCTGTTCTCACTGTCTGTTTTCTGCATATCACACATATATGTGTTTACTTTTTATTTTTGACAGTAAAAAAACACAGCAGAAATATCCAGCTTGGTGTGCACCGAGAATTTACAATTGTAGACGTAATTCTTATCATCTTTAACAAGAATCCATAGAAAAGTCGTTGGAAACACATCACGAGCCCAGCATGATACAGTTGCTTCCCAACCATAACAATCCAGCCTCACTGTAATTTTTTGTCCGGGCAAAATAAAATATCTTTTCCCAGGTTGACATTAGATGCCTGCCAATTGCGTATTGCCAAAAAAAAAAAAAAAGTTAAATAAAGTAGTAAAATAATATAATGATAGAGAGAGGGCTGGGGGAGAGAGATACCCGGTCTAATACTATGCATTGGGATAACTTAATTAGTCAATGATGTGCAACATGTGGCACTAAATTTTGTTGGAGAAAATACTTTTTGGATAGAAATATTACTAAGATAAGAATCTGTGTAATTAATATGCATAATCTATAAACATACAATAGTGATATGGTAATGAATTATGAAGAAATCCGGGCCCAACTTTCATTGTGTTCTTAAGACAATTTTGCTCCCTCTATATGGATGTCCAAGGATGATAAGTGTAACATCCCAAATTTTGGGATTTCCAAATTAAGAATAATATATGAAAATTAATTATGAGATTTGGCTTAAAATAATTATGAGAATAATTATCCAAGATAAAGACTTATTTTCTTTCTTGGAAACTTCTGGGAAAAGAGTAAATTCAAGGAATATATGTAAGGCATAATTTATTGCCTAAAATAATTATTGGAATTTAAGACATATTTTCTCATAAATTAAGGACAAATAATTAGGAAATAGTTTTTGGCATAAATATTTTAGGGATAATATGTTATGGCCTAGGAAGATTAATTAAGAAGGGGGAAAAAAACCTTACATGGGAATTAAGGATTTACTTTTAGTGTTTACCCAATATTTTCCATTAAATAAACAAAAGACCTAAATGTAAATAAAGACTTTGAAGAGGATCAGGTAGGGATTAACATGGGTCCACAACACCACACATGCACATTTATTCTCTATATTCTCAACCCTTCATCTCAGCAAACACAACTTTCTTTATCCAATAATGGTTTCAATCCAACGTACTACACTCTTCCAGTCCATTATATATATCACGGCCCATAATTAAAACCAAACCATTATCTCATTAATCCATTCAAACTATCATCAGAACTAGAACCATTTTGAAGTAAGACACAGCCCAATGCTCCTTCTCATCTGCTCATTGTCCGACGTAGCCCATAACCATTTAATTGGTTAATTCTTTTGGTCAAACATGCAAGCCCAGGGAGTTCACAGTGGGGAAAAAAAGAAAGAAAGAAACAAAAGAAAACACCCCAAATCACGAAAAAGACGCTGAGGATATATACTCCCATCATAATCCCTTTATTAGATCGCTTGAAACACGCCAAAACCTCAGCGCCGTTAAGGAAAACATAGAAGGACCAGAGGCACACAGTGAACCATGTCTCTCACGTCAGCTTATCAGTAAATCTATGCTTTCCCATGATTTTCGATCTTAACCTCTCCTTCACGTCGGACTGGACCCTCGGTTCAGTATATAAACATGCTCATTGTTGTTTCTTTATTATTGTGTTGCCTCAACTTAAGCCAAGTCTGAAACCGAATGAAACCAAGAAGGAGAAAGAGAGAGAGTGATGTGTGAGTGTGCTCTGTTTTTAAACTAGAAAAACAGAGGAGAGTTGGCAAGGAGCGGGAGATGCGAGACGAGACTGAGAGTCGAACGAATGGGTGAAGGTTGTCGGAGAAGGGAAGAAGGAATCCAACCTATATGAACCTTGGGATTTCAGTTTAGGTAAGTTTATTCATCTCCTGGTTTATGTGATTTCTGTAAGTTGGCAGTGAAGGGACCGAATGAAGTTGAAACTAGGCATAGACTAGAGTTCTCATAGTAGGTATATAGCGTTGCATTTGGAAGTTTTGGGAAGACTTTTGCTGTTAAGATTACATATGTGTGTGCGCGTTAGAGCCGGCAAAATGGGCCAGGCCCATCGGGCCGGCCCGTTTAAGCCCTGGCCCTTTAAGGGCCGGGCTTGAAAAATGGGCGAGATATTTGAAATTAGCCCTGGAGGGCCGGCCCTCCGGCCTCAGGCCAACCTTGCAGGCCCTTTTCACTGTAACTTTTTCTTTTTTTCCTTTTTAAATTTATTAATTTATATATATATATATTGTATTTGTTATAGAGTTATTTATCCATTTAACTACAAATACATAATAACTATACTCTAATTTTATGATTTGATTTATTATTTGTTGCAAATAAAGATTATGGATGTGTTCATTATGCGGGAGAAGAATTTCATGATATTCTTACTCATGAGCCAGAGGCTACTACTCAAAGTGAAGAACAATCAAATGTCATTAAAATTGATAATAGTGACGAAGATGACGTCGTACTAATGTCGTTAAGTGATATGTTTTTTATGTTTTATATGAGTTATTTGTGAACATAGTTTGCTTTTGATTATGAATTAGTGACTGTGCTTATTTATTGGATGATTCGTGTTGTAATTTACTAATTATATTCTTTTTAAAAAAAGTGGAGGAAAAATAGTTAAAATTTGGAATAGTAATTTACGGGCCTGCGGCCGCCCTGCCCTGGTGCTCTCGTAGGGCTTTGAAAAACAGTGTTTTTTTCTTATTTGCCCGGAGGGCCGGCCATTAGGCCCTCGCCCTTCACGAGCGGGCCCTGATTGACAGCTCTAGTGCGCGTTGCTATTAAGAAGAGGAGACTATATTTATTTAGCTTGCCATGAGCCCAGCATTTAAAAAGAAAAAAAAAATAAAGAAAAGAAAGAAGAGGGTCATATAAATATATATAGTATCATTATCTTGTATAAAAAGTCTCTGATTTAGGAACTAATAAAAATTGAATGACAAATATAGGAAGCATGATTTTTGCTGTTGGTTGAGATTATGAAGATATGTATATATATATATATATATATATATATATACCTAATTTTTTTAAAGAAAAAGAAAGAAAGAAAGTAATAAAAATAAAATAATTGCTTTCAAAGTATAAGTCACGCTACAATTGGAAAGTGAGTGGAATACCTACTGTTATATATTTTGGGTTGTTAATATTTATAAACTCCTATATAATAGGATCTAATCTAACTCACTGATCCTATATTATTTCATTTATAATATTATTTACAAATATATATATATATATATATATTATAATAAAATTTATTTTTTTATGTTATTAATATTCATTTAAGCTTCTAATTTGAAATGTTAGATATTATAATAAAATGTATTTTTTGTGTGTTGTTAATATTCATTTAAGCAATTCTAATCTGAAATGAAAGGAGAGCATACGTGTCCTATGTTTGCTTATATGTATACATTAGCGTCATATGGAAGAAAGCAAGTATTGTACACACAACGAACATATTAAAGCTGCACTTTTCATATATATATATATATATATAGAGAGAGAGAGAGAGAGAGAAAATCACATTTTAATGGTTGTTAATATTTTAATTAAAAATGATATGAAGCATATTTTATTTAGTATTAGTATTATGAGAGAAACCATGAGAAACATTAAATATATGCATTAAATCATATTTTACGATAATTGGTAGTTATTAAACTCCTAATTTAAAGGGGAATAAATAACAAAGGAAATTATTAAATAATAATAAATAGTAGAATAATAATGATAAAAATAAATAATAATATTATTATTAAAATAGGAATAAATAATAATAATAATAATAATAATTATTATTATTATTATTATTATTATTATTATTATTATTATTATTATTATTATTAAAAATGGAATAAATAATTTAGGAAATTGCTAATAAATAATAAATAGGAAAAGAGAGTCATTAAATAATAGTAAATTGAAAGGAGAATTAATATTTACAATGGTCTCCTTTACCTTTTTGGTACCATCATAATTTGCCACTTCAAGCATTATAAATTTATTATTAAAATCTGTATTTTGAAGTTTTATGAAATTATAAGTTATAATTATAATTTTGAATATGTAGAGTTTTAGAAGAGTTATTAATGGTTAGTAAATTGGTTGTGGTAGATTGACTTTTAGCGTGTGTTTGAGCTCTTAGATTAGGAGCAGTGTGATAATAGTTAGCTTCAAATGAGAGGTAACTACTTTCCACTTGTTATGTATATTAGTATGTTGTTTGTGAGTGTTTTATGAAATAATTATGAATATCTTAATAGAAATTGCCTTGCGGAACCTTATGATTTGAATTGTAGATATATATATATATATATATTTATTTATTTATTTATTTATTTATGTATAAGAATTGAGAATTGAGATATTATGACATATATTTGAGAATGATTTTTAAATCTTGGAAAATCCCTATTGAGCTACTTATTTATTGTGATAATTATGGTAAGGGTTGAATTGGGAAGAAATGAAGTAGTTATTCCACCACGTGGTGAGGCCTCCATTGGTACACGATGGTTGGCTTACTATTGTCCCACCTGTTCAATGAGGGACTGGCCCACTAGTTCAATGAGGGGAAAATGCCCATGGTCTGGGACATGTGCTCTGAGGATTTTGGCCGGTCCTCATCACTTGACCAATGAGCTTTTGAGTAATCAGTAACATAGATGTAACTTAGCCAATGGGTCTAGTCAGAGGAAATAAGGCGGTTCGGTTGGATTGGTGGGAGGTATCTTGGGAATTGTGTTAATGAAAAATTTTAATACCCTATTTATGATACATAATTTATGATATGAAATTTTGTAATGTGGATATTGGTGAATTATATTTTTAAAATATCTTGTTATATAAATTGTTCCACTTGGCACCTCACTAGCACATATTAGTATTTGTAATAAGTTGGATTGATGGTTACCCACATTTTTCAGGTGATAGCTTCCGTGCAGGTCCATCGGGGAAGACCCCGAAGCTTAGGCTACTTCGCAAAAGTAGTGCTTCATCTTTTTTTAGGTTTATGTGGGATGATTGTATATTGCCACGTTAGGGCTCATTACGCATACTCTGATTTACTTTTGTATATTTTGGTAAATGTTGGGCATTACTTAGTTGTTAATGAACCCCTAATTAGTTATTATGTTAAGTAAATTTTGAGTACGTTACAATAAGCAATTGTCTCCCATGATAGAGCGGATTATTCGTCTTTAGAATGATGACTCTCTCAATCTGAAGCCTAGGCGAATCCAACGAGTCTGCTTTCAGAATCGCACGGATGTGACTTATAGCAAAATGCATTAAACTATATGTATGAGAGCGTAGTCTTAGAAAAACGAGATGATTTTTCTGCCACACGCACGTCTATTTATAGACGATGAAACAATCAGATGGAGTCCCGTCGGTGAACCGACACGACTAGCGGTAGCAAACTGACGTGACTTCTTATTCATAAGTCATGGGATTACACAAAAATCTAACAATCCCCCACATGGATAAGAAGTCAGTCCATCGTGACTAAATGGAAAATAAATATGTATGCAAAGTGCGATTCGTCTACGAGCAGCAACTACATCGAGAAAGGTAGGGGTTACCTTTAAACCTTCTCTAGTAAAAACCTATCGGATATACCGGTCAATCAGTGGACGCGCTGTCTTGAACTGTCGACCTTTTAATGTATACCAAGACAATAGGAGTCACACAGTTGCTCCTCTAGCATCGTTGGTTCTCATGCTGTGCCCATTTTGGCCATGGACACCGCCTGGTTCTGTGAGTGTTCTAGAGAATCGGCCGTTTTAAATTCTCATAGAAGTGGCTCGCACTTCACACTCACATATGTGATTCCTTGTGATGTAAGTCAACACACATCATCTGAACACATCAGATTAAGAAACCATTAAAAGCTTAAAAGCTTACCCTTATTTATATGCACTGTCTTGTCTAGGAATGAGTGCGAGTTTAAAACTTCACAGTGTTGACAGTCGATTAAGACTTAGTTGTCTCTTTGAACCTAGTTCGTGGGATCTCCACTCTCCTAGGTAGAGTTACTGAGATAATCAACAATGGATCGGCCTTAAACCCATTCTTTTGGACAAATTTCTAACTAACTCTCTAGGAATCCCTTTAGTCAATGGATTGCTATATTCTCTTTTGATTTTACATAATCAATTGAGATGATTCCATTCGAGAGTAGTTGTCTAACGGTATCGTTTCTATGACGTATATGTTTAGACTTACTATTGTACATGACATTCTTGGCCCTACCAATAGCTACTTAACTATCAGTATCACATCATATACACACTGTCGGTACCAGTTTTGGCCAACTAGGAATGTCTTTAAGAAAATTACGAAGCCACTCGGCTTCCTCACCAGCTTTATCTAAAGCAATGAATTTTGCTTCTATAGTTGATCTTGCAATGCAAGTCTGCTTGGATGACTTCCAAAACATAGCAACCCCAACAAGGGTGAATACATATTCACTTGTGGATCTTGTGTCATTAGAGCTGGTGATTCAATTTGCATCACAATACCCTTCTAAAACTGCAAGGTACTTTTCATAATGCAAAGCAAAGTTTTGAGTTTGCTTTAAGTAACCCAACACTCTTATCATAGCTCTCCAATGAAGCTCGTTTGGACTATTTGTAAAGCGACTCAACATGCTTACGGTGTAGGCAATATCAGGTCTAGTGCAGTTCATAATATATATAAGACTGCCTTACACTCGAGCATACTTCTTTTGTTTTTTCAGCTTCCCCAGTATTTCTCAATAGACAAAGACTAGAATCTATAGGGTTCATCATAAGAGCTATGTTTAAACTCTTGAATTTCTCAAGAATTTTAGTAATATAGATGTTCTTGTGATAAAGCCAACCCAACAGATGTACTATGGATTTTAATTCCCAAAATAACATCTGTTAGACTCATATCTTTCATGTCGAACTTACTGGTAAGCAACCGCTTAGTAGCTTTAATCATTTGATTATTACTACCTATTATCAATATGTCATCTACATAAAGACAAACTATGACAAAACCATTTTCAGTATTCCGAATATAGACACACTTGTCACATTCATTAATACTAAAGTCATTTGATATCATAACTTTATCAAATTTCCCATGCCATTGTTTTGGGCTTGATTAAGTTCATAAAGGGACTTTATTAAGCAATTGACAAACTTTCCGTTCTTGTCCCGAGACAATAAATCCCTCGAGTTGTTCTAGATAGATCTCTTCCTCTAATTCACCATTCAAGAAGGTCTCTTTACATCCATTTGATGTAATTCCAACCCATTCAATGTTGTTAATGCGATTAATATCCGAATGGATGTAATCAAAGTAGTCTAGGCCTTCACATTGTCTGTAGCTTTTTACTACCAACCTAGCTCTGTACTTATCAATAGTGCCATCTACTTTCATCTTCTTTTGAAGACCCACTTAGTTCCTAGAGGCTTATTGCCAAGAGAAAGGTCAACCAATCCACAAGTGTGGTTTGACAGAATAGATTTAACTTCACTATTGATAGCCTTTTTCCGAATGGTGCTTTAGGAGAGCCCATAACCTCTCCATGTGTTTGAGGCTCATTTTCTAACAAATAGGTCAGAAAATCAGGACCAAAGGATATTATGGTCCTTTATCTTGTACTACGTCTAGGTTTCTCTTCTACAGGGTCATCATTGGTCGTAGTATTCCACGGTTTCACAGTATTGTTATCATTATTACCACTTGCCTTGTTATACAGAAATACATTTTCAAAGAACGTCCGTTCATTGACTCAATAACCGTATTTACATGGATATCTGATACATTAGACTTATAAACGAAAGACTGATATGCACTACTGTCAAGTGCATGACCAATAAATACAGTCTATTGTCTTAGGTATGACTCTCAACCTTTTGGGTTTAGAAATCGCAACCTTAGCCAAGCACCCCCACACTTTCAAATATTTCAAAGAAGCTTTCTTTCCTTTCCATATTTTGTATGGTATACTTTGTATCCTTTTGTGGGGCACTCTATTAAAAGTTAACCATTAAAATGGCTTCCCCCCACAAATTCTGTGGTAAACTAGACGTAATCAACATTTATTACAATATACAACATTCAACCACAATGATGCTATAAAGATTTCACATAATTTAGTAGTGATGCATACCCCAACTAGAAATATTTATCATCTTTAGGTGTCTAAAAAAAACTACCAACGTTTATTTTCAATAATTATAAAGACAAATAATCAACCTTATAATTGAAAAACCATAAACGCCTTATAATAACAAACTTTAATTCACCCATAACATCATAGCATCAAGGTTATGGGTAGTTGAAAAATCACCGTAATATTTCATAAAGAATTGACCACTTTGGTGACTAACAAATCAACTATACTCTTACCACATAGTATTTGGAATTAAAATAATTCATAAATAATTGATCACTTTGATGACTAACAAATCAACCATACTTGATTCCAAAATTTAAATATTTAGCATTCATATAATTGCTATTCACAAAATTTAAAAAACATAAAATCATAGCCAAAAAATCATCTAGAATTATAAAATTAAAGCTATAATTGCATTTCTACCAATACATGAAAGTCAATTTCATTATATTTAGATATTTTACGATATCATGCATGCTTATACCAAGAGAAATAATAATACTATGAAAAATTAGAGTACATTTATCTCTACATAGAATACCAAGATAAATGATTAAGTTTTCATATCAATGTCATATGCTTATCACACAAAATATTTAATAATTCACAAAATTTGCTTTTAATAGCAAATAACAAAGCCTTCATTGAATAAATCATAGTGCATGACAACTCATATTTTTCAATATATTTTTCTTCTAACAAAATAAAAACATTTTAAGATACCCATGTCTTAGACATAATAAACTTGTATTTATTCTAAGAGATAAGGGTCTAAAATGCCATGGAAGTTTTCGCTCAGGAGCACTGGTAAGACGTAAGTTTTTTTTGGACCAAAAATGCCACGGAAGTTCACAGGAAGTATCAATTTTGCCCCGGAAGTATCATTTTTGTCACGGAAGTTTTTGTTGAGGAGCAATTTTACCCCGGAAGTTTTCACTAAGGAGCAATTTTGCCCCTAAGTTTACAAAACGTAGCAATTTTTTGCCCTTCGTCCCCAAATATTAAATTTGACTATTAAATCGGTCAAAAACCACACATGGCATGCCTTGAAAAGGTCAAACTTGGAGTCGAGAAGGAGATCCTTCGGATGTTGAACTCAAGGCGCCGAGAATTTGTGAAGCCGAACCGGTCAAAGGGACCGAAAGGTCTCACAAAACGCAAATGAAACGCAAAACGAGAAATGAATTGTTCCAAAAATTTGTTCGAAGAAAACAAATCAATAGTGATAATATTTACATTTATATAGACTGATCATTTGCTTAGATAATAAGTGATGCTTCCTTTGGGTTTTGTGACATCGACCTTTCGGTCCCTTTAACCAGTTCGGCTTCACAAATTCCGCGCCTTGAGCTCAACATGTCAAGGATCTCCTTCTCTCGGCTCCAAGTTTGACCTTTTCAAGGCATCACATGTGTGGTCTTTGACTGATTTAATAGTCAAATTTAATATTTGGGGACGAAGGGCAAAATTGCTCCCTAGTGAAAACTTCCTCGGCAAAATTACTCTTTAGTGAAAACTTCCGGGCAAAATTGCTCTTCAAATAAAATTTCCGTAGCATTTTTGGTCCAAAAAAAAACTTTCGTCTTACCAGTGCTCCTGAGCGAAAACTTCCATGGCATTTAAGACCCTTATTTCTTATTCTAAAGTTGCAAGGAAACATAATTCAATGTATTTATTCTAAAGTTGCAAGGAAACATAATTCAATAATAAATGAGGCCTACTTCCCATTCAAATAACCAAACTCTATTAAGTCCAAACAAATTTATTATTATTATTTTAATTTGGCCCAGAATTAAAAAAATAGCACACACGAAAAATGCCCAAAAACATACAGACCAAAAAACTATCCAATCTAATGGTCCACAAAAAATTAGAGCCCAACGTTTTTCTTTTATAGAAAACGTGCAGCCTAAAACATTGACCAGCCGAAACAAAAACAAGTCCGGCCCAAAAAATGAGCCCCACACTAAATATACTTTAAGTATATTTCGGTCCACATTTAATCAAAGAGGTGCCAACAGCTCAACTGGTAAGGCGGCTCTGTCCATAGGCTAAGGTCGCGCGTTCGAACGCCACCAGGCGCGTTTCTTCATATTTTTAATAAACAGTTAAATAAATTAAAACGCTTCATAAAAAATGGCACCCCAGGGATTCGAACACGGGACGTACAGGCGTGCGCACCTAGAAGGCCGACCATCTGCCAGTTAAGCGACGCGCCGTTTCTATTAGAAGGAGACACCAACAAAATAAAAACAAATCCATTTCATGGTGGGGTATCATCTTCAACCTCCAGCCGGGTCGTTGACCCGGTCGGATCCTGCGGTCGAGTCCTTCGGACCCGACTCTTCTACCCTTCATAACCGGCGTTTCCAATATCGGGTTTTCACATTTTTAGGGTGTATCTCTTTGTTTTTCAGAGATCTAAGTAATGACACCAATTTTATGGCAAACAAAAAAAACTGTTTTCTCATGAGCCAATCTCAAAAAACAAAGACTGCGGAACACCCACCGACGCAAACAATATTTGGAATCGTCACTACAATTTTCAATCTTCAAGTAATCTACCTGAATTTAATTTTCAAGTGATCGACCTCTATCTACAGAGGTATACGCAAATAGGAAAAAAAAAGGCAAAGCCCACAAAATACTTCAAATTTTTACCGATCTCCAGAAAACCGTACATGCAAATATAGACTAAACACTAGATTATCATGATTGCAAGTTGCCTTTATCTACTACTTCACTTTCCTCATAGATATTCTCAGGCAGCAAAGAAAGAACGTCAAAAATTGACGCCAATTTAATATTCAGTCATGAATATTAAATTACATCCATACACACATGACTCATTTCTTATAATCCAATATATCTGCACATTCTTTAGTTCCCCAGGAACTTTTGGAACATTAAAACTAGAAATATAAATGGAAATATAAAGAGCCAGCATGGCAAACAACCCAGAGCAGAAGCACATGCATAGAATAATATTCTAACTATCTATGCCAAGTCACAAAAATTAATGAACATAGTAAGCCATTTGAAACAATGAACACTAATTCACATGCGGAAAAGCAAGGCAAGAGAAACTATATGACAGATATCCCAAACACAAAGAAGAATAGCATGATAGCAATATTGGTGTCACCCAAACAATAAAAATCATGACAGACGCATATTAATCGCTATATATATATATATATATATATATCACAGGGCTTTAAGCATAAATTTTAGAAACTTCAACTTCTCAAAATTAAGAATCCAAAATTTAAAAACTGGACACAGATTCATATAGAATTGTCTTAAGATTGTTGGAGAAAATACTTTTAGGATAGAAATATCACTAAGATAAGAATCTATGTAATTAATATGCATAATCTATAAACATACGATAGTACTGTACTAAGAAGAAAACCAGAAAAAACTCACAAGACTGCTGATATGGTAATGAACTATGAAGAAATCCGGGCCCAACTTTCGTTGTGTCCTTAAGACAATTTTGCTCCCTCTATATGGATGCCCAAGGATGATAAGCAATTGTCTCCCATGATAGAGCAGATTATTCGTCTTAAAAAAGATGGCTCTTGTTAGTTATGATTAGTTTTGATGATGTCTTATACAAATGTCATTGTTAATAGCAAAAAGATTGAGTAATATAGTTATCTCCTACATTGACTAACTACTATATTTAATGTAGATTAGTCCAAGTTTGATTATAGATCAAGAAGGAGATGAGAGATTACAAAGAGGAAATTGGACAAAATGTCAAGTTCAAGAAGAAGAAGAGTTATTGAAGAAGGTAGAACTTGCATAGAATGGTGAGTCCAAGCTAAATGATGAAGAAAGATCAAGTTGGGAGATGGAATAATGAAGAACTTGCTGAATGGAATGAAGATATCATTATTCAAGTTCTAAGATTGATTCCTGGAAGTCTCCATGATCAAATGGAAATTGGAATATCTGAATTCAGAGTTAAGATCAGCAAAAATCAGCTTCTGGAAGAGAAAACTCGAGTTCAGGACTCCAAACTCGAGTTCAGAACTTCAAACCTGTCACAGGAATCACAAACTCGAGCCAATAAGTGTCTTCAGCATTTCTGGTGTCTCTGGACAACACGAACTCGAGCCTGTAAGTACAAACTCGAGTTCACAGCGGTCATCAGCTTTTCAGCTCCACACTGTCTCAAGTTCAGCACGGGCGACCTCTGGTATTTCGATGATATCTCACAAACCAAAAATCGGATTGAGACGAAACAAGTGGCATCTGAAACTAGACATCCAAAGCGTCATTTTGATATATAAATGAAGTCAAAATGTGTTCAGATGAAAGAGCTATGAATTTTACAAGTTGCCACAAACATCACCGTCACAGTCAGAACCAAGCTTCAATGTTTTGGTTGTATCTCACAAAATACAACTCCAATTGAGCTAAAATTGGTGCCATTGGAAAGTAGACACACAGAGCTTTCCAACAAGAGTTGAAAGGACTAAAACGGAGTTCAGACGAGGGAGATATGGCCTTTGGAAGTTGACAGAGTTGCAAACTCGAGCCAGACCAAGTCAGAAGCAACCAAGTCACAAGTGCAGGTTGCAAACTCGAGTTCACAGTTACGAACTCGAGCTCGAGAGTTCCAGAGGAGAAATGAACATTTGGAAAAAGGCAAACTCGAGCCTATAAGTGAACGAACTCGAGTTTACCTCAGACAGAGAGCAACCAGGTCCTGGAAAACATCCAAACTCGAGCCTATAAGTGAACGAACTCGAGTTTACCTCGACGAGAGCAACCAGGTCCTGGAAAACATCCAAACTCGAGCCTATAAGTAGCAAACTCGAGTTTGCGGGTTACGAGAGCATCTGGGTCATTCAAGACAGATCCAAACTCGAGTCTACAAGTTGCAAACTCGAGTTCGCGTGGCGGGAAGAATTTTTCAAATGAGAACTTGAGACTAAACCTCGGGTTTGTACTGGAAACCTCAGGTTTGCACACTAAACCTCAGGTTTGCACACTAAACCTCAGGTTTGTACTGGAAACCTCAGGTTTGCACTTTAAACCTCCAGTTTGCGCCATGAACCTCCAGTTTGCATTGGAAACCTCCGGTTTGTGTTTTGAAAGCTTAAACTGATTTTTGACATGAATAGTGACAAACTCGAGTTCATCACTTACGAACTCGAGTTCATGTTTTTATTCAAAATATGTTTCAAACTGAATTCCCGATGGTTTGACATGAATAGTGTCAAACTCGAGCCTAAAATGCAAACCTCGGTTTGGTACTATTCAAATGTTACAAACCTCGGGTTTACCACGCAAACCTCGGGTTTGGTCCAGCAGAGGCAAAACTTCGAATCTGGATGAGAACAAACTCGAGCCTATCAACTACGAACTCGAGTTTACACCTCGAATCAGAAAAATCACCATGATCGAAACATCATATCTCATCAAGAACATCCAGATGATTACTCAAATGATTTACACTACTTCTTAACATCATTTATATCATTTGTGTATAAGTTTCGAGTGATTAAAGTTTGAGATTACATCAAACTTGACAGAAACCAAAATCTGTCATAAGCTTGAAGATGAAGTTGCTGCATATTTTCAGAAACAACAAAGAAGATCGAATTCAACGTGAAACTTGAAGAAACAAAGTTGAATGCTCAATGGTAATGTTGTTCAATGGATTCAAATGTTCAATATCCTTAACTACAGATTTGAGAAGTTTTGAATTTGCTTTAAAGTCAAATAAAGCAACTCCATGAGCCACTTGTATTATTTTAATATCTCTTCTCAAACAAAGCAAGTTGATGACGACTGGAAAGTTGGACAACCATTTCTCAATGCAGACAACTTGGCCACTACCAACTAAAGCTGAACATCATCATTCTTCAAACAAGACCACATGGGACACTTCTTGAAGAGCCAAAATTCAAATATTCAAATCTACAAAGTTCCCAACAGCTATATTCAGACAGCAAGTGGTCACAACAAATAGATCCATGAAGAAACACCCATAACAGCTATATTTTCGAATGGGTTGAAGCCTCAACGGATCTATAACGTTCACAAGCTTCAAATCACTATAAATACATGAAGATTTGAAGTTGGACAGCAGAGAAGACAGTCACAGAAAACTTACACGAATTACATCAGTTTTTCTCTGTTTATTCATTTGATTGTATCTTTGATACATTGAGCTTCAGTGCTTATCATATCTACTCTTAGAGAGAGTTATTTCCTTGTATATCATTCATTGTAATAATCTCAAGTCGGTGACTTGGAGATTGGGAAAATCAGATTACAACTTGTAAGGGGAGTGTGTCCTAGGTTGAGGAGCATCCTTTGTTTACGAGTCGGTATCGATTACGTATTACAACTTGTAAGGGGAGTGTGTCCTAGGTTGAGGAGCATCCTTTGTTTACGAGTGTGTATCTGTTGTAAGCAATTACAGCTTGTAAGGGGAGTGAGTCCTAGGGGAGAGGATCATCCCGAGTACGAGTGTGTAATTGTTCTTGAGTGATAGTGGAAAATCCCGGTGTGGACGGGACTTTGGACGTAGGTCAAGGAGTTAGACCGAACCAAGTATAAATCTTCTCGTCAAGCTCTTCTTCTCTATCTCCACTTAGCCTTGATATTATCTCGTTGTGAGGGTGATCCGAAAAGAATTTTAAAATCCCCAATTCACCCCCCTCTTGGTGATTTCCTTTCACTTTCAGCTCTCTCAATCTGAAGCCCAAGCGAATCCAATGAGTCTGCTTTCAGAATCGCACAGATGTGACTTATAGCAAAATACATTAAACTATATGTATGAGAGCGTAGTCTTAGAAAAACGATATGATTTTTCTACCACACACACGTCTATTTATAGATGATGAAATAATCAGATGGAGTCCCGTCGGTGAACCGATGCGACCGGCGGTAGCAAACCGACGCGACTTCTTATTCATAACCCATGGGATTACACAAAAATCTAACAAATTTTTCAAAGTTTTGCGGCAACCCTCCTATATGCTGAAGTTGATTGCAATTATCCAACAAAAGATATTACAAACTGTGATATAATTTGATGCATTCTGGAAGAATTTTGAAATTATTAAAACTTAGATCTAAGTGTACCATATTAGTGAAGCGAGAAAGATAGAAAGCAAGAGAGTCATATGATAAATTGCAATTCGAGAAATAGAAATGTTCCAATTTCAATCAACTTTTGCAACATAATCTTTCTTCATCTATACCTCCATGCTTCCTAATGTTGGGATCCGTACAACGCAGCGGATTAAAAATTTCTACGGATCCGTCCCGAGGATCACTCAGACGCGTTTAAATCAAGGCTAAGGAATCCGGATATTACCTTTTAGGAACTCGTTCGTGGTTTCTTCTTCGTTGAACAATGGGCTACCTCCTCGATCGGCGAAGACGACTCTTAGAATCCTCTTCCTCTACCGGTATCCACACGAACAATCCTCGTACACGGCTACGGCAGCGTGCTAGCGCCTCTTGTGCGTCTCTCTCTCGGTTTTTCACTCTAGGGTTTCTCGCGGCTTTTCGTAATACGCTCGACCGAAAGTCCCGTAGGTTTCTAAAACCGTTCGGCGTATTTAATACAAAATTAATCGTATTAACTTTTTGAATTCAAACTTTAGATCTGGATTAAATATATATTAATTAAATCTATCCGATAGATCTAATATAATAATATTTATTTAATCGAATAAAACCAGATCTGAAATTTCGAATTCAAATCTAGATTAAAAAATAGTTAATTAAATCTATCCGATAGATTTAATCCAACCTATTTATTTAATCCAAATTCAAAAACCTTCGATTTAATTTATCTCAATAAATTAAATCCGAGAAATGATATCTATCTATTTATTTAAATCGAGATACTAATATCTCAATTTAAATTAAATAGACAATAATATCTTTATTCGAAAATTAAATGAGATACAATATCTCGATTTGTTTTAGATATTTAATTTATCAAATAAATTAAACATAAAACAAATAATATAATAATAATATTCTAATCTCAATTAAAATAATATCATTATATTATTTTCGAATTTAAATATATATATATATATATATTTACCCTGCATTAAACTCGCATTCATTAATCTCGTTAATCGAGATTCAATGAACCCGGACACTTTTACCCGTGTTGGATTATTCTTGTGTGCGACCTATGCCCATATGAGATTGGCGGTGGGCCAACACCGTGTCGCCCACAAATCGCAAGCGGCCTCTAGCAAGACATTGCGACTACCCAATTCACATGGGGATCGATGACACGATACACCTATCGTACAACCATGTCACGTCCCTTTTTGTCACGCGATAATTTGGTCAAGGATGAGGCATGGAGAATGTCAACTTCCTTTTCTTGACCATTACTTTCGATTCTCGAGTTAGTCTAATAAGTGAAATGGAAACTCCTTTCCATCACAAGACGCCGTACATTTCTTAGACTCACTCATCGAGGGGCCCAAAGATTATCTCTCTACAAATGTGAGGGACAAATTCCATCTTGACCATTCACATCCCTCCGCATGAAAACCACCGATCCCGATCCTAGCCTTTATCATCACCCTCAAAGTGACTTTTGACTAGGTCAAAGGTCGATGACTCATCATGTAGGAATCCATGATGATCTCGGTCATAGGCGTCGTGACGCGGTTATACATGAGATAAGCTTATGACTAGATCCATGCAGCTTTCTCATAGTGGGTCGGTCCAAAGACCTTGTACTCTTACAAGTGCCCATGACTTTGATTCGTATCTCCATACCTTATCAAAGTCATATCGGTCTTAACTCATCTTCGCTCCCGCGTAGATGACCGACCGAGGACATTTAGGATAATCTATAAGATATATCCAGGATATAGTTATCACCATAAACATGCGTATGTAGTGATAACTTAATGGAGAACAATGACTTGCCCCTAGGGCATAATTTCCAACACCTAAAATGACTCATTCCTTCACAAAAATTTGCCATTAGTCTCCAAAGGTTTGGTAATACGAAAATGCTAGACAGTAGCTGCTTAATACTCCTTCCAGTGCTAATTATAAGACCTAGTTGACTTTTTTGGAGAGATTAAGGAAGCTAATTAAATGACTTTAGATTATTTTTTTCCTCAAAACTAATTAGTTTAACTGATAAACTAATATATAATCTTAAGATACACAACGTATGAAATGATTAAGTAACTTATTTAGCTTCCTTAATCTCTCCCAAAAAAGTCAAATAGGTCTTATAATTAAAACCGAAGGTAGTAATTGATATTTTGGGAAACTTCTGAAGACTTGAACAACCGAAGAGGTTGAGATGTTTAAGAGACGTCAAGCTAAGGCAAGATGGCAAAAGCTTCAACTTTTTGCATCGCATAGCACTTAATTCTCTCAATTTATTTAAACATCGAACTGAATCATGGATTCTAATTAAATTTGTGCAACCATCAAGCCACAATTCTCTCAAATTAGAAGCTCTAGATAAGTCTAGTATTTGTTGTATAAATTGTAATTTCTTAAATTTATACAACTTAAATTGTGAAACATCATATCTGTAAAAAAAAAATCAATTTAATCACTTTTAGAATTAGGTAAATGAAAGAAACAAAAAGAAAAGTACGTTCTAGGGTACTTAAATACTCGCCTTATCAAATGGTTGGAGCAATTCAAAATGACTCGAGACAAATCAAGATACACAAATTCGGTTGGGCACATATATGGTAAAAAATTGAAAGGATCTCTTTTCCATTCCAACCACCTTTAAGTATTTGGGATATTAAGAAAAGCATGTATTTCTTATTACAAGCATTTTCAGATTTTTCATCTTTAGGAATTCCTCTCCGCTCTATTGTACTTATATACTTTCAGATAAATCTAGAATTATGGCTTCAACTTTATTAGTTCCCTTCCAAAATGAAAAGTGTTCTGGTGTAGAACACAAGTGTCTAGCCTCAGAGGGCTAGTAAATGATTGATATTGGATCTAACGGTTCCCAAGGATGTATGAACACCCAAAGGGAGATTACCCAATGCTACCTACGATCAAGATAACACTGGGTGATCAGTGATCACCGTGCAACCCAAACGTGACGAATCGCCTGCGGGGTGGCGTGTGTGATTGAGATTGAATGTAAATAATCAATAGAGAATGGAGAGAGTGTACCTGGTGAATATCCTTCCATTTATAGAGGTCACCTAGGGTTTCATCCTACTGGTTATGTCGTCCGTTCCCCCGCCATCACGTCTCCACGATCTGTGCTGTGTTTGCTCCATTACCTGCATTACCTCAGATTACGGGCATGATCATGGGATGATTGGCATTTCACCGGATTGAGGAAGATCCTGTCATAAAGTACCCTTGCTGCCTAGACTCTACTAGGCCCATTACTTGGGTCCATAATGTTACACACCTACTGGCCTCGCCCTTTCGAGTAGCGGGTAGTGCAATCCTTTACTTTTATTTAATTTTAATTTATTATTCCAGGTTAATTTGCGTCACACATCAAAGTATAAGCAGCAGAGTACGCATTGGTTTGGACAAAAATATACTGATAAAGATACACAGAGATAAATTTTCCCTGGAGGGATCACAATATACAGTCATCCGGATAATGGTTCCTGACAGGCCAAAATAAAATAATACAGTCATCCGGTAACCAAAATAAATATCCAAAAATAACAGTCACCAACGTCCACCTCCACACTACTCCAGCTCCGGAGCCTTACCTCTGTTTCTTTGCTTCGGTCCTGATGAACTGCCAGATGGCTTAAAAGGGGCTGGGATTCAAAATTGAATCCCAGAGTAACCGTTAATTTCATATAAAATGTATAACAAAGCATGTAAGCGAACCACGAGTAAAAATAATTCAAACTACATCTCATTCAGTATCATGCACACAGCAAGGCCCACAACCAATCCAGAACTAGCAGTCCTAATAGCACATAGCACAGACTGCCGGGCACGACACACAGCAAGGCCCGTTTATGCACACAGCATGTTCTGGTTCCATAGCACTAGGAAAATGAATGATAACCGAATGTATGCAATATATATGGAAAAACATATATATACAGGTCATACAAAGTATATGAAGATTAAGGTTACTACCCGCAAAATGACTACGACTAAAAATAATTTCCTAGGCGCAAGATATTACAATTAAACCTAAAATAATAAAATATAAATATAATTAAATTCACCTAAAAAATATGCCTTTGATAAATTAAAATAAGCTCAATTCATGGGTTCATTTTTACGAAATCCCTTTTTTATTAAGGAATTTAATGTGGACTTATATTCTCTTAATTTTCGTCACTTTCCAGGATTTTCCAGCAAACAGTGACTGATGTTCAAAAATTCATAATTAAATCTAGAAAAATCCTTTTGGGTTGATTCCAAAGCCCAATTGACCCTCAATATGTCTATTTTTAGAAACAAAATACTCATTTGGGCCAGACCAAGTCGAAAATTCAGCTATAGCCCAAAAATCACTGCTGGTCCAGAATATCTCCAGGTTTTTAGGGTCAGTCTTCAAAAATTTATTTCTCTCAATCCAGAAATCATAAAAATACAAATTATATACCAAAATAATCCCTGTGATGTCTAATTTCTCCCTGTAAAATTTCCAAATTGTTCAAGGTGATTTACTAGGTCAATAATCATGAAGAAGGTGACTGATTCCACAGGAATTTTCCAGAAACAGCACCCCAATGTTTTTCAAACTTCCATTTATGCTTCCAAAATTATGATCCAAGTTCAACCTCATACAAAATCTCATTTTAAACACTTTAAAGCCATCAGAAACACCAAAATCCATTCATATCATTAAGAAAACTAAGCTGCACGAAATTTATGATTTAACCAACAAAATACCAAATTTTCTTTCTAGCTTCATATCTTTCATATACTAAGTTTGTTCTACCATTTTAGGCCATGAATCTTAGTTTTAAACCTTTACTCATACTTTACACTAGCCATTCAAACCCAAGAATATATATATATATATATATACACACACTCAAGTCCATGGCCATTTATAACCTCAAATAACCAAAAGAAAACACAAGAAGATTCAAAGGTGCTTACTTGTCTTTGAGCTTAAGTAACCTTGAATCCTTGCCTTCTTGACCACCACAACTTCTTAACCTTCACCTTAAAACACCAAGAAAAGGTTGCTCTAGTGACCACACTATTTTAGAAATGGTAGAAGGGAGTAGATTAGGGTTCCAAAGTCATCAAGCTTACCTTAGCTTCAACCCTTTCTTCTTACTTGCTCTTTCTTTTTCTTTCTTGCATGGAACCTATTTGAGCTCTCTCTTCTCTCCTTCTAATCGAAAATGAGCAGCCAAAATTGTTACACCTCCACTTGCCTCGCCCTTTCGGGTGGCGGGTTAGAGGATTCCTTTTAATAATTACCTTTCCTTTATTTATTAAGAACTTTAACATGCATCAGAGTACGCGAGACAGAGCGCAGGACCGGTTTGGACTAACTACTGTACTGATAAAAGTAAAAACAACAGAAAGTATAAATCCCCAGAGGGTTAAGGGTACATTAATTTTTACATGAGACCAGCGCCAGTTGAACCATTGAAATGTCTAATTTTCACGAAAAATATTATTAGACCCTAAAAGTACTTTTATTGTGACGTGCGTCTCACTTTTTACACCTGGGTCAGATTTCGCCCTGTTGCAGACAGAGCTAACTTAGAAAATTTGTATCTCTCACACAGTACATAAAAAATATATCGAATTACCTATCAAAATGATGCCCTAGATGTCTAATTTGGACCTGTAAAATTGCAGCTCAAACCAACAGCTCTATTGTTCTAAAAACATTTTTGAAACTTCGCTGCCCAGAATCCAACACTGGCAGCAAGCCTTTTCTTTGAGCTTTTGGGGGTTTTTGAGTTAGAAAACTTAAACCATGGCTTAACCCCACACAAAATCACGTTTTAGACACTTTGGGACCATTAAAAACTCCAAAATCAGACCCTAAAACCAAGCTCCAACCAGTTGCACGAAAATCCAAAGTTAAAACTTTAAAGATTCATGTTGTCGCTAGTTATCTATTTCGGAACTTTGGATTGGTGGACCAAGTGGTTAAGAGCTTGAGTTGAGCTATGGAAGCTTGCTGGTCTCCTCCTTCCTCTCGCGGGGGGCACGAAATTTGGGGAAGGAAATGGCTGATCAAGCTTTTTTTTTAAATATCCCCAAAGGTGACCATTTAGTTCATGTAACTAATTAAATCTTCTAGTTTAGTTAGGAACCAACTTGTATTTACTTGGATTAATCTCATGTGCAGATTTTGGACCTTCTAGGAGCACAAGTGGCGTGAGTTTTGCTGCCCACAATCAGATTTTTCTATTTTATTTTTTTCATGAATTATCCCATGTGTTTCTAGAAGACTTTTGGGGTCCACATGCATTGACTCAATTGACCAAGCTTGAATAATCAATTTTTTGTCAATTTGGGCAGATTTCATGCGCATGGGATGTCCCAAAATCTGAACCCCACCAATTAATTCCACTCTTCCAATTTATTGGTCAATTTCGGGGTCTACTGGCTCCGATCGGGTCCCGTCGGGTCCAAAAACGCATCTTTTTGTACTTTTCTCTGACTTTGCCAGATATTCTCCTCTGCTTGGGCATATTCATGTGGCGCCTTCCCCCTTTCTAAGGTGGCCCCACATTTGTCTTATTCTGTCTAAAAATAATCCCCTAACTGATCGCTATCGGTCCCCCCTTTATCGGTTTATCGCTGCGGGTCCCGTGTCTCGTGTTTGGACCAGAATATGAATAAAATCATCGGTTTTTCTCTTCCTTCTCATATAACATGAAATTGAATGCCCAAAGGTCAAGGAATTGACCATTTTTCCCTTGCTTTATCATACCGGCTTTATACCTCACCGGTTTTCTTGCCCTGGCCCACGCCTTTTCAAACCTGGGCCCGCCAGAGACTCTTTTCCTCTGGTCAAAGTGGGTGACCTTTTGGACCTTTCTGGGATCCACTTTCCCGTCTCCCACTATACAGACATCCTTTTTCTATTAATATTTTTGTCATAAGATATTACACAAATAGTAACAATTCGACGACAGTCAAAATTCTTCACTAGTTCCTCAACGATTACAATTTACCCTATTTATAACAGTAGGTGTGTTACATTTCTCCCCCCGTAAAATAAATTTCGTCCCCGAAATTTGGTTACACATTTATCATATTATGAGCCATAAAGTCGGGGTAGCAATTTTTCATATTCTCTACTGTTTCCCATGTTGCTTCTTCAGGAGACAAACCTTTCCAGTACTTTGACGAAGGAATGGTTTTTCGTCGTAATTGTTTTTCTTGATATTTGAGGATTCTTTCGGGTTCAACCACGAAAGTGTGATTGTCTTGAACATCTACATCCTCATATTCCAAGATATGCTCCGAGCTCGGCTGATATTTCTTCAATTGCGAGACATGAAAGACATCATGCAATCTACTTAAGTTAGGTGGTAGTGCCAACTGATATGCAACTGGTCCTCGTTTGGCAAGGATATCAAAGGGTCCAATATATCGAGGACTTAGTTTTCTCCGCTTTATCGCTCTACCAACTCCAGTAACAGGTGATACTTTGAGGAAAACATGATCTCCAACTTCAAATTCTAGAGGTCTTCTTCTTTTATCAGCATAACTCTTTTGTCTACTTTGTGCCGCAAGAAGCCTTTTCTGTATTAGTTTGACTTGATTGGAAGTTTCATCGACTATCTCTGAACCAAATAGTTTTCTTTTAGATAACTCGGTCCAACAGATAGGGGATCTACACTTCCTTCCGTATAAGGGTTCATAAGGTGCCATTTGTATAGTGGAATGGTAGCTGTTATTGTATGCAAATTCCGCCAGGGGAAGATATTTGTCCCAACTACCTTTGAAATCAAGCACACAAGCATGTAACATATCTTCCAGCGTCTGAATGGTTCTTTCTGATTGACCATCCGTCTGAGGATGATAAGCAGTACTATGTTTCAATTTTGATCCCCTTGCATCTTGTAAGGCTTGCCAGAATCGTGAGGTAAACCGGGGGTCTCTATCAGAAATGATACTTTTTGGCATACCATGAAGTCGAATGATCTCTTTGATATAGATCTTCGCCAATCGCTCAAGGGAATAATTCACACTTATAGGAATGAAGTGTGCAGATTTTGTAAGTCGATCGACGATCACCCAAATTGCATCGTAATGCCTGACCTTGGGGAGGCCTACAACCAGATCCATGGTAATATCCTCCCATTTCCATTCAGGTATCCCGATTCCTTTTAAAAGACCTCCAGGTCGTTGATGTTTAGTTTTCACTTTTTGACAAGTTAAGCACTCCGCCACATATCGAGCAATATCATTTTTCATACCAGGCCACCAGAACCCAGTTTTCAAGTTATGATACATTTTTTTTTTCTCCTGGATGAATAGTATACTTGCTTTTGTGAGCTTCATTCAGGATTTGCTTTCTTAACTCTTCTACTGGTGGAACATAAATTCTCTTTTCATACCGAATTAATCCATCTGGTGAAAGTTCATAGTCCGGTGATTTATTGGCTGTAACCTTCTCTCGAATAGATTCAGTTTCATCCTATTCATCCCGCATCTGAGCTTCTCTTATTTCTGTTTTTAGATCATTTTCCTCATGACTGACTAGGATATTTACGATTCGCCTGTCATTCATTTTCTTGCTTATGAGGATTTGATTTGACAAATTTAAATCTCGGAAATCCTCCAACAATTTCTGTTCCGTTATCATCATAGTTGCCACATGTATAGTCTTTACGCTTAACGCATCGGCAACAACGTTTGCCTTACCCGGGTGGTACTTAATCTCCAAGTTATAATCTTTGAGTAATTCCATCCATCTACGTTGTCTCATGTTTAACTCTTTTTGATTGAATAAATATTTAAGACTCTTGTGGTCGCAGTACAATTCAACAACGGCTTCCGTACGGATAGTGTCGCCATATTTTCAAAGCAAATACAATAGCCGCAAGCTCCAAGTCATGTGTAGGGTAGTTTAACTCATGAGGCTTCAGCTGACGAGAGGCATAGGCCACAACTCTGCCCTGCTGCATCAGGACACATCCCAATCCCTGTAAGCTCGCATCACTGTAGACCGTGTAGGTCTCAGTCGGATCGAGGATAATCAACACAGGTGTCGACGTAAGCCTCTCCTTCAGCATTCGGAAGCTCTCCTCACACTGAGAATCCCATACAAATGACCGGTTCTTTTTAGTAAGCTTTGTCAATGGCGACGCAATCCGTGCAAAATTTTGTATAAAACGACGGTAGTATCCCGCAAGACCCAGAAAACTACGGATTTCGAACACAGTTTCTGGTCTTTTCCAATTCAATACTGCTTCCACTTTACTAGGGTCAACCGCAAACCCATCTTTTGAAATCACATGGCCCATAAATTTAACTTCCGAAAGCCAAAATTCACATTTGCTAAATTTAGCATAGAGTTTCTTTTCTCTTAGAGTACTCAATGCAAGTCGTAGATGGTGCTCATGCTCCATCTCATTTCTAGAATAAATCAAGATATCGTCGATAAATACCACAACAAATTTATCCAGGTAAGGTCGAAATACATGATTCATATGATCCATAAATACAGCAGGAGCATTCGTTAATCTGAAGGGCATCACCAGAAATTCATAATGCCCGTATCTGGTCCTGAAGGCAGTTTTCGGGACATCTTCAGCTCTTACTCGTAACTGATGATATCTAGATCACAAATCAATTTTTGAGAATACATAGGATCCAGATAACTGATCTAACAGATTATCAATCCTGGGGAGTGGATATTTGTTCTTAATCGTCACCTTGTTCAGCTCCCTGTAGTCAATACAGAGTCGTAGACTACCATCTTTCTTCTTCACAAAGAGTGCTGGGGCTCCCCACGACGAAACACTAGGCTTGATAAAGCCTTTCTCAAGTAACTCTTCAAGTTGCTTCCTTAGTTCTGCCATTTCATTAGGTGCCATCCGGTAGGGTGCTTCCGATATAGGTCCAGAACCAGGTATAAGTTCAATGGCAAACTCAACTTCTCTTTCTGGGGGTAACCCACTGATGTCGTCCGGAAAAACATCAAGAAATTCTTTTATGATTGGAATCTTATCCGGTATGAGTTCTGCCTTTGCCTGTACTGAAAGGAATACTATATATCCCTGGCAACCTTGTTTAAGACATTTTTCTGCCTCGGTGGCTGTCAAAACATTGAGGCTGACTTCACCATCACTGTTGCCCGGTAACTCTCGGTATGCAATTGCCTTGCTCCCTAGATCCATAATTACATTATAAGCTGACAACCAGTTCATACCCAAGATCATATCGATCTCCCGTAAGGGTTAGCAAATCAGGTCAATGGTCGTCTCACGATCATTCACCATTACAACACAATTCAAACAGACATCAGCAGTACAGGTTTTAACCCCTAAGGGTCTAGACACATTCAAATCATAAGGCAATTTATGCAATTCAAGGTTCAAACACGTGACACAGTCATAGGCAATGAAAGAGTGACTAGCACCTGTATCAAACAATGCATATAAAGGATGACCGTGAATAAAGATTGTACCTTGCACCATCTTAGGGGATTTCTGTGCCTGGTCCCTGGTCAAAGCAAAGACTCTGCCTTGGTTCTGAGGTCTTCTCGCTGTCCTTTGCTGTGGGCAATCCCAGCTGAAATGCCTGGGTTTACGACAGTTGAAACAGATAATCTGCCCAGAGCAATCTATACCAGGATGGCTCTTTATGCACTTATTACATTTCTGTGGCTCTGAAAGTTTCTGAAAATTTTGTCGATTAGATTGAAAAGATTTCTTCCCATCACCACGTCTGTTACTTCCTATTCTTTTCCGTTTATATGAGTTCCCACGGCTAGACTCACCGTGATTAGATGTGTTTTTGGAAACACGAAGATCCCTGAGATTTCTTTCAACGATTCTACACTCTTCCACAGCTTGGTACAAAGTGTGAAATTGTCGAGCGATTAATTTCTTCTTTATTTCGTACTTCGGACCTCCGATCGAATATCGCCAAATTTCTCTCGGCACCGGATTTCTATGATAAGCGTATCACCGAGACAGGGCGAGTAAATCGGGCATAATAGTCTTCAAAAGATTCACTATCGCCTTGTTTAATCATGAGAAACTCAGACTCTTTGCCAAGACGAATAGATAATGGCTGGTACTGCTCATTAAATTTTTCTTGAAAGATTTCCCATGTCACAGGGATATTCAGAGCTCGTAAGGTGGTCTCTGTATTTCTCCACCACCTGTCAGCGTCACCTTCCAGTTTATAGATAGCCAATTGAGCTTTTCTTTCATCAGGGCAGCCAAGAACCTGAAAAATTTTCTCAAGTCTCAAGATCCAGTCTTCAGCCAAGTCAAAACGTTCTCTAAATACCGGAGGATTTTGTTTACAGAATTTTGACACCCAGTAAAGGGGAGTTTCTACATCTTTATGCTCCTCCTCCTGCTCACTGTTATGATTATTGTTATTGCTGCCATTATCATGGTCATTATTGCTTTCTGTTTCATTTCTGTCTTGACGAGCCCTTAATTCATTAATTTCATATCTCATCAAATGCATCATCTGTCCTTGCTCTTGGAGCATTTTCATCATTTGTTCAGTAAGATTAGGCACAGGTGGGTCTTGTTCTAGTTCTGGCTCCCTTTGAGCTCTGGTTCGACGTCAAGCCATTATATTCGTCTTACTACATCATAACATAAACAATAAACAATCAGAAATTACAAGGTCACACAAACATACTTATATTATTCACATAAGATTTTACATCTAGTACATACTCAGCATCCTACAACTATATTACAATGTCATACAGTGAAAAAACTCACACATCTAACTATATTTTACATCACGTTTATTTTACATTACTACCCCATCTCTTACATCTATGCTCTCTCACTACTAGACTCATCCTCACCCACTGCCAACGAAACAGGATCAACACAGGTCTCTGCAAGTTCTTCTACATCACCAACAGATGATTGTACTGGTTCATTGCCAATTCCCACACCCTCTTCTTCCGGCATCCGAGGCACAACAGCCATGGGTGGCTTAAACATGGGTACATCATGCAGAGGAACTGGGGCGGGTTCATCAAGATTTAATGGTGCAAAAGCAGGTGTCGGGTCAAACAAGCCAAAGAAATCTAGAGCATATGGCTCATCAGGAACTACCGGGTAAGTTGGCATCGGAAAATCCGGTTCGACTACAAAAGGCTCAGGAACAACGTCAGATACCACTACAGGGTCTATATCCGGTATAGAGGGTAACATCGGTATATAAGGAGGTATCGATCGGAATTGGTAGCAACTCCAAATTTCAAGCTCAATCGATGGATAAAGAGGATTCTCTGGAATGGGGACAGGTGCCTCCAGGGGCAAGAAACGGAAATCTGATTCGGCGGAGGTACTAGTGGAGGTAAGGAAGGAAAATCGGACTCCGGAGGAAGTATCTCAAATGGTGCTTGGCGCCGGTGCCTCTAGGGGTAAGAGAGGGAAATCTGCCTCCGTGCAGAGGTACCAACGAAGGTAAATAAGGAAAGTCGCTCAAGGAGGTAACTCAAATGGTGCAAGGTCTTTGGGTACAAGTGGTTCGGCTGTGCCTCTCGTAACACCCCTACGGTTGTAATCCTTGTACTTGTAAATATTATGGAATTAATAAAAGTTTTATTTTCGATTAATGGCATTATTAGTATTATTATATTCTCGTTTCAATCGATCAATTGGTGTAATGATAAAAAGGAGTAAAAGTAAGGGCGAAACGGTCAATTCTTGACCTTATGATTTTAAGTTTTGATTACCATGGGAAGAAGAGGAAAACCAGGTAATATAAGTCATACTTTGGCCAAAACGCGTTATCACGGGTACCACGTGTGAATAACTCGACAAAAGGGGACCGATAAGGACCGATTAGGGGTTCCTTTAGATCGAACGTGTCAAGTGTGGGGCCACTCCACGAAGTTTGGGAAGCGTCACATAGGAGTGTCTATTCAAGAAGAAGAAGTTTGGAAAAGATAAAGAAAAGTACAAAGGGAACCACTTTGATGGTCTACGGACCCACACCTGACCGATAGAGCGGAATTGGACCTAAAAGTGAGGGAAAAAGGAATTAAATGTCGAGACCCAATGTGTGGAGCCTCTTAGGCATCACACACTCCCTTTAGTCATTGAAAATATTTACCCGAAGGAAAAGAAAGAAAAGTCGTGTAAAAGTCAAACAATGGGACCCACGTTTGGGTAGGGGGCAAAATGGGAATAAATAGGTAAAAATTGGTTTGGGCTGGCATGTGGGCCCAAAATGGGGCCACATGTGTCCTCTTTAGGCAGGAAAAACGTGGGGCCAATATTGGTAATTATTAAAAAGTTTTGGGCCAAAAATCATAATTTCCCGAAGTTTCGGGCCAAACGCGTAATTTGCCCCAAAAGCGTGTAAAAATCTAGATATTTTTCTGGAGGAGGCTGAGCACGTGGAAAGCACCTGGGAGTCTCTGGAAAAATCTGGATTTACTTGGAAAATAAGCCAAAAGCCGATGAATTCGAGACGCTTATTTACGCCGTTAATTCCGATCAACCGATCAAATTCACCTTTATTAAAAAGGTGTCTTGACCTCATTTTTCACCCTTAGCCACGAAATTTCCAGAGCATCCAAGAGAAATCCATCAGCCACCATTGTTAGAGATCTAAGCTCAAGTTTCCAAGTCCATTTCCCGGTCTTCCGATCTCGTGTAACACCGACAACTTCTTCTTTTGCGTTCTTTTGAAAGGAAAATTCGTGCAAATAGTAGAGGCTTGGTTTTGGGGCTGGATTTTTACATTTTTAAGGTCTTCAAAGTCTCTGGAATGAGTTTTTGTATAGGGACTAGCTATGGTTAAAGTTACCGAAGCCGAAAACACCGAAAACCCCATAAGAGGGCTTGTTGCCAGCTTCAGTGAATCTGGACAACGACCCTTCTAAAGCGTTTTTGAAGGGGTAAATGAAGTCTTTTTGATCTTAAATTTTTTATGGAGAAACTAGACATCTGGGGCATGAGTTTACATATATAATATGATGGATTTTGATAATATTTAATATGTGAAATAAATAGTTGAAAAAGAAGTTAAGACAGTGACGTGAATCTGGACCAGAGGAGATAAAACAAGAAACACGCCAAAATATTTGTACTTTTATGGCCTAGGTATATTTTTACTGGAAAATAGACTTATTAATGGATCAGATGGCGCTGGTCTCATGTCAATATAATTTTTTTGTAATTTATTAAAAATCCAGGAAGTTGGGACAGAAACAGTGAATTTCTGGAAATTCAATGAGGGTTTCGGATTTAGCAAAAATATGATGTAGGGGCATTTTTGTAATACTCGAAAAGGTGTGTTTTAATGTTTTAGGTCAAAAAGGTACTTTTAGAGGGGCCACAGAGCAAAAAGGTAGTGAAACGGTATCCACCACACCAGGTAGTAACCTCTTTACTCCGGCACTCTTATGTGTTTGATGTATGTACTTGCTTGCCATATGTGTGTTTTTGTATTGTTTGCCAAATATGCATACGAGATCATGTTTGTGATGTGTCCCTAGCGCCGAGGGTGCTGCCGGGGTCGACCTATGTGGTGACTCAACGGAGACGGGCTGATGATTCCGGTAATTCCGGGTCTCGCTTGGTAAGGCGACCCAACGGTGCGAAGACGTGTTGTTGTGTGTATGTCCATTTGCATATTGTGGCATGTTTGGCACGTTTATCCATGTTTACATATTCATGTGGTTGCATGCATACACACATCACATATAGTGCATGAGTATTGACGGTTACTCTGGGGGCCACTATTGGACCTCAGGAGCTTGTGGTGACACAGGGGATCGTGCCTGACTGATAAAGGCCTTTTTGCAAAGGTAGTGATGATCAAGTGCAGATGAAGGATAGGGATGCCCTATCATGTTTTGTATTTTTATATTTTGGATGTCCGTACTTATTATCCGGATACCGATTGACGGATGATCGTAACCTAACCCTCCGGACTTTACTTTTTGTTGACTTTTACTTTTTACCAGTACGTAGTTTGTCCAAACCGATCCTGTGCTCTGCTACGCGTACTCTGATTTAACTTTAAATGGACTAATAATAAGGGAAAGGTAATCTTTAAAAGGAATTCCCTCTAACCCGCCACCCGAAAGGGGGAGGCCGGTGGAGGTGTAACAGCCTCTCTCTGCCGATTATTCTTGGTTCATGCCTCCTTCTTCGATAGACCTTCCTGTACATCGGGTCGGGTTCCATCTTCCCGCCTATCAATACAAAATTTCATTAGTACCCTTAACCGATAACCTTTTATCAGTACTGTCCAAACCGCGCTTTGATACAAAACTGTTACACCTCCACCGACCTCGCCCTTTCGGGTGGCGGGTTAGAGGGATTCCTTTTAATAATTACCTTTCCTTTATTTATTAAGAACTTTAACATGCATCAGAGTACGCGAGACAGAGCGCAGGACCGGTTTGGACTAACTACTGTACTGATAAAAGTAAAAACAACAGAAAGTATAAATCCCCAGAGGGTTAAGGGTACAGTAATCCAAAATAAATCCCAGAAATATAATACAGTCATCCAAAAGTAAAATACAAAATATGGTAGGGCATCCCCTACTCTTCATAGCAACACCAGGCCCTACCCTGTCAACAGAGATCCTTCTTGGCCTGGTACGCTCCCCGCATTTGTAGAAGCGTCTGGAGTCCGAAATGGCCCCCAGAGTAACCGTCAATACTCAAATACTAAATGTGCAAGGAGTATGTAAGTTACCATGCCAGATAAAAATACAGAACATGCCAAACACATACCATATATGCATCCATATCATACCACAATAAAACACATATCACAATCCATGAACCCGTACAGCTGCCTTACCAAGGCAAGCCTCGGTCTCACTGGACTCTCAACCCATAAAGCCGCCCTCACTAGGCCAACCCCGGACTGAAACTCAACCCGCACAACCGCCAATCAAGGCCGGCCTAGGACTGAACGTCCTCAGCGCTAGGAATCACACAACACTGTATGCATATTTGGCATAACATATACAAAGCAACAACATACATGGCAAACACAAACATACAGCCAAAACACACAAAGATATCTGAGTAAAGCGGTTACTACCTGGTGTGGTGAGTACTGTCCTTACTCTTTTATTGGGCCCGCTGATTTTCCAAGGGTTTCTTGACCTAAATACCATTAAAATACACTTATTCAATATTTACAAAAAATGGCACTACATTTTTCTTAACAAAACCGAGCCCAACCTACTTTTCCAGAAATCCAGTGTTTCTGATCCAACTTGTAAGATTTGTAATAAATTATAAAAAAATCATTTTTACATGAGACCAGCGCCAGTTGAACCATTGAAATGTCTAATTTTCATGAAAAATATTATTAGACCCTAAAAGTACTTTTATTTTGACGTGCGTCTCACTTTTCACACCTCGGTCAGATTTCACCCTGTTGCAGACAGAGCTAACTTAGAAAATTTGTATCTCTCAATAAGTACATCAAAAATATATCAAATTACATATCTAAATGATGCCCCAGATGTCTAATTTTCACCTGTAAAATTTCAGCTCAAAAACACATTTCTACTGTTCTAAAAACATTTTTGAAGCTTTGCTGCTCAGAATCCAGAACAATGGCAGCAAGCCTTTTCTTTGAGTTTTTGGGGTTTTTGAGTTAGAAAACTTAAACCATGGCTTAACCCCACACAAAATCACGTTTTAGAAACTTTGGGACCATTAAAAACTCTAAAATCAGACCCTAAAACCAAGCTCCAACCAGTTGCACGAAAATCCAAAGTTAAAACTTTAAAGATTCAAGTTGTCGGTAGTTACCTATTTCGGAACTTTGGATTGGTCGACCAAGTGGTTGAGAGCTTGAGTTGAGCTATGGAAGCTTGCTGGTCTCCTCCTTCCTCTGCAGCTGGGGCACGAAATTTGGGGAAGGAAATGGCTGATCAAGCTTTTTTTTTTTAAATATCCCCAAAGGTGACCATTTAGTTCATGTAACTAATTAAATCTTCTAGTTTAGTTAGGAACCAACTTGTATTTACTTGGATTAATCTCATGTGCAGATTTTGGACCTTCTAGGAGCACAAGTGGCGTGAGTTTTGTTAGTTCTCAGTATGTTTTGATGATGATTGGACAATTGTAAAACCATGAAAGCCAAATTTATAAGTTTTCTCTTGCAAAAAATCGATTTCCTTATCGTCGAGGGAAAACTCGAGTTTTGGGTCAAAACTCGAGTTTTGGCTTGTCTCGAAGAAGAATATGATCGGAAGGTAAAACTGCCGGTTTTTGGCGAAAACCCGCGCTTTGAGTTTTCATATGAAAACTCGAGTTTTGGGGATCCAAAACTCGAGTTTTGGTCAGGCCGAGAGCCTTTGGAGTTTCCAAGTTTCAAAACTCCCAGTTTTCAAAGAGCACCGCCAGTTTTGAACATTTCTCATATTTTCTGGAAAAGTTCAAAACTCGAGTTTTGGGTCAAAACTCGAGTTTTGGTCTGGTCATCGTGCACCTGATTTACAACATATGAAAACCGCCGCTTTGGATCAAAACTTCCGAGTTTTCATTTTATACAGATTTTCATTGAGTTTTCATTGAACAAATGAAAACTCGAGTTTTGGAAGCAAAACTCGAGTTTTGGTCGAGCAGAGCATTCAAGTTTTCAAAATTCAAAACCGCCAGTTTTGGTTGAACACTGCCAGTTTTGATATGTTCACAGGTTTTCAAAGTTTTCACGTGATAAGTGAAAACTCGAGTTTTGGGAAGCAAAACTCGAGTTTTGGGCAACCCGAGAGCATCCAAGTTTCTCTCAATTGAAAACCGCGCTTATGGTTTAAAACCGCCGCTTTTGATGTTTTGGACTAAAACTAGATTTTCATATCAATAGTCCAAAACTCGAGTTTTGGGTCAAAACTCGAGTTTTGAGGTTTTACATCAAAACTCCCTTTCGAAGCATAAATCGCGTTTTTCATCTCGGAAGATGAAAACTCGAGTTTTGGTGAAAACTCGAGTTTTGATCATCGTGTCGAAAAACGCAGTTAAGTTCGAATTGCATATTTTGATTTATAGTTCATGATTAAACTGCGAATTGATCTTAAATGTTTTATATGCTTCTTATCATTATAACTAACCAGATTTAACAAGTTTGTTCATGAGATTTCAGAGGATTTGAATCAAATGATATTTGAATTTATTTTGACATTATCCTCAAAGACAAACTCCAATGGAAGACAGCTGGAAGTGTTGGACAAATTTCTCACCAAACACAAGCAACAAAGTCTTCACCAACTAAAGTCAAGTCTCAAATTTATAGGACAAACTTGAGGAGCCAAATCTGAAGTATTTGAATTGGGAAACTTTCCCAACTGAAATATTCAACCAGCAAACATCCATAACAGCTAGTTTCACTATGCAGAACCTCCAACAGCCATATTTTCGAATGGATTCTAGATCCAACGGATTTGTAACGTTCACATACTTCAAATGGATATAAATACCGAAGATTTGAAGTCCGGAAGCGAGAGAAGCAAATTACAAAAACCCATACAAAGCTTTGAGTCTTTTTTCTCGCTTACATATCCGAGTTGTATCTTTGATACATTGTACTTCATGATTATCATTATCTACTCTTTGAAGAGAGTTCATTTTCGTAAATCATTCTACGTAAGAATCTCAAAGTAGTGGGACTTTGAGGTTGGGTTATTGATTACAACTTGTAAGGGGGAGTGTGTCCTAGGTTGAGGAACATCCTTTGTTTGCAGAGTGTGTAATCAATTGAGTTAGTGAAAATCCCAGAGTGACTGGGGATGGATGTAGGTCAAGAGATTAGACCGAACCCGATAAATCTCGTGTGTCTTGCTCTTCTTCCTTCATACTCTCATTTACTCTGTTTCAGCAACCATAAACAGAGAACTTCGAAAAGAATTTTAAAATCCCCAATTCACCCCCCTCTTGGTGATTTAGCTCCACTTTCATTTGGTATCAGAGCAAGGTCTTCTCTAAAGAGCTTAACATCTCGAGAAGGATCACTATGGAAGGTATTTTACCGATGGAGCCTCTATCAAGACCACCAGATTTAATGGAGAGCATTATTCTTTCGGAAAGCCAAATTCAAAGTTTTTGTTCTAGCTTACCGAATACGGCTTGTGGAAAGTATTTGAAAGAGGAGACTATCGTCCAACTGTTTCGAAGATGGTCTCGGGATTCCAAAACCCGAAGAAGACTATGATGAGAATGATAGAAGAAACATCACTCTCAATAGTAAAGCCGTGCTTATGCTTTGCAAAGTGCTTTGAGCCAACAAGAATATTTTCGAGTCTCGCACTCTAAGTTCAAATAAAGCCATGTGGGATGCTCGAGGTAGCTCATGAAGGAACAATGGGAGTCAAGCAAAATAGAGTCAACACTCTTATGACAGAATATGATCTTCTTCACATGAAATCGGTGAAACTATTAGTGATTTTCAATTAAGATTTACTCACTTGATTAATCAACTTGCTGCTTTGGGAAAAGAATATGAACAACTCCGTCCAAGTGAGAAAAATCCTAAATGTTCTCAACAAAGAATGGGAAGCCAAGGTTACGCCATTGAAGAAGCTCGTGGAGAATCTATGACATCTCGTAGCTGCTCTTTTGGTAGTCTTTCCGAATATGAAGCTAAGCTTAAATTCAAGAAAGGGCTAGAAGAAGTTCATGGGAAGAGCAAAAGTATAGCTCTCAAAACTCCAAAGAGGTAAAATCGATGATGAAGAAGATGAGAATGAAGATGCGAGATAGGCTTGATGGTTCGAAAATTCAAGAAATTCTTCAAGAAAGATCAAGCCTACAAAAAGTTCCACAAGAGCTCAAGCACGAAACAAAGAAACCCATCATATGCTATGAATGTGGACAACTGGTCACTTCAAATCGATTGCCCACAACTCAAGAACAAGGAAAAGAAATCCAATAAGTTCAAAAGAAGAGCTTATATTTCAGGTATTTGGGGTGATAGCTCATCCGATGAAGATGAAGCTCAAGAAGAAGATAGAGCTAACATTTGCCTTGTAGCTCAAGAAGAAAAATCGATAGTGAAGAGGTAAATATTCCCGATCCATCTTATGATGAATTATCTTCGAATATGATTTACTCTTCATTGAATTTCGAAAATTGCAAAAGAACTTCTATTTGCAAAGAAGAAAATTAAATTACTAGAGGAACAAGTACAATCTACTTCTTCTCCTGTTTTAGTTTCTGAAAATGTGTCTGAAAAGAATTACGAAAAGATTTCAGAAGAAATTTGTGATAAGTGCTGTGTTTTAGAGAAAAAGAATTCACTTCTTACAAAAACACTTGAGAAATTCACTAAGGGTAGTGAAATGCTCAATGTTATCTTAAAACAAAGAAAGATTCACAAATGATAAATCAGAATAGGTTATAGACCTGATTTTGATAAACAAAAAGGAAAGAAGAAAATTGGACAAATCATATATGAGCTATTTTCAAAGATCAGTTCATTCTTCTAATCCTTTTGCTCACCGCAATTATTGCAACCGTAAAGGTCATGCTACTTCCTCATGTTTTCATAAAAAGGAAGGTAAAAGTAAACCTGTAGGTAATTATCAATGGGTGCCAAAAGGATCCTATAAGGCTCCTAAGACACAAACTAACCCAAAAGGACCCAAGAAAAAGTGGGTACCTAAGACTTGATGTCTTATATCTTGCAGGTATGTCTTAGAGCATCAAAATCCAACAAGTGGTTCATTGACAGTGGATGCTCAAGACACATGACGGGGGATAAATCTAAGTTTGCTACAATCAAACCTAAGGATGGAAGCAAGGTAACATTTGGAGGAAATCAATCCGGCAAGATTGCTCGGAATTGGAGAAGTTGGAAACAACGAAGGACCAAAGATTAAAGATGTTTACCTTGTGGAAGGATTATGCCATAATCTCCTTAGTGTAAGTCAAAGCACGCACAAAGGTAACTTAGTTATCTTTAATTCAAGAATGTTTGATTGTTAGTAAAGATATTCTTCCTCTAGAAAACATTAAATCTAAAGCTTTATTTAGAGCTCCTAGAGAGGGAAATTGTTATACCCTTAATCTTTCCAAGAATGATTCGGTTTCGAAAAATGTTTTATAAGTAATTCGATGAAAGTTGGCTATGGCACAAGCGATTAGCTCATGTCAATATGATTCAACTTGACAGATTACTTAAAAAGGATTTGGTGACTGGTATTCCTAAACTTCGTTTTAAAAATGACATGATCTGTGAAGCATGTCAAAAAGGAAAACAGACCAAATCGTCTTTTAAATCCAAAAATGAAATTTCTACTAATAGACCACTTCAATTACTTCATATGGATTTAATTGGACCTGCCAGAGTTAAGAGTCTTGGAGGCAATCTGTATACTCTTGTTATAGTTGATGATTATTCTAGATTCACATGGACCACATTTTTATCTTCTAAAGATGAAACATTTGATCAATTTGTTGCCTTTACCAAGAAGGTCCAGAACGAGAAAGGTTTTTATATTTCAGGAATTAGGACTGATCATGGAGGAGAATTTGATAATCATGCTTTTGCTGAATTCTGTGAAAGCATGGGAATTGATTACAATTTCTCAGCTCCAAGGACTCCTCAACAAAACGGAGTTGTTGAAAGAAAGAACAGAGTCCTCACTGAGATGGCAAGAGCAATGCTAAATGAAAACAACACTTCTCAAGTGTTCTGGGCTGATGCAATGAGTATAGCTTGCTACATCTCTAATCGGTCATATATCCGGAAGAAACTAGACAAAACTCCCTATGAGCTATATAAAGGAAGAAAGCCAAACTTGGCTCATCTACATGTGTTTGGATTTAAGTGCTTCATCCATAATAATGGTAAGGATAATCTGGGTAAGTTTGATGCCAAGGCCGATAAAGGTATTTTTCTCGGGATATTCAAATAGAAGTAAAGCATTATAGAGTATTTAACATTCGAACACGTAATGTAGAAGAATCTGTACATGTTGTATTCTGTGATTCTCATTCTAACAAGCCTTTGGATGATGATGAGGAAGAAATTTCGAAAAATCAATTCTATTCGAAAACTACTCGATTCTATTGAAAACTCGAAGATGTTTTTGAAACTGATCTTCAAAATAATTTTGAAAATCCGGATCAATCTCGAAGAGCTTGGAAATTCATTAGGAATCATCCTCTAGACCAAGTGATAGGCGATGTCAATCAAGGAGTAAGAACCAGAAAAAGCACTTTGAATGAGGTAACATTTTCTCGCATTCATATCTCATATCGAACCCTCAAAAATTGATGAAGCCCTTTCGGACAATGATTGGGTGATAGCAATGCAAGAGGAGTTACATCAATTTGACAAATCAAGTTTGGGATTTGGTACCTAGGCCCAAAGATCATCCGGTCATTGGCACCAAATGGGTATTCAAGAACAAACGTGATGAATCTGCAATCATTGTCCGTAACAAGGCAAGATTGGTTGCTAAAGGCTATAATCAAGAAGAAGGAATAGATTATGAAGAAACTTATGCTCCAAGAGTAGCAAGATTGGAAGCTATAAGAGTTCTTCTAGCCTATGCTTGTGTTAAAGAAATCAAGCTTTTTCAAATGGATGTAAAAAGTGCATTTTTAAATGGTTTTATTCGGAGGAAGTTTATGTTGAACAACCTCCAGATTTCAAAATGAACATCATCCAGATTATGTTTATCGTCTCAAGAAGGCATTGTATGGCCTTAAGCAAGCTCCTAGAGCTTGGTATGAACGATTAAGTAAATTCCTCCTTGATCAAGGTTTTGTTAGAGGAAAAGCAGATACAACTCTCTTCATAAAAACCAATAAGCTTAATGAAATTTTAGTTGTTCAAATATATGTCGATGATATTATTTTTGGTGCTTCTAATGATGGTTTGTGTGAAGAGTTTGCAAAGAATATGCGGGGAGAATTTGAGATGTCCATGATGGGAGAACTCAACTACTTCCTTGGTCTGCAAATCAAACAAAAGAGAAATGGAATTTTCATATCTCAAACCAAGTATCTCAATGATTTGTCAAGAAGAAGTTTGGAATGGAACAATGCAATGGTGCGAGACACTCCTATGAGTACAACTACTTCATTGGATGCAGATGAAAAGGGCAAGGATTTCAATATTACAAAATATAGAGGAATGATTGGATCATTACTCTACCTAACAAAGAAGTCGCCCGACATCCAATTTAGTGTTGGAATGTGTGCAAGGTTCCAATCTGCTCCAAAGGAGACACATGCTTGAGCATGTAAAAAGAATTTTCGATACCTTGCCGACACAAAGACTCTTGGATTGTGGTTTCCAAAAGGTCAACCTGAACATTTGGTGGCATATTCAGATTCAGATCATCTTGGATATAAAACGATAGAAGAGTACAAGTGGACAATGTGAATTCTTTGGAGGTTCACTTGTGTCATGGTTCAGCAAGAAGCAAACCAGTGTGGCTGTGTCATCTACTGAAGCTGAATATGTAGCAGCCTCAAGTTGTTGTGCTCAAGTACTATGGCTCAAGCAACAACTTTCTGACTTGGGAATCAACTTGAAGGAGATCCCAATATTGTGTGATAATACAAGCACAATAAGCTTGGCCAAAAATCTAGTACAACATACTAGGACCAAGCATATTGATGTGAGGCATCACTTCATAAGGGATCATGTTCAGAAGAAAGATGTCAAGGTTATGTTCATTCCAACTCATCTTCAGTTAGGTGACATCTTTACTAAACCATTGGCCAAAGAACAATTTAATTTCATAAGAAGAGAATTGGGAATGGTAAATCCCAATGAATTGTAAGTATTTCTTACTCTACTTAATGTTAGTTATGTTTTGATGATTGTTAAGTTACTAACTTAAGCATCGGAGTATCTAGTTATGTCTTTTGCGGATGCTTAATAATCGAGTTTTTGTCTTTGTCAAAGAGTGAAAACTCGAGTTTTGGTTCAAAACTCGAGTTTTGGTTGTGCATTATCGAGGACAAAACCAAGTTGAGTTTTCGAAAGATGAAAACTCGAGTTTTGGAGTAAAACTCGAGTTTTGGAGTCTTCAATGTCGGGGTCGAGAACGAGCACAAAACTTTTCAACGATGAAAACTCAAGTTTTGAAAACTCGAGTTCTTCACTCGAGAATGTCAAAGGTTCTCGCACACCATTGACGTCCGGGTTAGTAACCAAAGAGTCATCAAAACTCGAGTTTTGGATGAAAACTCGAGTTTTGGAATGTCTATATATATGTGCTTGCTCGTGTTTTTCAAAACCGTTCTCATAACCGCTTGCGGTTTTGCCCTAAAACGCTCGGTCTTCCCTCTCGATTCTCTCAATCTCCGACGAAAACCCACGTCGAAACTCAAAATGTTTGCAAAATCAACTCAACCCACTCAATCCGACACTAATCCTCAGCCAGAAAGATCTCATTCTCAAACTTCACCTTCTTCTCAGCCTCTTCAGCGTCCACCCAGAACAAAAATGATTCCAAATAGGTTGCGAGATGGAATCGATCAGTCTTTTCAAAGTCAAAGAAGTGAAGTTCCTGATACAACTTCAAAGGGAACCTCAGCAACCCCATCTAAGTCCAAGGGGGTGTCGTTCCAGGAACCAATTGCTATTCCTTCAAAGAAACGAAGGGAACCCAACGAACCGAACGAGCCTGAAATCACCGGGAGAAAGAAGCCAAGATCGAAAAGAGCTTCAAATTATGAGCCCGAAAAGATTTCCAAGAAGAAGAAGAAGAAAGCTTCGCTTCGTGCGGAGGAAACTACAAGAGGTGAATCATCTAGACCTGTTGCTTCCAATGAACCAGAACATACATCTTCTGTTATGGAAAATGCCTTAGTCGATATTTATCAAATTTCCACTGCTCCTGAAGATTTTGATATTAGAACTACTGGATTGCCTGCTGATTTGAGTGTCAAATTCAAGGAATCATATGGCAAAAGGCATTTCTGTCCTGTTGTTGCTGTAGATTTAGAACAACTTAGGAGGGAATTCAACTTAGACTTGTCTCCTTGGCTGAAATTTTATGAAAATTTCCTGTCTATCTCTGTTCCATATTCTCCAAACCTTGTTCGTTTATTCTATTTCAATATGGAAACAGACAATGTCTTGAATGAACATGGTGATCTTGTGGAGGAAAGAGTCACTACCATTGTTAGGGGAACTAGGTTCACCCTATCTCCTGCCATTATCAACAAAATCCTGAAATTGGATACATATCCTATTCCTAATTTCAATTTCAGCAATGAAATGATTTGGTCTACACTTAGACCAAATGAACCCTTTCCAGAAGATCAATCTCAGTTGTTGTCTTTCAGTCCAAGCTCAATGTCTTCTAAGTACAGAATTCTCTCGGTATATCTTCTCCGGGAATTTCATTCAAAAGGGTGGAAACTTCACTCATTTTGCCTTAAGGGATTATCCTGTATTCACTGCCTTAGTCAAAAAGGTTCCTTTTGATCTTGGTCATCACATTTTCCATGAGATGATCAGATTCAAATTTCCCTTCAGGAAACTCTCCCACATGCCATTTCCTTCCCGATTTTAGTCATTCTCTTTTATTTCAAGATTTGGTATGTTGGTTCTCAAAAACTCAAAACCCCTCCTTTCTTTGGCAAATCTCAACTGAATTTGATGAATATAACCTTTGAGGGAGAAGGTTCAGGACAATCTAGAGCTCCTACCAGATCACAGTCTCGAGCTCCTAGCAGGTCTCAATCAAGAGATCCTCAAGCTCATGCTCGATCTCGAGAATCGGAAGCCCGGTCTCCGCCCCTCCTCCTTTCCACAATTCCATTAGATTTTGATATTCGTGTGAAGGAAATTGTTGATTCCGCCCTTGCAGCCATGACCATGAGGATTGAGTTTGAGATTGGGAAATTAAGGGCTGATCATACTAAGGGAATCAATAGTTTGGTAGAAGTTCGGGATGCTATGAAGGAAGACTTGGTTGGAATCAAATGGACAAAATGACAAGCCGACGAGTTAGTTGAAGACCAAGATCTCGGGCTTACCACTCGAGTATATCCAACTCCAACCTTCATGACAAGATGGATAAGTTGTTGAAGCATTTCAACATTGAATCTTCTTCAACTTTTGGAACAACTTCAGCTCCTAGAACTTCTGAACCAGTTTCTGGATCATTCCCTCCTCATCCTCAGGATTCAATACCTTCACCTCACCCAGGCACTCCTATTTCTGACTCTCTAGCTATTGTTCCTTATATCCCTCAGCCTCATCCAGCTACTCCTCTTGTTGATCCTCTTTTTGAAGATGACAAAGGGGGAGAAGATCGAGCTAGAAAGATCGAGCTTTGAGTTATGAAATTTTATGGGGTTTTTTGAGTTATCATTTTATGTATTTTGATTTTGATGTGTTTAGCTAAGTTGCCGACAATGTTTTAATGTTTGTGTTTTGTGTCAATTTCGTATTGAATTTCTTTTTAACTTATTGAAATTGTTCGTTTTAATTTATTTAATGATTTATGAATGGGGCATTTCATTTTCATTCTCTTATGTTTAGAAAAACATACTAAGAGCAATTTCACTCTATTTTAAAGACTTCAAAACATTTCATCTCTCAACTTTGGAATTTCAAATGATCGTAGATTTTTTAATGTAATCATTCATTTTCAAAATCCAAAAATTTCTTCAAATTCTTGAAAGATTGTTTTACAAGTGTTGTCATCATCAAAAAGGGGAGAATGTTAGTTCTCGGTATGTTTTGATGATGATTGGACAATTGTAAAACCATGAAAGCCAAATTTATAAGTTTTCTCTTGCAAAAATCGATTTCCTTATCGTCAGGGAAAACTCGAGTTTTGGGTCAAAACTCGAGTTTTGGCTTGTCTCGAAGAAGAACATGATCAAAGGCAAAACTGCGCTTTTGGCGAAAACCCGCGCTTTGAGTTTTCATATGAAAACTCGAGTTTTGGGGATCCAAAACTCGAGTTTTGGTCGGCCCGAGAGCCTTTGGAGTTTCCAAGTTTCAAAACTCCCGGTTTTCAAAGAGCACCGCCGTTTTGAACATTTCTCATATTTTGTGAAATAGTTCAAAACTCGAGTTTTGGGTCAAAACTCGAGTTTTGGTCTCGTCATCGTCGCACCGATTTACAACATATGAAAACCGCCAGTTTTGGATCAAAACTTCCGGTTTTCATTTTATACACCTTGATTTTCATTGAGTTTTCATTGAACAAATGAAAACTCGAGTTTTGGAAGCAAAACTCGAGTTTTGGTCGCAGAGAGCATTCAAGTTTTCAAAATTCAAAACCGCCGGTTTTGGTTGAACACCGCTTTGATATGTTCACGTTTTTCAAAGTTTTCACGTGATAAGTGAAAACTCGAGTTTTGGGAAGCAAAACTCGAGTTTTGGGCAACCCGAGAGCATCCAAGTTTCTCTCAATTGAAAACTCGCGCTTATGGTTTAAAACCGCCGATTTTGATGTTTTGGACTAAAACTAGATTTTCATATCAATAGTCCAAAACTCGAGTTTTGGGTCAAAACTCGAGTTTTGAGGTTTTACATCAAAACTCCCTTTGAAGCATAAATCGCGTTTTTCATCTCGGAAGATGAAAACTCGAGTTTTGGTGAAAACTCGAGTTTTGATCATCGTGTCGAAAAACGCAGTTAAGTTCAATTGCATATTTTGATTTATAGTTCATGATTAAACTGCAAATTGATCTTAAATGTTTTATATGCTTCTTATCATTATAACTAACCAGATTTAACAAGTTTGTTCATGAGATTTCGAGAGGATTTGAATCAAATGATATTTGAATTTATTTTGACATTATCCTCAAAGACAAACTCCAATGGAAGACAATTGGAAGTGTTGGACAAATTTCTCACCAAACACAAGCAACAAAGTCTTCACCAACTAAAGTCAAGTCTCACCTTATAGGACAAACTTGAGGAGCCAAATCTGAAGCATTTGAATTGGGAAACTTTCCCAACAAATATTCAACCAAACATCCATAACACTAGTTTCACTATGCGGAACCTCCAACGACCATATTTTCGAATGGATTCTAGCTCCAACGGATTTGTAACGTTCACATACTTCAAATGGATATAAATACCGAAGATTTGAAGTCCGGAAGCAGAGAAGCAAATTACAAAAACCCATACAAAGCTTTGAGTCTTTTTCTCGCACATATCCGAGTTGTATCTTTGATACATTGTACTTCAGTGATTATCATTATCTACTCTTTGAAGAGAGTTCATTTTCTGTAAATCATTCTTTGTAAGAATCTCAAAGTAGTGGGACTTTGAGGTTGGGTTATTGATTACAACTTGTAAGGGGGAGTGTGTCCTAGGTTGAGGAACATCCTTTGTTTGCAGAGTGTGTAATCAATTGAGTTAGTGAAAATCCCGAGTGATCGGGGACCGGATGTAGGTCAAGAGATTAGACCGAACCAAGATAAATCTCGTGTGTCTTGCTCTTCTTCCTTCATACTCTCATTTACTCTGTTTCAGCAACCATAAACAGAGAACTTCGAAAAGAATTTTAAAATCCCCAATTCACCCCCCCTCTTGGTGATTTAGCTCCACTTTCATTTGGTATCAGAGCAAGGTCTTCTCTAAAGAGCTTAACATCTCGAGAAGGATCACTATGGAAGGTATTCTACCGATGGAGCCTCTATCAACGGACCACCAGGATTTAATGGAGAGCATTATTCTTTCGAAAGCCAAATTCAAAGTTTTTGTTCTAGCTTACGAATATGGCTTGTGGAAAGTATTTGAAAGAGGAGACTATCGTCCAACCGTTTCGGAAGATGGTCTCGGATTCCAAAACCTGAGAAGACTATGATGAGAATGATAGAAGAAACATCACTCTCAATAGTAAAGTCGTCTTTATGCGCAAAGTGCTTTGAGCCAACAAGAATATTTTCGAGTCTGCACTTAAGTTCGGCTAAAGCCATGTGGGATGCTCGAGGTAGCTCATGAAGGAACAATGGGAGTCAAGCAAAATAGAGTCAACACTCTTATGACAGAATATGATCTTCTTCACATGAAATCAGGTGAAACTATTAGTGATTTTCAATTAAGATTTACTCACTTGATTAATCAGCTTGCTGCCTTGGGAAAAGAATATGAACAACCTGTCCAAGTGAGAAAAATCCTAAATGTTCTCAACAAAGAATGGGAAGCCAAGGTTACTTGCCATTGAAGAAGCTCGTGGAGAATCTATGACATCTCGTAGTGCTCTTTGGTAGTCTTTCTCAATATGAAGCTAAGCTTAAATTCAAGAAAGGGCTAGAAGAAGTTCATGGGAAGAGCAAAAGTATAGCTCTCAAAACTGTCAAAGAGGTAAAATCAGATGATGAAGAAGATGAGAATGAAGATGCAGAGATAGGCTTGATGGTTCGAAAATTCAAGAAATTCTTCAAGAAAGATCAAGCCTACAAAAAGTTCCACAAGAGCACAGAAGCAAAGAAACCCATCATATGCTATGAATGTGGACAGCCTGGTCACTTCAAATCTGATTGCCCACAACTGAAGAACAAGGAAAAGAAATCCAATAAGTTCAAAAGAAGAGCTTATATTTCAGGTATTTGGGGTGATAGCTCATCCGATGAAGATGAAGCTGAAGAAGAAGATAGAGCTAACATTTGCCTTGTAGCTCAAGAAGAAAAATCAGATAGTGAGGAGGTAAATATTCCTGATCCATCTTATGATGAATTATCTTCAGAATATGATTTACTCTTCATTGAATTTCGAAAAATTGCAAAAGAACTTCTATTTGCAAAGAAGAAAATTAAATTACTAGAGGAACAAGTACAATCTACTTCTTCTCCTGTTTTAGTTTCTGAAAATGTGTCTGAAAAGAATTACGAAAAGATTTCGAAGAAATTTGTGATAAGTGCTTTGTTTTTAGAGAAAAAGAATTCACTTCTTACAAAAACACTTGAGAAATTCACTAAGGGTAGTGAAATGCTCAATGTTATCTTAAAACAAAGAAAGATTCACAAATGATAAATCGAGAATAGGTTATAGACCTGATTTTGATAAACAAAAAGGAAAGAAGAAAACTGACGAAATCATATATGAGCTATTTTCAAAGATCAGTTCATTCTTCTAATCCTTTTGCTCACGCAATTATTGCAACCGTAAAGGTCATGCTACTTCCTCATGTTTTCATAAAAAGGAAGGTAAAAGTAAACCTCAGTAGGTAATTATCAATGGGTGCCAAAAGGATCCTATAAGGCTCCTAAGACACAAACTAACCCAAAAGGACCCAAGAAAAAGTGGGTACCTAAGACTTGATGTCTTATATCTTGCGGTATGTCTTAGAGCATCAAAATCCAACAAGTGGTTCATTGACAAGTGGATGCTCAAGACACATGACGGATAAATCTAAGTTTGCTACAATCAAACCTAAGGATGGAAGCAAGGTAACATTTGGAGGAAATCAATCCGGCAAGATTGCTTTGGAATTGGAGAAGTTGGAAACAACGAAGGACCAAAGATTAAAGATGTTTACCTTGTGGAAGGATTATGCCATAATCTCCTTAGTGTAAGTCAAAGCACGCACAAAGGTAACTTAGTTATCTTTAATTCAAGAATGTTTGATTGTTAGTAAAGATATTCTTCCTCTAGAAAACATTAAATCTAAAGCTTTATTTAGAGCTCCTAGAGAGGGAAATTGTTATACCCTTAATCTTTCCAAAGAATGATTCAGGTTTCTGAAAAATGTTTTATAAGTAATTCGATGAAAGTTGGCTATGGCACAAGCGATTAGCTCATGTCAATATGATTCAACTTGACAGATTACTTAAAAAGGATTTGGTGATTGGTATTCCTAAACTTCGTTTTAAAAATGACATGATCTGTGAAGCATGTCAAAAAGGAAAATGACCAAATCGTCTTTTAAATCCAAAAATGAAATTTCTACTAATAGACCACTTCAATTACTTCATATGGATTTAATTGGACCTGCGCAGAGTTAAGAGTCTTGGAGGCAATTTGTATACTCTTGTTATAGTTGATGATTATTCTAGATTCACATGGACCACATTTTTATCTTCTAAAGATGAAACATTTGATCAATTTGTTGCCTTTACCAAGAAGGTCCAAACGAGAAAGGTTTTTATATTTCGAATTAGACCGATCATGGAGGAGAATTTGATAATCATGCTTTTGCTGAATTCTCGTGAAAGCATGGGAATTGATTACAATTTCTCAGCTCCAAGGACTCCTCAACAAAACGGAGTTGTTGAAAGAAAGAACAGTCCTCACCGAGATGGCAAGAGCAATGCTAAATGAAAACAACACTTCTCAAGTGTTCTCAAATGCAATGAGTATAGCTTGCTACATCTCTAATCGGTCATATATCCGGAAGAAACTAGACAAAACTCCCTATGAGCTATATAAAGGAAGAAAGCCAAACTTGGCTCATCTACATGTGTTTGGATTTAAGTGCTTCATCCATAATAATGGTAAGGATAATCTGGGTAAGTTTGATGCCAAGGCTGATGAAGGTATTTTTCTGGGATATTCAAATAGAAGTAAAGCTTATAGAGTATTTAACATTCGAACACGTAATGTAGAAGAATCTGTACATGTTGTATTCTGTGATTCTCATTCTAACAAGCCTTTGGATGATGATGAGGAAGAAATTTCGAAAAATCAATTCTATTCGAAAACTACTCCTGATTCTATTGAAAACTCTGAAGATGTTTTTGAAACTGATCTTCAAAATAATTTTGAAAATCCGGATCAATCTCAGCCAAGAGCTTGGAAATTCATTAGGAATCATCCTCTAGACCAAGTGATAGGCGATGTCAATCAAGGAGTAAGAACCGAAAAAGCACTTTGAATGAGGTAACATTTTCTCGCATTCATATCTCATATCGAACCCTCAAAAATTGATGAAGCCCTTTCGCACAATGATTGGGTGATAGCAATGCAAGAGGAGTTACATCAATTTGACAGAAATCAAGTTTGGGATTTGGTACCTAGGCCCAAAGATCATCCGGTCATTGGCACCAAATGGGTATTCAAGAACAAACGTGATGAATCTGCAATCATTGTCCGTAACAAGGCAAGATTGGTTGCTAAAGGCTATAATCAAGAAGAAGGAATAGATTATGAAGAAACTTATGCTCCAAAGAGCAAGATTGGAAGCTATAAGAGTTCTTCTAGCCTATGCTTGTGTTAAAGAAATCAAGCTTTTTCAAATGGATGTAAAAAGTGCATTTTTAAATGGTTTTATTCGGAGGAAGTTTATGTTGAACAACCTCCAGGATTTCAAAATGAACATCATCCGATTATGTTTATCGTCTCAAGAAGGCATTGTATGGCCTTAAGCAAGCTCCTAGAGCTTGGTATGAACGATTAAGTAAATTCCTCCTTGATCAAGGTTTTGTTAGAGGAAAAGCAGATACAACTCTCTTCATAAAAACCAATAAGCTTAATGAAATTTTAGTTGTTCAAATATATGTCGATGATATTATTTTTGGTGCTTCTAATGATGGTTTGTGTGAAGAGTTTGCAAAGAATATGCAGGGAGAATTTGAGATGTCCATGATGGGAGAACTCAACTACTTCCTTGGTCTGCAAATCAAACAAAAGAGAAATGGAATTTTCATATCTCAAACCAAGTATCTCAATGATTTGCTGAAGAAGTTTGGAATGGAACAATGCAATGGTGCGAACACTCCTATGAGTACAACTACTTCATTGGATGCAGATGAAAAGGGCAAGGATTTCAATATTACAAAATATAGAGGAATGATTGGATCATTACTCTACCTAACAAAGCAAGTCGCCCTGACATCCAATTTAGTGTTGGAATGTGTGCAAGGTTCCAATCTGCTCCAAAGGAGACACATGCTGAGCATGTAAAAAGAATTTTCAGATACCTTGCTGACACAAAGACTCTTGGATTGTGGTTTCCAAAAGGTCAACCTGAACATTTGGTGGCATATTCAGATTCAGATCATGCTGGATATAAAACAGATAGGAAGAGTACAAGTGGACAATGTGAATTCTTTGGAGGTTCACTTGTGTCATGGTTCGACAGAAGAAGCAAACCAAAGGTGGCTGTGTCATCTACTGAAGCTGAATATGTAGCAGCCTCAAGTTGTTGTGCTCAAGTACTATGGCTCAAGCAACAACTTTCTGACTTGGGAATCAACTTGAAGGAGATCCCAATATTGTGTGATAATACAAGCACAATAAGCTTGGCCAAAAATCCAAGACAACATACTAGGACCAAGCATATTGATGTGAGGCATCACTTCATAAGGGATCATGTTCAAGAAAGATGTCAAGGTTATGTTCATTCCAACTCATCTTCACTTGCCGACATCTTTACTAAACCATTGGCCAAAGAACAATTTAATTTCATAAGAAGAGAATTGGGAATGGTAAATCCCAATGAATTGTAAGTATTTCTTACTCTACTTAATGTTAGTTATGTTTTGATGATTGTTAAGTTACTAACTTAAGCATCGGAGTATCTAGTTATGTCTTTTGCAGGATGCTGAATAGTCTGAGTTTTTGCTGTCAAAGAGTGAAAACTCGAGTTTTGGTTCAAAACTCGAGTTTTGGTTGTGCATTATCGAGGACGAAACCAAGTTGAGTTTTACGAAAGATGAAAACTCGAGTTTTGGAGTAAAACTCGAGTTTTGGAGTTTCAATGTCGGGTCGAGAACGAGCACAAAACTTTTCAATAGATGAAAACTCAAGTTTTGAAAACTCGAGTTCTTCACTCGAATGTCAAAGGTTCTCGCACACCACCATTGACGTCCGTGTTAGTAACCAAAGAGTCAAAAACTCGAGTTTTGGATGAAAACTCGAGTTTTGGAATGTCTATATATATGTGCTTGCTCGTGTTTTTTCAAAACCGTTCTCATAACTCGCGGTTTTGCCCTAAACGCTCGGTCTTCCCTCTCGATTCTCTCAATCTCCGACGAAAACCCACGTCGAAACTCGAAAATGTCTCGCAAAATCAACTCAACCCACTCAATCCGACACTAATCCTCGCCGAAAGATCTCATTCTCAAACTTCACCTCCTTCTCAGCCTCTTCAGCGTCCACCCAGAACAAAAATGATTCCAAGTAGGTTGCGAGATGGAATCGATCAGTCTTTTCAAAGTCAAAGAAGTGAAGTTCCTGATACAACTTCAAAGGGAACCTCAGCAACCCCATCTAAGTCCAAGGGGGTGTCGTTCCAGAACCAGTTGCTATTCCTTCAAAGAAACGAAGGGAACCTGAAACTGAACCAGAACGAGAGCCTGAAATCACTGGGAGAAAGAAGCCAAGATCGAAAAGAGCTTCAAATTATGAGCCCGAAAAGATTTCCAAGAAGAAGAAGAAGAAAGCTTCTGCTTCTGTGCCAGAGGAAACTACAAGAGGTGAATCATCTAGACCTGTTGCTTCCAATGAACCAGAACAGACATCTTCTGTTATGGAAAATGCCTTAGTCGATATTTATCAAATTTCCACTGCTCCTGAAGATTTTGATGTTAGAACTACTGGATTGCCTGCTGATTTGAGTGTCAAATTCAAGGAATCATATGGCAAAAGGCATTTCTGTCCTGTTGTTGCTGTAGATTTAGAACAACTTAGGAGGGAATTCAACTTAGACTTGTCTCCTTGGCTGAAATTTTATGAAAATTTCCTGTCTATCTCTGTTCCATATTCTCCAAACCTTGTTCGTTTATTCTATTTCAATATGGAAACGGACAATGTCTTGAATGAACATGGTGATCTTGTGGAGGAAAGAGTCACTACCATTGTTAGGGGAACTAGGTTCACCCTATCTCCTGCCATTATCAACAAAATCCTGAAATTGGATACATATCCTATTCCTAATTTCAATTTCAGCAATGAAATGATTTGGTCTACACTTAGACCAAATGAACCCTTTCCTGAAGATCAATCTCAGTTGTTGTCTTTCAGTCCAAGCTCAATGTCTTCTAAGTAGAGAATTCTCTGGTATATCTTCTCCAGGAATTTCATTCAAAAGGGTGGAAACTTCACTCATTTTGCCTTAAGGGATTATCCTGTATTCACTGCCTTAGTCAAAAAGGTTCCTTTTGATCTTGGTCATCACATTTTCCATGAGATGATCAGATTCAAATTTCCCTTCAGGAAACTCTCCCACATGCCATTTCCTTCCCTGATTTTAGTCATTCTCTTTTATTTCAAGATTTGGTATGTTGGTTCTGCTGAAACTCTGAAAACCCCTCCTTTCTTTGGCAAATCTCAACTGAATTTGATGAATATAACCTTTGAGGGAGAAGGTTCAGGACAATCTAGAGCTCCTACCAGATCACAGTCTCGAGCTCCTAGCAGGTCTCAATCAAGAGATCCTCAAGCTCATGCTCAGTCTCAGTATCAGGAAGCCCAGTCTGCTCCACCTCCTCCTTCCACAATTCCATTAGATTTTGATATTCGTGTGAAGGAAATTGTTGATTCCGCCCTTGCAGCCATGACCATGAGGATTGAGTTTGAGATTGGGAAATTAAGGGCTGATCATACTAAGGGAATCAATAGTCTGGTAGAAGTTCAGGATGCTATGAAGGAAGACTTGGTTGGAATCAGTGGACAAAATGACAAGCTGACAGAGTTAGTTGAAGACCAAGATCTCAGGCTTACCACTCTGAGTATATCCAACTCCAACCTTCATGACAAGATGGATAAGTTGTTGAAGCATTTCAACATTGAATCTTCCTCAACTTTTGGAACAACTTCAGCTCCCAAACTTCGAACCAGCCGATCATCCCTCCTCATCCTCGGATTCAATACCTTCACCTCACCCAGGCACTCCTATTTCTGACTCTCTAGCTATTGTTCCTTATATCCCTCAGCCTCATCCAACTACTCCTCTTGTTGATCCTCTTTTTGAAGATGACAAAGGGGGAGAAGATCAGAGCTAGAAAGAGCAGAATTTGAGTTATGAAATTTTATGGGGTCTTTTTGAGTTATCAGATTTTATGTATTTTGATTTTGATGTGTTTAGCTAAGTTGCTGACAATGTTTTAATGTTTGTGTCTTTGTGTCTGTATTTCAGTATTGAGATTTCTGAATTTAACTTATTGAAATTGTTCAGATTACTTTATGCTTCTGCTGTCTTTATGCTTCTGCTGTGTAATTGTGTTTTTCATTCTCTTATGTTTAGAAAAACATACTAAGAGCAATTTCACTCTATTTTAAAGACTTCAAAACATTTCATCTGTCAGAACTTTGGAATTTCAAATGATCAGAGATTTCTAATGTTCATTCATTTTTCAAAATCCAAAAATTTCTCAAATTCTTGAAAGATTGTTTTACAAGTGTTGTCATCATCAAAAAGGGGGAGAATGTTAGTTCTCGCATGTTTTGATGATGATTGGACAATTGTAAAACCATGAAAGCCAAATTTATAAGTTTTCTCTTGCAAAAAATCGATTTCCTTATCGTCAAGGGAAAACTCGAGTTTTGGGTCAAAACTCGAGTTTTGGCTTGTCTCGAAGAATATGATCGAGGTAAACCGCCTTTGGCGAAAACCCGCCAGCTTTGAGTTTTCATATGAAAACTCGAGTTTTGGGGATCCAAAACTCGAGTTTTGGTCGTCGCCGAGAGCCTTTGGAGTTTCCAAGTTTCAAAACTCCCGTTTTCAAAGAGCACCGCCGCTTTTGAACATTTCTCATATTTTCGGAAAAGTTCAAAACTCGAGTTTTGGGTCAAAACTCGAGTTTTGGTCTCGGTCATCGTGCACCGATTTACAACATATGAAAACCGCCGAGTTTTGGATCAAAACTTCCAGTTTTTCGTTTTATACAGATTTTCATTGAGTTTTCATTGAACAAATGAAAACTCGAGTTTTGGAAGCAAAACTCGAGTTTTGGTCGAGCAGAGAGCATTCAAGTTTTCAAAATTCAAAACCGCCGCTTTTGGTTGAACACCGGTTTGATATGTTCACGGGTTTTCAAAGTTTTCACGTGATAAGTGAAAACTCGAGTTTTGGGAAGCAAAACTCGAGTTTTGGGCAACCCGAGAGCATCCAAGTTTCTCTCAATTGAAAACTCGCGCTTATGGTTTAAAACCGCCTTTGATGTTTTGGACTAAAACTAGATTTTCATATCAATAGTCCAAAACTCGAGTTTTGGGTCAAAACTCGAGTTTTGAGGTTTTACATCAAAACTCCCTTTCGAAGCATAAATCGCGTTTTTCATCTCGGAAGATGAAAACTCGAGTTTTGGTGAAAACTCGAGTTTTGATCATCAGTCGAAAAACGCGGTTAAGTTCGAAATTGCATATTTTGATTTATAGTTCATGATTAAACTATGAACACATATCTGAGTTGTATCTTTGATACATTGTACTTCAGTGATTATCATTATCTACTCTTTGAAGAGAGTTCATTTTCTGTAAATCATTCTCGTAAGAATCTCAAAGTAGTGGGACTTTGAGGTTGGGTTATTGATTACAACTTGTAAGGGGAGTGTGTCCTAGGTTGAGGAACATCCTTTGTTTGCGAGTGTGTAATCAATTGAGTTAGTGAAAATCCCGAGTGATCGGGGACTGGATGTAGGTCAAGAGATTAGACCGAACCAGTATAAATCTCGTGTGTCTTGCTCTTCTTCCTTCATACTCTCATTTACTCTGTTTCAGCAACCATAAACAGAGAACTTCGAAAAGAATTTTAAAATCCCCAATTCACCCCCCTCCTGGTGATTTAGCTCCACTTTCAAGTTTTTCTGCCCACAATCAGATTTTTCTATTTTATTTTTTTTCATGAATTATCCCATGTGTTTCTAGAAGACTTTTGGGGTCCACATGCATTGACTCAATTGACCAAGCTTGAATAATCAATTTTTTGTCAATTTGGGCAGATTTCATGCGCATGGGATGTCCCAAAATCTGAACCCCACCAATTAATTCCACTCTTCCACTTTATTGGTCAATTTCGGGGTCTACCGGCTCCGATCGGGTCCCGTCGGGTCCAAAAACGCGTCTTTTTGTACTTTTCTCTGACTTTGCCAGATATTCTCCTCTGCTTGGGCATATTCATGTGGCGCCTTCCCCCTTTCTAAGGTGGCCCCACATTTGTCTTATTCTCGTCTAAAAATAATCCCCTAACTGATCGCTATCAGTCCCCCTTTATCGGTTTATCGCCTGCGGGTCCTGTGTCTCGTGTTTGGACCAGAATATGAGTAAAATCATCATTTTTTCTCTTCCTTCTCATATAAAATGAAATTGAATGCCCAAAGGTCAAGGAATTGACCATTTTGCCCTTGCTTCATCATACCGGCTTTATGCCTCACCGGTTTTCTTGCCCTGGCCCACGCCTTTTCAAACCTGGGCCCGCCAGAGACTCTTTTCCTCTGGTCAAAGTGGGTGACCTTTTGGACCTTTCTGGGATCCACTTTCCGTCTCCCACTATACGAGACATCCTTTTTCTATTAATATTTTTGTCATAAGATATTACACAAATAGTAACAATTCGACTCTGATCAAAATTCTTCACTAGTTCCTCAACGATTACAATTTACACTGTTTACAACATTAGGGGTGTTACAAAAATGAGGGGAAATGGCCTTTTTAAAAAGCTTCATCTTGTTCATAAAGAATGAGGAGTAAATACCCTTTTGGGTCCCTGAAAAAAAACACGGATCCCATTTTCGTCCCCAGGGACTAAAATGGGACATTTTTATGGACTAAAAAGGGGTTTTTGGAAATTTCACCAATCAACCCTTATTCATCCTTTTCAAGGACTAAAAAGGGGTTTTCGTTGTTTGAGGGACGAAAATGGGGTCCGTGTTTTTTTCTTAGGGACCCAGAAGGGTATTTACTCAAGAATGAGTTTGACTTGTCCAAAAAACTAGCTTACTTTCTTTCTCTTTTTTTTTTTTAATTAACTCATAAATCACTTTAATCAATTGTTTTTCTCTTCTTTCCCCTTCCAAGGACGTGACACATCTGATGGGAAAGAGAGATTTTTATTTGAATTTTTGACTTGGATAGGTGCCCAAAAGTCCTCATTTAATGGCTTAGGTCGTTCCCCTTACAAGTCATAATCTCTCCTAGATATAGTAGGTACTTGGCATCATCATTTTTTCCCCATACTTTGAAATTTTAAGGAGGAAAAATAAGATTATTAGTCATTTCCATATCTAACCCAATGTCCTTTGGTGCTTGTCCCAAAAGTAGCCATCATTCTCCTATAGGTACTAAGTAGATGACTTGTTATCATAAGAACACATTTTTTTTCAAGAGCAAAATTTTTGGTTCCTTCATCCATCAAATTTTCAAATTGGGCTTCCCTTTTGGGCTCCAAAAATTATTCTTCCTACATAGCCCAATAGCCCAAAATTCTTGGTTAAGTCCATGACACCTTCTTAGGCATTTTTGGAATTTTACGTACTTTTCTCTATTTCTTCCCTTATGCATTTTGCCCAAGGGTAAAAATGGAAAATAAAATATATTTGACTTCCATTTTCATTTCCTTCTTGGGGTTGTCCCTAAACATAATTATTTAATTACACATAAACAAATAATTTCACATCCTCATCCTATTTTGATTATTTGATGCAAATAAATATTTATCATACATATCTTCATAAAAATTCTTATATGCAAATAATCTTCACATTAGTGCATGAAAAATGGGGATGTTACACATAACAGTTGCCCCCAAGCTCGGTAGTTCGGGTTTCTAATCTGCCAAGATTATTTTGCTGCCTGACCCCGACTTTTCCAGTCTGAGCCTATCGGTTTTTAATCTAGACGTCTGCCGAATTTCGTAGAGTTAGGAGGGCATGAAAATCTTTTACCCTTTGCCCCCGTTATTCCTTTTTCAAGAACAGATGATGACTTAGCCTAGCTTTCATCGCCATGTTGAACTACTCCGACGTTTCCACTCTTATTTTTGCTTTTCGCACATAAGCCGCGAGCATCTCCTAGGATCGCTTGCTCCTACGATGCCGAGATTATCTCGGGATCACCCACGCGTCATCCTGAGTTTATCCCTCCTTGCCTCGTGTTGCTTGCTCCTACGATGCACGGATTATCTTGGCATCACCCACGCGTCATCCCGAGTTTATCACTCCTTGCCTCGTGTTGCTTGCTCCAATCACTTAACTCTGAGATTATCATAACACAGCTTGGTTCCAACAAACTCTGCTGAATCACGGTTTGTAGGTTACCGGGACCCTTGGTGCTAGCAAGCTTGGACAGTACGTCTGCCCTGGTATTTTCCCCCCTTGGGATGTGCGTAACCATCACCTCGTCGAATTCTGCCATAATCTCCTTTATCATCACGAGATATTTGGCCAACAGTGGTCCTCTAGCTTTATAAGTTCCCTTTATTTGGGAGGCTACGAGTTGGGAATTCGTGGACACTTGTACTTGCCGGGCTCCGTTTTCCTTTGCTTGAAGCAAACCTGCGATGAGGGCCTCGTACTCGGCCTGGTTATTGGAAGTCGGGAAGTCAAGTCAGAGAGATAACTCCATGGAGACTCCTTCTGGACTTTCCACGATGACCCCTGCTCCACTTCCTTTGATATTGGATGAACCGTCCACAAATACCTTACACAGCTCTGCTTGCGCCATCTCCCCTCTAGTTCCATTAAAAAATCTGCTAGGCCTTAGGATTTGATGGCTTGTTGGGCTTCATAAGAAATGTCAAATTCTTATAATTCGACGGCCAACTTATCATCCTACCTGCGAGGTCGGGCTTATGCAATACCTGCCGAATGGGCTGATCTATCCTGACGATGATTGAATGACCATGAAAATAAGGGCGAAGTCGTCTTGTCGGGGCAAGCAAGGCAAAAGCCATCTTCTCCAACTTCTGGTACCTTAGCTCTGAGCCTTGTAAAGCCCGGCTTACGAAATACACTAGCTTTTGACCTTCCTTCGTCTCCCGAACCAGTACGGCGCTTACCGCCTCTTCCCCTACTGATAGGTATAGTATCAAACTTTCGCCTAGCTCGGGTCTGGATAGAACCGGTGGGGTCGCCAAACACTGCTTAATTTTCATAAATGTGGCGTCACATTCCGAGTTCCATCCTCCCTGCACTTCCTTCTCTAGTAGCTTAAAGAAGGGTAGTGACTTTTCGGCCGACTTTGGTAAGAACCTCGTTAGAGCCACCAATCTCCCGGTCAACTGCTGAACTTCTTTCTTGTTAGCTGGCACCTTCATGTCTAACACTGCCTAGCACTTGTATGGGTTGGCTTCGATACCTCGATTTGTCAACAGGAGACCCAGGAATTTGCCTGATAGAACTCCGAAGGCACACTTAGCCGAGCTTAATCGAATCTGATAAGCTCGAAGTTTATCAAACGTCTGTTGTAAGTCACGAACATGGTTCACCGGCTCTAGGGACTTTACGATCATATCATCTATGTAAACCTCCACGTTCTTGCCGAGTTGGTCCTCGAACGCCTTGGTCATCATCCTCTGATAAGTTGCCCCAGCGTTCTTGAGGCCAAATGGCATAACGTTGTAACAATAATTTGCTTTATCCATGATGAAAGCCGTCTTCTCTCGATCTTCAGGATGCATAGCAATTTGATTATACCTTGAGTATGCATCCATAAAAGATAGGAGTTGAAAACCAGAAGAATTATCTACCAACTGATTGATGTTGGGCATGGGAAAAGCATCCTTAGGACATACCCTGCTCAAGTCCTTGTAATCTGTGCATACCCGCCACTTGCCGTTAGGCTTTTTAACCCTGACCACGTTAGAGAGCCATGTCATGTATTGCACTTCCCTTATAAAGCCGGCTTCCATCAACTCCTTCACATGTGCCTCTAAAGTTAGGCCCCTGTCCGAGCCATGCTTCCTTTTCTTTTGTGCTATGGGAGTAGAGCCCGAGTTGATGGCCAATCTATGACAACCGAACTCTGGATATATTCTTGGTATCTAGGATGGTTTCCATGCAAATACGTCCTTGTTTTGCCTTAGGAAATCTCCCAACTCCGCTCGGATCTCGACGTTCAACGTCTTGCTGACCTTGGTGGTCTTCTCTGGTTCGGTGCCCAAGATGAAGTCTTCCACCTCCCCATTTGGTTCTGCCCTCAGGATCTTATCTTCCTCCCACAGGTCCAACTCGACAACATTAATGGACTTGTTCACTGGCTTTCCTCTCCCCTTATCCGAGCATCCCGTCTTTGAAATCTTGCTCTCCTTAACAGCCTCAAAATAGCACTGTCGGGAGTCCTTCTGGTCGCCTTTAACGGTGACGACTTGATTCTTCTTACTAAGGAATTTCAATCTCTGGTGTTTTGAGGATACTAGCATATCCCAATCATGAATTGTTGGTCGCCCTAAGATGATATTATACGGGGAAGGGAAGTTGGCTACGATAAACTGGACAAGTTCTGATTTAAATGCCTCCTTAGTTCCCAACGTTAACTTGAGGTCTATATACCCTTTTGGATGGGTATCTTGCCCGTTGAAACCTGTCAAGGTAGTCTTGCACGGCTTCTAGTCCTCCGAGTCGAACCGCATGCACTTGAACGCATCCCAAAGAATTATGTCAACCGCACTACCTTCGTCCACAAATATTTTTCTAACACAGCAATCTACCACCATCCTCGTGATTACTAACCCGTCATGGTGGCCGGGCGCTACATCTTCCAACTCTTCTTTGGTAAAACTGAGCATTGGCGATTCTGGCTTTGTGGAATCTCTCTTGAATTCTGGATGTTCCTAACAGAGAGGACCTCCTTTAAGTATTTTTTTTCGTTGACTAGCTGAGTCTCCTCCACCCCCAAATCCTCCCACGATAACATTGCAGTCGTATTTGGAACCGGGAAACTCATCATCACTGTCGTCTGGCTTCTTTTTCTGCTCACGCCTTTTCTTCTCGGGAAGTGGGCTTTTACTCTGACCTCCTTGTCATTTGTTATGTCGTCCCTCCGTCTAGATGACGTACCGATGGAGTTTTCCTTCCCGGACAAACTTCTCTACATCTCGGAGATCCCAGCAAGAATCTGTTGTATGGCCATGCTGATCATGGAACTCGCAATACCGAGATTTATCCAGAGTGGCCTCTCTCCGCAAAGGCCACGGTCATTTGACCTTTTTCATCTTTGTCATGGATACCTCCTTCCATATTTGTGCCTGAGATACCTTCAACGGGGCGTATCTATAGTACTTTCCCTCTACCCGACCTCCCCTAGGCTTGCTATCCCTTCCGCGTGCTCGGGAGTCTTGTTTGCCTTGGGCAAACTGCTCTTTGACTCAAGGAGGCGGACTTCTACCTTTATCCTTCGGTTCTCGGCTCATAATATCCATTTGCTCCAGTTCTAAGTACTGCTTAGACCGATCTCGAAATTCCTCCAGTGTTTTTGGATGATTTTTCATGACCGACTTCTTCAAGCATGATGCCTTGTCCAAAACCGCTATGGCACAACGGAGATGCACTTCCTCCTTCAATTTCGACACCTGGAGAGCTGTATCCTTGAATCACTCCAAATACTTTTGTAATGTTTCATTAGGTGATTGCTTCACCTGCCCGAGTGGAAACTCTGGTTTTTGGCTTTTTTTACTTATGGCGAAATTGAGCAAAAACTTTTTCACTAGGTCCTTCAAGTTGGGTAGTGAATTTGGCGGCAAGGAGTTAAACCAAATTTGTGCGGCCCCTCGCAACATTCCTGTGAATAACCGAGGTATCACAGGTCCTGCATAGCCTTTCACCATAATCTCCATCTTGAAATTATTGACGTGCACTTGTGGATCTTGACTCCCATTGTACTTCGGGAAGTCCTTCGTGGCAAGCCCTTTGGGATAAGCAGCTGTCATGATTTTTTCAGGGAAAGGACTTTGCTCCATGTCCTCATCATCGGAATCTGTGCCTTTCTTAGGAGGACCTCGGCCTTCGTGAGGCTCTTTTCCTTTAATCTGAGCGAGTTCCGAATCTGCGGATGATCTTGCCCGGCCCCGTCATCTGCATCCACCTGGTTAGCCGTCGTGCGACTATTCCGACTTAGATTCCTACCTTCTCGGCCTGCATTCTTTACTGGGTTTTCCAGCATTTTAACGTGCTCCTCTAGTGACTGTATTTGCAACCCGTCATCCTCAGTATTCTGGACTCGATTGTGACTAGTCGCATTTTCTTCTACAGGGTTCGTAAGTGGGGTCCTGACACTTATGGATGCCGACACATGAACTCAGCTTGGGCCGGCAATGTCTCTACCCGCACTACGCGTTGGGCGCTCAACCTACCCTGCGTGCTCTTCGAACAGCTGCCTCATCCTTCGATTTTCCTCCTGCCTCCAAACGGTGCTGTGATGATTCATTTTCCTCCTGGATAAGTCGGATGTCCTCTTCTCTCTGGAGACGATTACGAGTTTCCATCTCCTCCATCCGACGCAGCACTGACCCGAGAGTGGTTTCTAGCCTTCGAACGTCGGGGTTCTCCACTTGAAACTCTAATGGAGGATCTGGCGGGAGCAATGGCAGACCCACCTGCTGGATTACTACATTCTCGGGAAGTGGAGAACTCGCAGTTGCCAAGGTCTCTGATTCAGTTTCCAAAACGACCTAATCTGCATCTGGGGCCACAGCGGTTGCCACCTGAGTTGTTTACTCCTGACGCTGCTGCAATGGCCGTCCTTCTGGCGGTTGGTCTTGCCGAGTCGCCTGACTGCGACTTCTAGTATTTGTAGCCATTGTCAATGATAGTTCAATGGCTTTTCGTGATCTGGGAATCAAATTTTATGGCTTCCCACGGTCGGCGCCAATGTTCTGGTATAGAACACAAGTGTCTAGCCTCAGAGGGCTAGTAAATGATTGATATTGGATCTAATAGTTCCCAAGGATGTACGAACACCTATGACAACTCTCCATATTTTATATATTTAAAATACATTTTGAAGATGTTTGGAGAGTTATCTAAACAATTTTAGGAGATTTCTATGAGACTAAATTATTTTAAGAGCAAATCAAAGTGGTGCATTAATTAGGGGATTTCATTTTAAATACCATAGTTTTCAAATTTAAATAGAAGTACTTTAGTTTAAATAAAATAATAACAAGATAGTGAAAAGAAAAAAAGAATTTTAAAAAAAAAAGAAAAGAAAAAAATGGTTTTAGTTTATTATTAATGATATATTATTATAATATTCCTTTCCTTCCATCGGTTGTGGGATACGCACCGTTTGAAATTGATTGTTGGAGTGGATTAAAAGAGTCAGTGCCAAGACAACATTTTGGGGGGCCCACGACTTTGAATGAAAAGACCTAATTAAGAGAAGGGGCGAATTAAAAAAAGAAAGGAGGCGAGGCGGCGATTGTTTTTGGGACCGAGGATCGCGAGTTTGAGACGAAAAGAAGGGGGATATTTCGGCGGCGGCAGAGGCAGATTTTGGGGAGCTTCATCGACCTTTCTTCTTTCTTCGGTAGTGAACGAAAAAAGCGAGCGGGAGCGCCATTTGGGAGGAGGAGAAACAGAGTAGGCGGAAGTTACTTGTTCATCGCGGGTTCTTTGAGAGAGCATGACTAGAAGAAGCTGTTGATTCTTGTTCTTGTTCTTGGTTTTATTATCTCACTTGACTCGATTCTAGTTTCTTAGTGTTTCCTAGTATGTCATTGAACTCGAATTTTTCTTTGCTTCTTGTGATTTTGATTAAAGCCATGTGTGGCTAACTTTTATTTGCAACTTAGAGTATTATGAACTTGTTTGAGACTTAGAAATTGTTCCCACTAATTATTTTTGCTTAATGTAAATTCAGTTTATTTAATCTTGTTTTTGTTATTCATTGTTTAGAGATTGGCCACCATTAAACATGTTTGGGAATTTATGATTAAACTTGACGAAGGAAATCTTAAATTGACCTTGGATTAAATAGTGTGGAATTAGATTTTAATCTAATTTGCATCTAGGATAGACATATACCTAGAAGCTCCACATAATCAAATTAGAGTGAACCCGATTTAAATTGCTCTTAATTAATTGTGTGAGACATTGCATAATTATTTGAGGTAGGTGTATAAGTGGGCCAAGCAGCACTTATACATATTAATACTCTAGATTAGCTGATTACGTTAAGCTAGAATTAATTTAGTGGGAATAAAATCTAAGAAACAAACAAGGGATTAGTATCTCTAAGTTGTCCTCCTTGATATTTGAATTCTCTCTCTGTTTGAAAGTTCTTGTTTTTATTAAAATTCTTTTTACTCTTATTGGAAAACACTTCGATTTGCTCAACTTAAATGAAAAAAGGAAATTTAACACCTAATCACTAGTTGACCGAGTCTCTCATGGGATGACCTTGATTTACCACTCACTATTTTCATGACCCGTACACTTGCGGTGCTTAATTAAATTTTGGTAGCATCAACCTAAAGGGAGATTACCCAATGCTACCTACGATCAAGATAACACTGGGTGATCAGTGATCACCGTGCAACACAAACGTGGCGAATCGCCTGAGGGGTGGGGTGTGTGCACAGTGAGACTGAATGTAAATAATCAATAGAGAATGGAGAAAGTGCACCTATTGAATATCCTTCTATTTATAGAGGTCACCTAGGGTTTCAGCCTACTGGTTATGCCATCCGTTCCCCCGCCATCACGTCTCCACGATCTGTGCTGTGTTTGCTCTACTACCTGCATTACCTCAGATTATGGGCATGATCATGGGATGATTGGCGTTTTATCAGATTGAGGAAGATCCTGTCATAAAGAACCCTTGCTGGGCCTAGACTCTGCTAGGCCCATTACTCGGGTCCATAACAAAAAGCACGAATTAAATTTCAAAACTTAGATATTATAAATCGTTTGGAATTATTTAGAGAAAATGAATGTGCATGTTGGTGATCCTACCATGTCTTGTTGTAAGACAAGATGAATTTCTTTATACAACCATAATATGCTACGTTCACGAGGCTCATTTGGTGATTCTTAACGAACGATCTCTTTATCTACATCTTCTGTCAAGTCGTGCATTATTACATAAGGCTATCTGTAAGTGATAGAGGAGGATGATGCTCGATGTGCTATGATTGTTAAAAACAACCCTTGGAGGTCATCTTATCGGACTCGCAGGGCTTAGAAAGGCTTCAGAAGAGAAATCTCACAGCACTGCAAAGAATGAAGCGTCGAATATATATTTCTAGCGAATATGCCACCGCGAACCTTAGTGGAAATTTGCTTCACTTTTTAAATGGGTTTTCGTCTTTTCTGAAAGCAGCGTATCCACTCTCTTTGAATTAAAGAATGAAACTTCATATTCGTAGTGTTTGACTTTTGTAAGTATTTTTGCCAACATTTTCTTATTTTTGAATATACGTCACTCTCCTCCCTTTAAATCAAAATATACAATTTGCTGAAGTATCATTCATTAGTCTTAAAATATATTTGTAGTTAGAATATTTCTTTTGCATTTTACATGAGAAATAATCATGGTGGTTTTTTATAAATTAAAACATAGATATTATTGAAGAGCGACAATAAAAATAAAAAAGTAAATTTTTTTGCATTATTTTTTTATGACAAGAAGTATGGAAACACATGATATGATGAATAAGCTGCAATGCTATGTATACCTATATAGATCAAACGTAAATATCTGCCCAATCTTCGAAGAAATTTTTTTAAAAAGTACAATATTATTGAAGATGTATTCTTACCGGTCCTTTTTATAACGGGTGTTTTATAAAAATGTTTGTTTGATTTCTAATATAAGATGCCCAAGAGAATGTCTGAATTATTAATCACTTCATAATCATCTTAGATAAATTATTAAAAACATTTTCATGTGTATTTGAAAATTATTTTTAAGGCATTTGCTTCCGCTTTGATGACAAACACTACACACAAATTTGAAATAAATCCACATAATATGCATTAATTCGAAAGGAAATATGTTCAATACAAAATCTAAGAACATCAAAGAATAATTAAACGCAAATGTTAACCAATAAGGATAACTAAACACTCATCCAAGTCTCACAAACATGTACTAATACAAAAAATTAATCCAAATAAAATAAAATACACTAATAAAACTATTGGAAAACTAATAAACACCCCCTTTATAGCACATTAAAGTTCTAACCACTTTCTCTACCGCCCATACTCAAGCAAAATCAGCCACTCATGACCTTAGTTACGACTATATAGCATCATCAAAACACTGGAAATCCATGAAAAATGGAGAGCCAAATCTGATTCAAGAGTGAAAGTCGGTCTTTTTCGCAAGGGTCGGCAGTCATGAGAAGCATATGGGAAGAAGCAATGATGATAAATGGAAGTGGAGAAGGATGAAGCTGGTGGCAAAGGTTCTCAAGTGACGGTGGTTTCCAACGAACGGAAGAGGAACAACAGAAAACAGAGGAGGATCGTCACTGTGGGTGAAAAGAGGAGAGTACCGACGCTGTGAAAACTGACAGGAGACAGAGGGAAGGGGACAGTGATGGTGGTAAGAACGACGATACGGTGGTGCTGATATTTCCGGCGACCATCGACTCTCCTTCGATGGTGGTCCAATCTCTCTTCTACAGTGACAAAGGCGAAGGTGGAGGTGGAAGAGGATGGAGATCCAAGGTCTGCTTGATTCGATTATCTGCTCCCAAAAGGTCACGCCGCCTCTGTTCGTGATGAAGTGTCGAAGAAGGCCGAATCTGATCTAACTGACTAAAAAGGAATTTTTAAAATCTTGAGAAGGGAGAAAAAAGGAAATTTTGAAAGTATTTTGGAAACAAAATGTAATATTTAAGAAATATGGGCCCTTTTATGTACTTTTCTGATCATTTTCTCCATTAGTTGCAGTTTCCAGAAATTCTGGGTAATTTTCTGTAATTGTTCTAAAATGATCTACAAAGAAAATAAACCCAAAATGTAATACTTTATATTCAAAAATAAACAAATTAAGGTAAATCATGAAATATATGAGATTTTCCCACATTTTTAACCTTAATTTCATGCAAACAACTTTCATCATAATTAATTATAATTAATGCAATTTAAGTCCAAAAATAATGATAAAATCCTCAAATATACCATGAAATAGCTTATCAAAATAACCAGTGCAATCATGGGTTTGGATTCTCTCATCCTTTTTCTTATTTTCTTCTCGATCTGATCTCCACCCTCGATTTTAAAAAATAGATAGTTGATTTAATATTTTAAAAACTATTATTTTGAACATGAATAAATAAACTTAAACTGTTAAATCATGATCTACACAATTTATACATATAATAGAAACAAAATTAATAAAAAAATTAATTTATAAAACACTATCATCATTGTTCTAGAAAATATTAAATTTGAACCATATATTTTTTCATCTAAAGGTGGAAATGAGATTCTAAAAAGAAAATGAAAAAAGAGATTCTAAGGGATTTGCTCCCGTGCAATCATTTGTGTCTATGTTTCAAGGGCAGTTCAGCCATTTGATGGGATGAATAGTTTATACTTTTGAATTGATTTTTAACAATTATAGATATACTATTATTTATAAAATGTCCAAAATCCAAATAATCTTTCCATTAATTAGTGAGTATTTAATTATAGTGTTGAATTCCACAAACTCGACACTACACTTCAGCAGCTGATTATAATATTATTTTTTTACCAATCTCATCTTATCTTAACTTAATGGATATTAATAATAGTTCTTTTGTCCTCCATACAAGTCCCGGTGACTTTTTCTTTGCGGTTAGCGTACAACTTTCTGATGTGATGTAATCATTTTGTTTTTCCTGACGATGTTGTTTTGAATTCGAGCTCTACATACATAGATAGATAGATACATACACACACACATATATAGGCATCTTGTTTTTGCAAATTTGTATCTTACGCATGCATGTTATAGCTTTGCCAACTTTATGTCTTAGGAGAATGGCTTCGTCGAACTCTCCCAAAGTTCTCCCTCCAATAGACTCTGGGCAACGCAAACTTCCACCGGATCAACCACCAGCTGAAGGGCAGGATGCCCAGAAAAAGAAGAAGAAAATGGAAGCTATACCACAGGCCATTATGGATGACCGAATGTTAGATAACGAAGTGGATCAATCCACTAAACAGAACACGAACTCTGAGGAAAAGGGAAAATCAGACAGAGAGGAAGATAAAGCACCAAAATTCCCTTCCTATCGGGCTTCCCTAATGGGTTTTAATGGTATTGCTCACAGCAATCATATATTGGAGGAAGATGATCTTTTCACCGACACTACTACAAAATACTCAAAAAACGACTTAAAGAAGACCCAATTAACGTCCCTTTTCGTAGGACGTCTCGGCCGAGGTAGTTGTAATTTGCACTTTGGCGTCCTGAAATTTATTCAAGACGCCTTAATAAGGCGTTTTAATAAAAGTCCTGAATTGGATTATTCAAGACGCTTAATAAAAGTCCTGAATTTAATTATTAAGCGTCCTGAAATACAAATCAGGACGCCTTAATAAAGGCGTCCTGAATTGTCTAAGACGTCCTGAAAACTACTCAGGACGCCTTAATAAAGTCCTTAAGGTCCTGATTTGTATTGAAGACGCCTTATTAAGGCGTCCTGAATACAATTCAGGATGCCAAAGATTGTGCATAGGCTTCCTGATTATAAAATCGGGACGCCTTATATGAGTTTTTTTTTAATATCTGCTACATTTTTTTTGGCCCAAAAAAGATCAATTTTACACACGCTAATAGTCAGAAAAGCTCAAAAGAACCTAACAATACAAATTAACTCACAGCGAAACCAAAACAAGACCTATATCAGAATTAACAAATGAACAGAGCAATGACTAAACACTACGTACAAAGCAATGAATAACTCTATCAGCTATATCAGGTATATATCAGCACTATATATTAACCAATTCCTTCCCTGTCAAGCCCACCAAACATACTAGACTTTCCTTCTCTGGACATTACAGAGTCCTGGAATAAGAGCTTGCTTAAAGAAGATGGAGCACAAGTCAACCAAGAAGGTTGAAGCATCTTCTTTGCTACAATTGTTGCAAGTTTGTTTGCAGTTTTATTCCCCTGCCTAGCAACAAGAGACAAAGACACACCAAAGTGGACTCCAAAGAAACCCGGATTTCGTTCCGCAGATCCTGACACCGCCAATCACACTCAGACGATGATCTATTCACCACCATTTTATACAAGTTTTCACAATCAGTTTCAAAAAGGCAATGATACACTTATGTTACTGATAACAACTTGACACTAACAGTATAAATAGATACTGGTAGAGAAATAATGCATAGTCCATAAAAAATAACCTAATACATAGTAATGCAACACCTAATTTTCTTAATAGACATGCAATATAAATGTCACCATCATAGTTCCAGAAGAATCTCAAGAAGCATTCGTCTATCAAGAGATTTACATAAAACAGATTGATCACCAAAATTTTGCCAAAAAATGCAAAGTAAACTTTATATACCTCTATATGTTGAAGAAGATGTCTAGCCAACATGTCTCGAACAGTATCGATGTCATCCTCCGAGTACGGATCCGGACTACCAAAAACCTGTAAATTGGAAAACAAGGTATAAGATAAACCAATGAAGTGAATGAAATAATTAACAACTCAAGTACAACAACAAAAATATTATCATTGAGAATCACAGAGCGATTACGTACGTTTTGAAAACCTATAATATGTCCACTGGAAATGATGGATTGCATAAAATTGACAACGTAGTATCCGCAGTCAGAGCTCCCTGGTTGTCGATGGCTCTATAAATCAAAAGCAAATTGTTAAAATGAATGAAGGCATATCGAAAGCTACCGTGTCAATGAAATAACTTGAATTGAAACTACTTACCTTCGGATAAAACTACTTCGCCTACCCCGTTCTCGTAATCCGAGAAAGCCGTCTATACGTCTTGAGACCACTATCATTAAAATGAAAATTAACAAACATGAAAACAATTCATTTAAAAGAAGAATCGACGATTTAGACAAAAATTTACTTACTTGGTAAACATGGTTTGATATCTTCGTTTGGCCTGCCACCTAAGGAATCGAACCAATAACATGTGTTGTTGGCGGGACAAACAACACACGTGGTCTAATGACCACTACAACATGTACGTATTAATATTGAATTAAGATAAGAAAACAATTTATTCTTAAAAATCTTATATACACAAAACTAAAATACGTACTTTTCAAGTATTGGCGCTAGATAACAAGGCAATTCTCCGTCGCCCATTGTTAAACCAATATAAAGCACCCTTCTGGCTAACTTATTGTGATTCGAAGTCGTGTTGCTAGGACATAAGAATCCATATGAACCCACTCGGTCTGCCTAGGCGCATATGTCGTGGCAGACACTATGATCGAAATAAAATGATAAATGTTGTTGAATTTATAAAACAAAAAAATCAATGCAATAATTAAAAGGTAAAAAAAACTTACAGGATTGCAAGTTGAAGAAACTGTATATCTAAACATTCGTTATGCAGAAATTGGTCCAAATCTTTCTTGTCAATTGTTATGGGATATGTCTTTTCTGCACCGACAATGCCCAGACGCATCATCAAGCCTATAAAGTTGATGTCCCTGTACAGCTCTCACAGCTGTGCTAAGTAGGGAAATCTGCTCGCAGCTTGTTCATGCTATGAAAACAAAAAAAACAGATTATGAGTGGGTTAGCAATGAAAATCAATCGAACCTACTCATCATCAATCGGTAATGTATTTCCTACCATTGGAGGTGTCGTCCCCATCTGAATAAGATGATTCGGCCAAAGGATGAACGATGTTATGCCTTGCCTAAATCGGGAACCTCCTCATCATCAATCGAGATGGCTGTCTTTTCTTCCCCCTCTCGCACACTTTTCACATTCATCTTACATTGGTCTTGTGGAATTTGCTTGTTATGGTGGGCGGTTTGTATTAGTTCTCTATGTGTTTTGATGATAACTGACAATTGTAAACACAAGATGAGGTTTGTCTTTGGTAAGTTGAAAACTTATCTGTCAAAGGCAAACTCGAATTTTGGTTTCAAAACTCGAGTTTTGGCTTTGACAGAGAACTGCTCAATTTCACTGATCAGAGCAAAACTCAAGTTTTCATTTGAAAACTCTAGTTTTGGATTTACAGAGAGCACTCGATTTTTCACTTAAAGACAAACTTGAGTTTTGACTAGAAAACTCGAGTTTTGCATTGCACAGAGACTTCTCATTATTTTAAAATGAAGACAAAACTCGAGTCTTGGTTTGGAAACCCGAGTTTTGGCCGATAGAGAGTCTCCAACATTTTGAACATATGCAAACTCGCCGACTTAAAACTCCGGGATCTCACTTTGCTATGAGCTCTCTCGCTTTCCTCTAAGTTATGAGAAAACTCGAGCTTTGATTTCAAAACTCGAGTTTTGACTTGGCAAAGAGTTTTCAAGTTTTTACTCAAGTTTTGAAAACTCGAGTCTTCACGTAAAACTCAAGTTTTGACTTGGCTCGATTTCTCAATGTTTTCATACTTAAAATGAAAACTCGAGTTTTGTATTGAAAACTTGAGTTTTTGACAACCCGAGAGCTTTGAGCATTTTCAATGTTTTGAAAACTCCATTTTAGGATGAAAACTCCAGCTTCGATGTTTTGGACTTAAACACACAGTTTTCATTAAAAGTCAAAAAATCGAGTTTTGTTTTGGAAACTTGAGTTTTAAGTTTCTCTCAAAAATGTGCTCTAGAGCTCAAATCGCGACTTTCCTCTCTCGATGGAGGAAACTCGAGTCTTGATATTGAAACTCAAGTTTTGCCTTAAGTGCACAAATTGAAAACTCAAGTTTAGATGAACAAACTCGAGTTTGCATCGCCAGTCTCAAATTCAAATCGACTTTAATTTGCAAAACCTTCTTGTTTGATCTTAATACTTCCTATTATCATTCTTGTATATACCTAGCTATGTTTAACCACTTTATTAGTGAGTTTTAGATACTTTAAAGAATGTTTATTAAAGGTTTAAAGCAAAAGCAAAAAGTGATGTCAGCACATTAAATGCTAAACCCAGAAAGTTGCATACTTTTGGGTAATCCGTCTGCACACATTTGCAAAGAATTAAAGAATGTTTTCCATATCCAGCAGCTGCTACTCCAACGGATTAATTCACAGGAAGTCAACTCTGAACTTTTGTACAGCTAGATTAAGTGAAGATTAGTGAGAGAAGAAGACTAAAGCTTAACCAGAACCTTGTCTAATGAAGGCAATGGTTATAATGAAGATCACAACAGTCATTTAATGCTCTCTTGATATAAATAGAGCTGCATTCAAGTCTTCTCAACAAACACATCTGCTGAAAATGAATTGCATTCAAGTCTTACATTTATCCCTTTAGTTTTCACATGTATTGTATCTTTTGATACACAAAGCTTCAGTGTTTATCTTTATCCACTCTTAGAGAGAGTTTTATCTGTAAATCATTTATTGTAAAGAATCACAAGTCTGTGGACTTGGTATTGGGTTCATTGATTGCAACTTGTAAGGGGGAGTAAGTTCTAGTGAGAGAATTACTCTTGAGTACGAGTGTGTAATCGCTTGAGATAGTGGAAATCCCGCAGAGTCCGGGACTGGACGTAGGTCAAGAGGTTGGACCGAACCAATATAAATTCTTGTGTCTTGTTTTTCTCCTTTCTACTCTGTTCATCTCTGTTTTTGCTGTTCAAAACAGAGCTCTTCAAAAAGATTTTAAAAATCCCCAATTCACCCCCTCTTGGTGATTTAGCTCCATTTTCATTTGGTATCAGAGCAAGGTCTTCTCTAAAGAGCTTAACATCTCGAGAAAGATGACTATGGAAGGTATTCTACCTAATGGAGCTTCGATCAACCAACCACCAGGATTCAATGGAGAGCATTACTCCTTCTGGAAAGCCAAGTTCAAAGTCTTTGTGATGGCTACGAGTATGGCCTCTCGGAGAGTATTTGAAAGAGGAGACTACAATCCAACCGTTATGGAAAATGGTCTCGGGATTCCAAAAGATGAAGAAAATTATGATGAGAATGACAAGAAATGTCACACTCAACAAAGAAGGCCGTCCTCCTATTGCAAAGTGCTCTTAGTCAACAAGAGTATTTTCATGTCTGCAACTTAACTTCTACTAAAGCCATGTGGGATGCACTTGAAATTGCTCATGAAGGAACTACTGGAGTGAAGCAAAATAGAGTCAATACTCTCATAACTGAGTATGATCTTCTTCGTATGAAGCCTAGAGAATCCATTGGCGATTTCCAGCTGAGATTCACTCATCTGATCGATCAACTTGCTGCATTGGGCAAAGCTCAAGTTCAAGAAGGGACTTGAAGAAGCACATGGCAAGAACAAAGGAATTTCCCTCAAAGCTATCAAAGAGACTAAACAGTCAGATGATGAAGATGAAGATGAAGATGAAGAGATAGGCATGATGGTCCGGAGATCCAAGAAATTCTACAAGAATGACCGAGGATTCAAGAAATTTTACAAGGGTAGCTCCGGTATGAGGCAAAGAAGCCAATCATCTCTACGAGTGTGAAAAGCCCGCCACATCAAGTCCGAATGCCCCACCGAACAACCAGGACAAGGAAAAGAAGAAGTTCAACAAATTCAAAAAGAAAGCCTATGTATCAAGCATTTGGGGTGATAGCTCATCTGATGAAGATGAAGAGGATGAGGAAGAAAAAGCAAATATTTGCTTGGTTGCTGAAGAAGAAGAGCAACTTGCTAACAATGATGAGGTATATGATTCCAAACCATATTATGATGATTTATTTGCTGAATATATTGTTGTGCAATCTGAGTTTGAAAAACTTGCTGAAAAATATTTCAATTTGAAAAAGAAAAATACAACTCTTGAGTTGCAAGTAGAAAAACTTTCTTCCTCTGAATATCTTGCTTGTGAAGATTGTCCTGATTTGAAGAAAAAGAATTTACATCTTACAAAGGCACTTGAGAAATTCACTAGAGGAAGTGAAATGCTCAATGTCATTTTGAAACCACAAAGATTTATAAATGACAGATCAAGAATTGGTTACAAACTTGATTTTGATAAAAAGAAAGGAAGAAAGAAGTCTGGTGAAAAATCCTATATGAACTATTTTACAAAATCGGTTTACTCTTCAAATCCTTTTTCACACCGTAATTATTGCAATAGAAAGGGTCATACTACTTCTTCTTGTTTTCATAAGAAGGAAAGAAAGAATAAACCTTCAGGGAATTATCAATCGGTGCCAAAGGGATCTTACAAGGTTCCTAAGACATAAGCTAACCCCAGAGGACCCACCTAAGACCTGATTTGTTGTGTCTTGCAAGTATGTCTAAGAGCATCAAAATCCATCAAATGGTACATTGACAATGGATGCTCTAGGCACATGACGGGAGACCAATCCAAATTTGCCTCAATCAAGCCCAAGGATGGTAGCAATGTGACCTTTGGTGGAGACTAACTGGAAAGATTGCTTGGAATTGATGAAATTGGCAACAATGAAGGACCACTAATCAAAGATGTCTACCTTGTGGAAGGACTTTGCCACAACCTCCTCAGTGTGAGTCAAAGCACTGATAAAGGTAACTTAGTTATCTTCGATTCTGAGGAGTGCTTGATTGTGAGTAAGGATATCCTCCCTTTGGAAAATTTAAAATCGAAAGATTTATTTAGGGCCCCTAGAGATGGCAATTGTTATACACTTAACCTCTCTGGTAATGGTTCTGTTTTTGAAAAATGTTTTGTTAGTAATTTGGATGATAGTTGGTTATGGCACAAACGATTAGCTCATGTCAATATGATTCAACTTGACAAATTACTTAAAAAGGATTTGGTGATTGGTGTTCCTAAACTTCGTTTTAGAAATGACATGATTTGTGATGCTTGTCAAAAAGGAAAACAAACCAAATCATCTTTCAAATCTAAAAATGAGATTTCAACTAATAGACCTCTCCAACTACTCCATATGGATCTAGTTGGACCAGCTAAAGTAAAAAGCCTTGGTGGCAATCTTTATACTTTGGTCATAGTTGATGATTTCTCTAGATTTGCTTGGACTATATTTTTATCATCTAAAGATGAAACATTTGATCAGTTTGTTGTCTTTGCCAAGAAGGTCCAGAACGAGAAATGTTTCTCTATTTCAGGAATTCGAACTGATCATGGAGGAGAATTCGAAAATTATGCATTTGCTGAGTTTTGTGACAACATGGGAATAGACCACAACTTTTCAGCCCCAAGGACTCCTGATGGGCTTGCTTTCGTCGCTAAAGCAATCAATTAAACTAGGTCCTAATTAATTATGCAATATAGGGTCAACCTAGGTCATTCTCCCAAGGAGCAAGCTGTGGGTTTTTCTTTAAGTCGAATTTAGGTGACAAAAATTACAATGAAATGAAACTAAACTAACTAAATGCAGGATGAAATTAACTCTAAAACCTATATGAGAATGGAACTAATCTAGATGAGAATGCAAATTTGGGGGTTGTTTGTTATGAGAGAATTTTAAATTCCTAAGAAGAAAATTAAATAAAGGCAAATCAACCAAGTTATGATGATAAAAGGGACAACTTAGGAATTGCATGGAGTTGACTTTCTTAGCCTAAATCAATTAATTAGACCAAAAGGAGATTAATGAATTTAATTACCCAATTGAACATGGGAAACCCTCTAGCTCAATAACACATATTCCATTAGAAAACTCATAATGAAATAAGCGGTGGTTAATTAAACCCATTAAAAACCAATCACAAAATAATCTTGAAATCTCGTTTACAATTATTTAATTGAACAACTAGATAAGTTATCAACCCAATTAAACAATTAAGGTGATAAACCAAATTAACAATTAAATTAATAACGAAAACTCAATTACTAATTTAATCGACAATCCAAAGGTTGCAAACAAGAATCCAAAGAATAAGCATAAAAATTTCAAATCAGCCTAATCCAAAAGAAATAAGTTTACAATCTAAAACTAGATTGTTCTGAATTAACATAACTTGAAATAATTTAAAACTAAACTATCTCAAGTCTCAAATTAAAAAGATAAAAGAAAAACACTCCCTTGTGGTCTTCAAGTGTAAGTCCCTCGGCTTTAGCTTCCTCTATACTCCTCCCAAGTTGCCTCCTAAAAGAGCTTAAGCTACCATGAATGTGTTTCCTCCTCCAAGCATTAGACAAGTCGCCACCATTAAAATTGATGAGTAATTGATGCGTAGGAGATAATGGCCAGTGGGTCCCACTTGGAAGGATGAAAAGAATTGGTGATTGAATCAAGTTGATAGCCTCTCGTGCACCCTCTCGGACAAAGGAGCAATTGACTTAATTGATGGAGTTGAATTAGAGATCTGTGGTCGCGTCTTTCCCAAGCGTGCGTGAGTTTCCGCGTGAATGTGTCTCCACCCGGCTCTCAAATGAGAGCGTGAATCTCTAATCAATCCAGCGGCTAGGTTAAATAAATGGGGAACAAGAGATAGATTTTTGGGTACCAACTTGAGCCCACTAAAATATGAGAAGTCCAATAAAATTCTATCATTAGATTTCCTTTTAGCTCCTCGAAAAATTCTGCACCATAGGATCTTCTAATATAATAAAATCGTAATCTATAATATCTTAAGAAATATTATTTAATCACAGGATAACAATCAAGATATTAATAATTTAAGCACAATAATCTCAATTAATTCAGATTTATATTAATTCCTAAAATTGGCTAACAATTCAAATATTATCTAATATATCCAAATTAGCCTAAAACAATCCCCAAAATAAATGGATAAGGTGAGATAAAATATATTAAATTAGGGTTTATCAACTCCCCCACACTTATCATTTGCACTCCTGGGCAAAACAAATCAAGACTAAGGGAGAATAACAAAAACAAAAACAAAACTAAAACTTCAAAACTGAATGTTCCAATCACAAGCAATAAGTAAACAAAAGCATTTTAACACCTCTCATGTCCAAGTAATCTTCTCATGAATTAAGAAAGCAAACATCATGACAATTTACTTGACAAAGGGGAACCTAAGCTAGAAATCTCTTACTAAGGATAATGTGTATGTCACTTATCATTCAAAAGTGTATAGGTTTGTGTTTATGCTCAGATTCATCCCTATCCAACACTCTTTCCATAGGCTTGACAAGAATCTAAGTTCTCCACCGCTAATAGAGCAAGTGCATTCATAAATCCAAAGGACTTTTATTAGGTTGTAATGGGGCTAAGGTTATCAAAGAAAGGGTATGGTGTTTGGAAAAACAAAGTTGAATATCTTAAAAAATGAAGAGAATGATACAATAGGGAATATGGGATGTAAGAAACCAAACTAAATCTGAAATGAGTCATCATTCTTTTCTCTTTCTTTTTCTCCTTTTTTCTCACTCTTCTTTTTTTTTCCTTTTTTTTTAGTTCTTTTTTTTTCTTTTTCAAGATAACCTACCATATTTTTTATAATGACTCAATTCCTAACTTTATGCATGTTCTTCCATCCAAAAGAGATAATACAATGCCCTTCAACTCCCAAGACATTCAAAAAGGGTAGAGATTTTTTTTTTTTTTGGGTATGGGTGTAGTCAAAATGGAAAAATAAATAAATAAATAGGCTCAAAGGGTTAAACAAAGGATATAAGCATGAAAATGGTAGGCTTTTTGGCTTATATGGCTAAAATGAGACAAATGCCTTTATCATTTTTATGAACACACATGCATAAAATGCAGCCTCAAATAAGATTCAAGTCAAGTTCTAGATCAAGTAAAGAGATAGGGGTACACACTAAAAAGAAAATATGTATTAAGCTCAAAATCTCACTAGGAATATGATCACTAGCCTAATTTCACCAAAGTCAAATTCATTGCCACTAAGTTCACCAACCCAGAACATGATAAATCACTTTTCAAATCAAGAATGCATCATACTAAAGTCACTTATAACTTGCAGTTTTAACCTATAATGTTTTTTTTTTTTTCCTTTCTTTTCTTGAAAACAAGGAACAAAAACCAAAGTAAAAACCAAAATATTTTTATTTTTCTCATTTTGAAAACAAAAAACAAAAACCAAAAGTAAGAACAAAATCCCTCCCCTACACTTAAATCATGCATTGTCCTCAATGCAAAATGTAAGCCTAACCAATAACAACCAGCAATGCAAGTGAAAGAGTAAAGAAGGAATATGACCAGACTATTAAAATCTTGGAGGCTCAAATGAAGTAGCATAATTGGCTTCTCTCCTTTGTCTGGCTGTAAGTCACATGAAAGCACTAGTGATGTCCTCTTTTGACGTTTAGCAAACATACCATATCTTAAGCTCTGCAGATAACATTTCAGCTCAAGTATAGAAGGTGTTTGGATGGGAGGAATCAATCCATGTACCTGTATAAAATCATAACACCAAGCAGTATCTCGTCCCACATGACTATAATCAATAAAACTCAATTGATCAAGAATAAAGGAAGATCCCAAAAGAAATTGACCAACAGAAAGTATTGGAACTTCCAGATATTTTGAACAACCCACAAAGTCAATATGACTCTCCTCAGTAAGAGTCAAATCCTCTAAAGAATGAATCAAGTGATCACTCAAAATGTTCTCACCATCCTGGCTCAAGTCATCACTCAAGACAAATTCTTCTTGTGAAACATCATGATTCAATATGGTTTTACCCTCTAAATGCATATCTAAATCAAGGCTTCCCCCACACTTATCTTTAATAGTATCCCCACTAACAATAGTCATGCCAATATCATGAGTAGTATCAATGAAATCAATAGAGATATTACTTCCATCATTCAAAGTACAATCATAATTAGTGTTAAGCTGGGTGTCTTGAAAATCAATAGTGTCAGGGGAGTCAACAACAATTTCTTCATCAACTTCCTCATCAGAATCAATAGAATTTGGAGGACCATAGGTATGAGAAGAAGTATCAATGCATGAGCTACAATGTTCAGTATAATTTAAGTCACTAGAACTAGTCAATTCAGAAACAACATCAGTGCATGCATACTCAGCTAATGTACCAATCATCCCATCATTTGAAGTGGTAGAAGAAAAAAGGGATGAATCATTAAAGGGTGAAAGTATATTACCACATGGAAATTCACTTTGAATTTCTAAATCTTCACTCTGGCGATTGTTAGTTGCATTTGACAACTCCTTCATTTTAGTTTCTAGAGCTTGAATCTATCTACCTTGCACTTCCCCTTCTTGAATGATTGTTATCATAACATCCATCATATTTTGTAACCTTGAGTACTTGTCATCAGTTGGAATAGTTTGATTGTCATATCCAAAATTTGAGTGATCATGCCATCAGATTATATGCACTTGAATATGGATCATATATCTGGCCACCTTGAGTCATGGGTCTAGAAGGATATATTGCATTGCAAGATTCAGCTCCGTCATTTAGGTAGGGGCAAGAGTCAGTGGCATGAGTGGGTAGAGAGCAAATAGGACAAAGTGACCCTATCAAAGTAGAAGATGTAGGCTGTGGGGTAAAAGAAGTAGAGGGCACCATAGGATTGACCATATCAGAAGAATTTGGCATATAGGACGTAGCCATTTTTTCCATAGCAGATGCAATGCTATCAATTTTGCTCTCCATTGAAGTCCAGGTTAGTAACCATTCATCAAAACTTGAGTTTGTTAGTAAAAACTCGAGTTTTAGTCGCATGTATATATATGTGTGTTGCTATTCAAGTTCTTCAAAACTCGCTTCAAAACTCAAGTTTTGCCCTAGCATTTTTCTGTCTCTTTCGCCCTAATCTTCCCAAACTCTCTGATTTCTCTCACTCTCGACCAAATTTCTTCTCCCAATCACTAGAAATGGCCTCCAACCGTCCTCCAAAGCCTACCCAAAAAGGAGCTAACCCTGAATCCAAACCCTCTTCTACGAATACTCCTCTCGAACGACCGAAGGATAAAAACGACTCCTAATTGTTTTCACCACAGAGTGGATCGATCGATTAGAGGTGTTAGCAAAAATATTCGTTCGTCTCCTCCAAAATTGAAGGACTCGCCTCAGTCGAAGAGTAAAAAGGGAGCCTCTGCCTCTTCGCCCCAATCGAAAGGTGTTCCAGTCAGAGAATCCTCAGAGGTTCACTCCAAAAAGTGCCATGAACCTGAGCATGTCGAAGGGAAAGGCAAAGAAAAGGCAGCTGAGACCTCAAAACCCCCTAAGCCAAAGAAAACCAAGATAGCATTTGCTGGTCCAGAATCTGAGCAACGTCAAGCTTCATCTCAGGGTGCACCTGCTACTAAAGAACTCGAGGAAGCACCTTCACATGTGGCAAATGCAATTGAGGAAATTTACAACCATAGCGCTGCACCAGATGGATTCTCAACTGCTGCCACCACTATGACAAATGAGATTGCTGACAAATTCGAGGAGTACTTTCTGAACAAGGAGTTCTGTCCCTCAGTATCTGTCAATTTGGGTAAACTGAAAGATGACTATAGTTTGGACTTATTTCCCTGGCTATCAAATTATGAGCCTTTTGTTTCCATTTCTGCCTCATACACTCCTAACATTGTTAAAATCTTCTATTTTAACATGGTATCTGATAATGTTTTGGATTCAGATGGTAATCTAGTTGAGGAGAGAGTGACCACCACTGTCAAAGGGGTCACATTCACCCTTGCTGCATCTATCATCAACACCATCCCCAAAATTGCCAACCTACCTCCTGTTCCTACTATCAATCTCAACAACCGTGAGATTTTCCATCTTCTTTGTCCAAATAAGCCCTTTCCAAAAATCAATCTCACACCCTCTCTTTAAACCAGTGTCCATGTCTCCTATCAACAGAATTTTTTGGTACATATACTTCAGAAATTTTATCCGAAAGGGTGGGAACTTCACTCATTTCACTCAGAAAGACTATCCTGTGTTTGCTACCTTTGTGAGGCAAACTCCTTTCAACCTTGGGCATTGGATTTTCCAAGAGATGATAAAGTTCAGATTCGCCTCCCGTAGGCCTTCTTACATTCCATACCCATGTCTGGTTTCAGTAATCCTGTTCTACCACAAGATATGGTATCTTGAACCTCCAGATTCCATCAAGAAACCAGCTGCATTTGGGAAAATCCAGCTAAATTACATGAAGATTAACCTTGAGGAAGAAGGCTCTGGCCAGTCTCGGGCTCCTTCACAATCACATGTAAGAGCATCTCAGTCAAGAGCTCAAGAGGCTCATTCTGGTCCTGCCCAGCCTTCTCTGTCACCTAATTTTGCATCTCGAGTAAAGGAGATAGTGGATGCTGCTCTTGCAGCCATGACCATGAGGATTAAGTTTGAAATGGGAAAGCTAGTGGCTGAACTCACTCGAGGCAAAAATGCAACGATTGATACTCAGGATTCTCTGCAAGAGCAAGTCAAAAGTATCTCTGGATAGAACAAGGAGTTGAAGGAGAAGATTTCGAGCACACACAGTGAGCTCTCTGATCAGATCGTGGATCTTGAGGCCAAGCAATCTACTCAGTTGGTATCCCATGTTAGCCTAGGTTACAAGGTTGAGAAGATCATGAAGCATCTTGGTATTGGGTCCTCTTCTGCGTTTGGGTCTGCTACTGGTCCTAGTTCCTCCACTCCTAAGCCAGACCCCGAGTCTTCTTCATCTCCTTCCTTCACCTTCACAAGCCCACAGATTCCCACATCCTCACATGAACCTTCTACCCCCATTTTCCCTTCACCAATTCCATCATCCACTCCTACCACAGTGGTTCTACCATTTTCATCTCCCATTACTCCCTCTACTGAGGCTCTTCAGCACTCTCACACTCCCTCTACAGAGGTCCTCCACCTTAACTCTCCACCTGCTACTCCACTTCTTAACCCTCTCCATGACTCCTCTGTCTCAGCTCCTCCCCAATTTGAAGATGACAAAGGGGGAGAGAAAGGCAGTTAGTTAAAATTTGAGTTTTGAATGATTTGGAGAGTTTGAGTAGTATTTTAGCAGTTAGTAGTCTGTTTCTGTTTTATGAATTTTGAACTCTTGTAATACTTTGTAGTGTATAAATGAAATTACCTACTTACTTACCGCCATTTGCTTATCTCTAGTATCCCGAAATGATTGTGTGCATTTTCATGTTTTTAAAATACTAAGCTTTTCAAAATGCCACTTCTGAAGTTTCTAAAACACTATCAAATGTAAATTCTCATTTTAAATTGCAAACTCTCTCAAATCATTGAAATTTTGGTTTACAAGTGTTGTCATCATCAAAAAGGGGGAGAATGTTAGTTCTCTATGTGTTTTGATGATAACTGACAATTGTAAACATAAGTTGAGTTTTGTCTTTGGTAAGTTGAAAAACTTACTGTCAAAGGCAAACTCGAGTTTTGGTTTCAAAACTCAAGTTTTGGCTTTGATGAGAGTTGCTCAATTTCAATGATAAAAGCAAAACTCTAGTTTTCATTGGAAAACTCGAGTTTTGGACTTACAGAGCATTCAGTTTTTCACTTCAAGACAAACTCGAGTTTTGACCGAGAAACTCGAGTTTTACATTACACGAGACTTCTCATTATTTTCCGATAAAGACAAAACTTGAGTCTTGGTTTGGAAACTCGAGTTTTGGCCATACGCAGAGTCTCTAACATTTTGAACATGTGCAAACTCGCTTTCGACATAAAACTCCGTGATTTCACTTTGCCATGAGTTTTTCTAGGTTTTCTCTAAGTTATGAGAAAAATCGAGTTTTGATTTGAAAACTCAAGTTTTGACTTGGTAGAGATTTTTCAAATTTTACTTAGTTTTTGAAAACTCAAGTTTTCAAAAAACTCAGCTTTGACTTGGCTCAGTTTTCTCAATGTTTTCATACTTAAATGAAAACTCAAGTTTGGTTTTGAAAACTCGAGTTTTGGCCAAGCCGAGAGCTTTTTCAATGTTTTGAAAACTCCAGTTTTGATGTTTTGGACTAAAACACATACTTCTCATTAAAAGTCCAAAACTCGAGTTTGGATTTGGAAACTCGAGTTTTGAGTTTCATTCAAAAATGTGCTCCAAAGCTCAAATCGTGACTTTCCTCTCTGGAAGGAGGAAACTCGAGTTTTTCCTTAAGTGCATAGTTGAAAACTCAAGTTCAGAAGAACAAACTCGAGTTTTCATCGCAGAGTCTGAAATTCAAATCGACGAATTTGTGTAGCCTTCTTGTTTGATCTTAATACTTCCTATTCTCATTCATTAATATTCCTAGCTATGTTTAACCACTTTGTTAGTGAGTTTCAGATCATTTAGAGAATATTAAATGAAGGTTTGAGCAAAAGCAAAAAGTGATTTCAAGACATTAAATGCAAAGTTCTAAAAACTTGCATACTTTTGAGTAATCCTTCTGCACACACTTGCAAAGGATTAATGTCTACTTTCCACATCCAGTAGCTGCTATTCCAACAGGTTAATTTTCAAGAAGTCAACTCTGAACTTCTGCACAACTAGATTAAGTGAAGATTAGAGAGAGAAGAAGACCAAAGTTCAACCTAATCCTTGTCTAATGAAGACAACAATTATATTAAAGAATACAATGGTCATTTAATGCTCTCTTGGTATAAATAGAGTTGCATTCAATTCTTCTCTACCAACACATCTGCTGAAAACGAATTGCATTCAAGTCTTACACTTATTTCTTCAGTTTTCACTTATAAAGTATCTTCTGATACATTAAGCTTCAGTGTTTATCATTATCCACTCTTAGAGAGAGTCTTTGATTGTAAATTATTTATTGTAAAGAATCACAAATCAGAGGACTTGGTGATTGGGATCATTGATTGCAACTTGTAAGGGGGAGTAAGTTCTAGTGAGAGAATTACTCTTGAGTACAGAGTGTGTAATCAATTGAGATAGTGGAAATCCCATAGAGTCTGGGGATGGATGTAGGTCAAGAGGTTGGACCGAACTAGTATAAATCTTTGTGTCTTGCTCTTATACTCTACTCTTTGTTCACCCCTGTTTTTAGTGTTTAAAAACAAAGTTTTTCAGAAAAAGTTTTAAAATCCCCAATTCACCTCCTCTTGGTGATTTAGCGACCTTCACTCTTTTTGAGTTTTGTGGAATTAATTATGATTTTTCAAAGTTACTAAAATCAAGTAAATGCTGAGATTTCGTTTTTAAGGAAATGTAAGGGTATGATTGGAATAACAAATCCACCAAGGGTAAAAAGGTCAATAGTGGAAAATATATCTCTTAGGGTATTATTTATAAAGGAAATAATGTGGTGATAATATTATAGGATATCCGAGAAGTCGAGAATCAGTACCAAAAGGAAATTATACCATTAGCTACGCAGACTAAGTGACGGACGCGTCTTCGTAACTTTAACTCGATTGTCTTGTATGCTTATATGTGATGAAATGATTCATAGAGTCATGGACAAGACTAGGTCTCAAGTCATGCACCGTGGCTAAGACTCGGTCTTAGGTCACCTGTTTATATACATTCAGCTTTGTGCGAGTTATAGTCATGATAATGCCGTATGGTTGTTTTCCAATAGCTGAGGACACATGGATTCGCGGCATAGGGTGAGTGCAAACGTTGTGAACATTACATTTGTTGTGTGATGTGTGCTATGTATTATTGTAACCTTATATCTCTGTGTGCTATGTATTAAGAAATACTTTATCCTTTTTGAAATTTTTTCTCCTTGTATATTTACTGTAACATCCCAAATTTTGAGATTTGAAATTTGAAATGTTGAATGAGAAATTATTGTGAAATTCGGCCTCAAATAATTATAAAGTTAATTATTGGAAATATAAGGCCTATTTTTCCATAGAAATTTACAGAAGAGAATAAATTTAAGGAATATTCGTAAACAATAATTTTAGGCCTAAAAATTATAAAATGAATATTTTATGGCCTAGGAAAAATTAATTGGGAAAGAAAAATCTTTACATGGAATTAAGGATTTATTTCTAGTATTTATCTAATATTTGCAATTAAATGAACAAAAGAACTTAATTGCAAATAAGAGTATTGAAAAGGATCGGTGGGTTAATTTTTAGTGGTCCCACAATACATATATATATATATCTCAAGCAAGACCAATTCTCTTATTCAATATTAGGTCGAAGAAACAAAACAAGCCCAATGAAACAATCCTCTCTAGCCCATGATCCATTAACCAATGCAGCCCAACACTCAGCCTCACCGAAATGCAAGAAAAGAGATTAGCAAGATCATGTTTCAGGAGAGACACAAAAAAAGAGGTGAAAAAAGATTACCATCCTTTTGAGACAGCACGACACTATGCCTCTCAAGCTCTACAACTCAACAACCATACTCCTTCATTCCTCATTATAATCGTTCGGCCTCCCCAAAGAAACAGACAACCGAGAGTGAGACAGAAATCGAGGCGAGACAGAGAGTGTGAGTCTTTCATTCTCATTCAGCTCTGCATAAAACTAGAAAGAAAGAAATAGAAACACAGTTAAAGAGGAAAAAAGAAATGAAGACGCGAATGAGACAAACACGAGAAGTCGAGAGTCAAAGGTAGAAGAGGAGGAAGAAGGAAGAGCTAATCATCATGTGAAGGCATGAGTGTCAACCAAGGTGAATCTCTGAGTCTCTTCCCATCTAGCTATTGTATATCTGCATGTTGGTTCGTCATTTGGAAGCATGAATGTCATGGTTTAGCTTTTGTACAATCACCTCTGTTTTCTTGTATAAAAACAAAGCATCTTTCACTGGTCGATTTATAAGTCAAACGTCTGAGTTTTTCCTTGAAATCTGGGCCAAAAGTAGTAGACTCAATAACCTTTAAATTCAACCCAAGAACACCTTCAACAAACGTGTAGAAATGTAGATATGATTTTTCAAAGTTTAACCAAAAATTTGGAACGTTTCTTTACTTCCAGAGAGCAGATCAGTTTTTAGGCTCAATTTTAAAATGTTAAACGTCCTATTTTTTCCATGAAACTTGTCCAAAATATAGTACACATCCTAATATTTACAATGATTAAAAGAACACCTAAATCGAGGCGTGTATAGTGAGAGTTCTGATTTTTCAAAGTTAGAAGTTGAAAATTGGAAAACGTCGGTTTTCAGAAATGAACAGTCATTTTTGGGCTCGATTTTGAAATGGTAAAAGTTCGTGTTTTTCCATGAATTTTAAAATGATCCAAAGAACACATAAATCGGACATGTATAAAGGACATTATGATTTTTCCAAATTGACCCATGTGCATTGAAAAACGTCCGATTCAAGAAATGAGTGATCATTTTCGGCTCTAGTTTGGAATGAGAAAAATATAATATTTAGACACCAAAACTATTCTTTTGCCGTCTAGTTTTTATTTAGACACGGAAAGTGATATTTTTAGCACTAGGCTTTTCATTTACCACATTTTTTTCTTTTTTTGAATCACTTTTGGCGTCTTAGTTTTGAATTTAGACACCAAAAGTGATGCTTTTGGCATCTAAGTTTTAATTTAGACACCAAAAGTGATACTTTTTGGCACCAGGCTTTTCATTTACCGCATTTTTTTCTTTTTCTTGAATCACTTTTGGTGTCTAAGCTTTTATCTAGACGCCAAAAGTGATACTTTTGGCGCCAAACTTTTCATTTACCGGATTTTTGCTTGTTTTAAATCACTTTTGGCGTCTAAGTTTTGAATTTAGATGTCAAAAATCAAATTTTTTTCACATATAATTACAAAAATACCAACGCCTTTATTTTTTACCTCTTTTTTTTAAAGGACGCCTTTTTGGGAAATAAAAACCCCTTTTTGTAAAAGTGATGCTTATTTTCCTAGTGTTGAGGATTCGTGTCTGGGACACGCATAATTAGCATTTGTATGTGCTTTTGGTGTTAACGTTACATGTGCTTTGTACTATTGTATTCTAGTTACGGTGCGTTTGCTGAATGCACACTACTACAAATAAGCCTTATAATGTCCATTTTTTGACATGTTTTACGTCCTTATTCAATGGGATGCGTATATGGGGAGACGAAGAACGGACTATTTTGGCCCTAAATTTATTTTAGGACGCCATATTGCTTTTTTTTAAAAAAAAAAACTAAAACAAAAACCCCAAACCTCAAGTTCGGGAGGTTGGCCGTGGAAGAAGAACGGTGACCAAATGAAGAAGAACCGGCAACTGTGATCGAAGAAGACAGTTGCAAAAAGCAACAATCAACAATCAACATACTCCCTAATCAGATCTAAACAAAATCAGAAACTTCAATCAATAATATCGGTGTCGATGGCTTGAAACTTCAAAATGAAAACGTGCAAATCAAACCAAAACTATCAATAATATCATATCTACACAAAACCGTAAGCTTCAATCGGTGCTCAACGGCTTAAAAGAGCTTCATTTGTAAACGCATCGACACTCTGATAATTACATGCCAATTAGTTTAATAAGAGATATAGAAACATAATTGGACACTATCACAGACCTAGAATTAGGGCGTTACATCTACAAACCATTCTCACATTTTTCTTCTCTTTCTCTCTTTACAACAAGAATTAAATATGGTTAAAATTGGAAAATAGTCATTAATAACCTCTAAATGAACTCATATTTAAGACTAAAAATTGCTTCTACAAGTAGACTTATAATAAGAACCACTACATATAGTTTAAACATATATATCTACCCAATGACCAAATGAATTTTCAACAAATGTATACAATTTTTAACGTTTACTCCTTCCAGTCTTTTCTACAAGGATCTTTTAAAAATGTTTGATTGATTTCTAATATAAGATGCTTTCCTAAATTGTCTCAATTATTAATATTTCTTACAACCATTTGTGAGTTTTATTGTTACTTAATTAATTTATTTTTAAACGTTATTTGTTTTTAAATTTTAGTATTTTAAGGGTTTGTTGGAATGCTAGAAATATCCTAATAGATATCATGATGATTTTGTAAGAATATTTTTTAAAATTTTCAAAATGCTGCATTTTAGTTTTCATTATAATTTAACTTTACTTTTACTTTTTCTCTCTCTATTTGAGTTATCACATTATAAGAATGATTAAATTAAGAGTTAAGGAGCAATTTGACCAATGAATTATTACGCCAGAGCGTCCCAAAGACAAATAAATTTTAGGTAGACTAAGAATACCAAAAAGTTTTAAAAATGTGCACTCAACACAAAAAACTTTTACTCTAAAAGCGCCCTACACAAAAAAGTTTTACTCCATTTTTGTGTCTTATCGCATATTTTTAAAAGTTGTTTTTGGTATTTTTGGTCCACTACTTGCATGTATAATATGTAGAATGCAATACTAAATACTCCCCGCATCGGTCCTTAATATATGATCTATTTGGAGAGTGAATCTTGGATTTAAATATAGTACCCTTTTTTTAATATTTTCCTAATTTATTCTAATTGATGCTTCCTCAACAATAATCAAGGAGAAGAGGGAAGGAGGGAATTAAGGAACATGACTAAAGTGATCTAGAAAATAAATGTCATAATAACTAATTTAACTAACTTCTTTAATTCAATTAAATTAAGGAAATAGCTCTTATATTAAGGACCAGAGGGAATATTAAATAAGTACAATTGGAATAAGGGATCATATCAGCTAGTACACTAGGATTATTCAAATTCTCCACATCTATATACATCATTGTTCAAGTTTGGCATGCCATCCAAGGAAACCTTTCTAAGCTCAGAGTCCTCATCTTCACTTGGATGGAGATCTCCATTAGTGGGAGTGGGTCCATGAGAAGCTTTCTTGATCTTTTGGTTTTTGTGCTGGGACCTGTAAACGTGTATGGGTTCGTGTATGCTAATTACCAAATATACAAAAGTACTAGCCAACAACGTATAGTAGCAACATTATAGAAGTAGAATCAAAATAAAATTAACAAAATATAATAACTATTTCATGGCTTGTTACGTTGAGGTGGCATGCCTATGTGGCATCCATCTCTCTCTTTCTCTCTCTTTTTTTTCCAAATCAGATTTTTGAGTAGGAGAAAATTAAAAATAAAATTGCTTCTCCTCAAGCTCTCTCCGGCAACCACACCCTTCTTTGTTTTCTGGATACCAAACCCGAATTATTAAAAAAAAAAATCATATCCTTTACCTCGAAAATCAAACCCGAATTAATCACTCCTAAAAAACCCTTAAATATTTTCAATCAGCAAATTCATCAAGATCCATAGGCATGCAAATGTAAATTCAGTCACCAAACCAATTGGAAGAATACTAACACAAACTATTGAGAAAAATAGAAGCTTTATCGAGAGAAGGCAAAGGAGAAGTAGTGAGATCTAAACAACCCAAATCTGGAAGGTCAAGAAATGAAAGTAATCTCTTCAATTTCCCAAGAATTTCACTAAAAGGTTACAATGAATCACCCGTTCAATATCCCATTAAGCTTAAACCCACAAAACCCTTTAGTATGATTCTCCTATTTCTTTGAGTTTCCACAGCAGCAACAATAAAAGAAGAAAAAGAAGATTTACCTTCACTAGTGACAACTTGCACTGCCTCAACCCCACCCTCTTCATTTAGATCTAGCCACCAAGATAGAAGATTGAAGAGATAATGAGGTTGAAGAGGAGAAGCTTCATCGATTTAGCTTCACCGGCTAAGCCAAATTAGTTCGTTGCTCATGATTGGCTCCACCATATGGCCATGCCACTGGTCTCATGCTTGCTATCACCATAACTTGACTCTCCTTGAATGGAAACCTCACCCGATTTTGAAGTTGGTCGTAGATTCGACGACATGGTGAAAGGAGAGGGTCTTACGTATGGGGAGGAAAGATGAAGGCTATCGGAAAAAGGAAAGAAAGGGAGGAGATAAGGGTGTATTTAGTTAGAGGGAGGGTATTGAAAGTGGAGCTTAATCACCAAGAGGGGGTGAATTGGGGATTTTAAAAATTCTTTTCTAAGGTTCTGTTTTAGTATTCTGAAAATAGGGTATAACGAGTAAGAGAAAAGAAAGCAAGATACAAGGAATTTATACTAGTTCGGTCCAATCTCTTGACCTACGTCAAGTCCCCAGATAGTCTAGGATTTCACTATCTCAATTCATTACACACTCTGTAACTCTAGAGTAATTCTCTCACTATAACTTACTCCCCCTTACAAGTTGCAATCAATATCCCAATCTCCAAGTCCCACGACTTGAGATTCTTACAATGAAATGATTTTATAATAAATGAACTCTCTCTAAGAGTGGATAAAAATAAACACTGAAGTATAGAATTTATCAAAAGATACTTTCCTCAAGAAAACTCAAAGAGTAGTTGGAAACTTGAATGATTTTTGTTTTTAGCAGATTGGTTGTTGAGAAGAATTGAATGCATATCTATTTATACAAAGAGAGCATTAAATGATCGTTGTAATCTTTAATGTGACCGTTGCCTTCATTAAGCAAGGATTAGGTTAAGCTTTAATCTTCTTCTCTCTCTACTCTTTGGTTAATCTAGTTACACAGATGTTTATGATTGAGTCCTTGACTTTTAATCCGTTGGAACAATAGCTATTGGATGTGGAAAGGAAACATTAATCCCTTTGCATCGTGTGTAGAATGATTGTCCAAAAGGATGCAAGTTTTATGGACTTTGCATTTAATGTGGCTTGACATCACTTTTTGCTTTTGCTCAAATCTTCATTTAAAGCTCTCTAAACCATCCGAAACTCATTAGCAAACTGATTAAACATAGCCGGGAATAGTAATGAGTGATGATAAGAAGTATTAAGATCAAACAGGAAGATTTCATAAATTCGAGCAACTTGATTTTCAAAAATAGCGACACAAACTAGAGTTTGTTTATCCAAACTGGAGTTTGTAACTATGCTCAGAAGACAAACTCGAGTTTCCAAATCTTAACTCGAGTTTCCTTCTTCTAGAGAGGAATGTTGTGTTTTGAGTTTAAAAGCACATTTTGAAACACGAGCAAAACTCGAGTTGATTAATGACAAACTCGAGTTTTGGACTTTTATAGTGAAAAACATGTTTAAGTTCAAAAGCTCAAAACTAGAGTTTCCAAACGTAAACTTGAGTTTCCAAATCACTGAAATGAGCAAAGCTCTCGGCTTGGCCAAAACTCGAGTTTGCAATTAAATTTGAAAACCTTTGAAAAACTATGACAAGTGAAAACATGAGTTTTCTCAAAGTGAGTAAAATATGAAATCTTTCTGTCAAGTGCAAACTCGAGTTTCTAAATCTAAACTCGAGTTTTCTCAAAACTTTGGAAAACTCTTGGCTAAGTGTAAACTGGAGATTTCTTAAGCTTAAAACATTGGAAGCTCTTCGTATGCCCAAAACTCGAGTTTTCTATCGCAAACTCGGAGTTTTGTTTACTTTAGAAAATATTAGAGAGTCTCCGTATAGTGCAAACTCAGGTTTGTATCATTGTGAAAAACTTAGAGTGCTCTCTCGGAGAAACTTGAGTTTGACTACGCAAACTGGAGTTTTCTTAGTTCATTAAAATTGAGCTACTCTCTGTCAAGTCCAAAACTCGAGTTTTGAATCCAAAACTTGAGTTTGTCCTTGACAATAAGTTTTTCAACTTACCTAAGACAAACTTCATCTTGTGTTTACAATTGTCAGTTATCATCAAAACACATAGAGAACTAACATTCTCCCCCTTTTTGATGATGACAACACTTGTAAACCAAAATTTCAAGAGTTTGAGAGATTCTACATTTAAAATGAGATTTCGCAATTGACAGTATTTTAGAACTTCAAAAGTTTCATTTTGAGACACTAGGTCATTTTGAAAAATGAATTTGCACGAAATGAATTTGCACAAGACACCATTTCAACAATCATAGCATTTTTGAAAAGCTGGTGAAATGTATATGATAAACATGCAAGAAACAGAGTTAAAGCACAAATAGCAAAAGCAAGAGATAAGCACCATTGCATTTCAGATAATTACCATTTCATTTCCTATTAGAAAGTGCATTACATTAGATATGACATTCAACATGAAAATGCACAATTACAGAAACTGAAAATTTCATAGAAAATAGAAAAAAAACAAAAGACTTCTCTCTACGTCTCTCTACACTTCTTCTCAAGCTCAAACTCAACTCACTTTTCTCTCCCCCTTTGTCATCATCAAAAGAGGGTGGAGCCGAGATAGAGGGTTCATGGAGAGGATTGATTAGTGGAGTGGTAGGAGGTGAGTCCAATTGTACTGTGGAGGTGGGAGAGTGTGGTAGGACCTCAATAGTGGGAGTGTGAGAGGGATGAATAACCTCAGTAGTAGGGGTAAAAGGAGATGAGGGAGATATTATCTCTGTGGTAGGTGTGGAAGTTGGAAAGGGGGAAGAGGTAATGATAGGAGTGGATGCTTCAGGTGAGGAGGCAGGAACCTAAGGGATGGTGAAGGTGAATGAAGGAGAGGAGGAGGGCTCGGGTTCAGGTTTCATGACATCATTAGGATCAGAAGTACTTGGACCAGCAAAAGACCGAAAACTAGAAAAGGAGCCAGGGTGAAGATGCTTCAATATCTTGTCCACTTTGTCACCAAGCTAACACTGTTGATCATGAGAATGGTTAGCTTAGAATCATGATCCAACATGTAACCAGTGAGATCCTTTACTTTCTCATTTAGGTGAGCAAACAGATTTTCAATCTTTTCCTTCATTTCATCCTGCACATCAACCATCTCATGGTTGCCTCTAGTGACCTCAGCTACCAACTTCCCTACTTCAAACTCAATCCTTATAGACATGGCAGCAATGGCAGCATCCACAATGGCTTTCACTCTCGCATCAAAATCGGATGGCGGGGAGATGTCGAGGATGTGGAGGACCAGATTGAGCTTCTTGTGCTCTTGCTTGAGAAGCTCTGGCATGTGACCTAGAAGGAGCCTGTGATTGTCCAGAGCCTTCAGCCTCAAAGTTTATCCTCATGAGATTTAACTGAGCCTTGCCAAAGAATGGAGGATACTTTAATGTTTCCGCAAGACCAACATACCAGATCTTGTGGTAGAAGAGAATGACCAAGATCAATGAGGGAAATGGTATGTGGGAAGGCCTTCTAGATGAGAATTTGAATTTGACCATCTCCTGGAAAATCCAATGGTCAAGATTGAGAGGGATCTGTTTCACAAAAGCAGCAAAAAGTGGATAATCTTTTTGTGCAAAGTGGGTGAAGTTGCCACCCTTTTGGATAAAATTCCTTGAGTAGATATACCAGAGAGCTCGATTTATGGGAGGCATTGATACAGGATTGAAAGAGAGGGAGTGCAATTGATCTTCAGGAAAAGGCTCATTGGGCCTGAGAATCGCAAAAATTTCCCTATTGTTGAATTGGATTGTAGGAACAGGAGGAGGGTTGTCAATATTTAAAATTGAGTTTATAATAGAGGTAGAAATAGTGAATTTCACCCCTTTGACTGAGGTAGAGACTCGTTCCTCAACTAGCTCACCATCAAATTCATAAGATTTTCATACTCCATATTGAAATAAAAGAGTTTAGCAAGGTTAGGAGTATAAGGAACAGAGATAGACAAGAATGAGTCATATTGGCTAAGCCAAGGGGTAAGATCTAGATTACATCTTCTTTTAATTTGACCAAATTTACTGAGACAACTGACAGAAATCTTTCTTAAGGAAAGTTTCTTTGAATTCGGCATTTTGTTCAGGAGACAAGACAGAAGATTGAGTAGTAAAACCTTGAGGATGATCGGGATGGTGGTAGATGTCCCCTATAGCATTGTCCATAACAGGGGGCAATTCTGGTTCCTGGGTTCTAGTAGATGTAGGCTTTGATAAAGCTTGACCCTTCTCAGAACCTTGAGTCTCAGAAGCAGTGGCCCTCTTCTTCTTGGAAGGCTTAGAAGGTTCAACTACCTTCTTTTTTCCCTTTCCTCTCTCGGGTTCGTGTTCGACCTTTTCTTCAAAGGAGTCACATTGGGTTTCTTGAAGGAAACTCCCTTTGATTTAGGAGAAGCTTCAGGGATATTTTCGCTAACGCCTCTGATTGATCTATCGACTTCATAGTGAAAGCGTCTGGGAGTCGATTTCATCCTCCTAGGTCACTGGAGAGGAGGAGGAGATGGTGATTTCAACCCTTCATGGTCTAATCCAGCGTCGTGAGTCGCTTGGGCAGAAGATTTGGAGACCATTTCTAGGGTTTGAGATAAAGGTTTGGTCGAGAATAGCAAAAATCAGAGAGATGAGAGAAAACACAAGGGCAAAACTTGAGTTTTGAGTGAAGTGTAGACAAACAAGCACAGTGACACATATTTAAATAGACGCGACAAACTCGAGTTTTTACTAATAAACTCGAGTTTTCATAAACTCATACTTACCTGGACTTCAAAGGTGTATGTGTGAACCTTTGAACTTCCACGACCAAAACTCAAGTTCTTACTTACCAACTCGAGTTTTTACTCCTCTTCAATCATAGTTGCTCTCTGTCTGATCGAAACTTGAGTTTCTCACTTACTGACTCGAGTTTTGAGCTTCTCCAAAACCCAGGGTTGCTCTCTGTCCCCGATAAACTCGAGTTTTGCTTCCAAAACTCGAGTTTGCTTCTTTTGACAGCAAACATTAGCATTTTAAACATCCTGCATAAATGATGACTAGATACTCTAATGCTTAAGTTAGTAACTAACAATCATCAAAACCATAACTAACATCGGAATAGGAAATACTTACAACTCATTGGGATTTACCATTCCCAATTTTCTTCTTATGAAATTGAATTGTTCCTTAGCCAATGGTTTAGTGAAGATGTCAGCAAGTTGAAGATGAGTTGGGATGAACATGACCTTGACATCCTTCTTCTGAACATGATCCCTTATGAAGTGATGTCTCACATCAATATGCTTGGTTCGAGTATGTTGTACTGGATTCTTAGCCAAGCTTATTGTGCTAGTGTTGTCACACAATATTGAGATCTCCTTCAGGTTGATTCCCAAGTCAGATAGTTGTTGTTTGAGCCATAGGACTTGAGCACAACAACTTGATGCAGCCACATATTCAACTTTTGTAGAAGACACAACCACACTTGTTTGCTTCTTGCTGAACCAAGAGACAAGTGAGCCACCAAGGAATTGACATTGGCCACTTGTACTCTTCCTATCTGTCTTGTATCCGGCATGATCTGAATCTGAATATGCCACTAGATGTTCTAGTTGACCTTTGGGAAACCACAAGCCAAGGGTTTTTGTGTCAGCAAGGTATCTGAAGATTCTCTTAACATTCTCAGCATGAGACTCCTTAGGAGCATACTGGAACCTTGCACACATCCCCACACTGAATTGGATGTCAAGGTGACTTGCAGTAAGGTAGAGCAATGATCCAATCATTCCTCTATATCATGTAATATTGAAGTCCTTTCCTTTTCATCAGCATCCAATGAAGTGGTTGCGCTCGTTGGAGTATCGCTCCATTGCATTGATCCATCCCAAACTTCTTCAGCAGATCAATAAGATACTTGGTCTGAGATATGAAGATTTCATCCTTCTTTTGCTTGCTTTACAGACCAAGGAAATAATTGAGTTCTCCCATCATGGACATCTCAAATTCTACCTGCATATTCTTAGCAAACTCTTCACATAAAGCATCATTAGAAGCACCAAATATAATGTCATCAACATATATTTGAACAATTAAAATTTCACCATGCTTATTACTCTTTATGAAGAGAGTTGTATATACTTTTCCTCTAATAAATCCTTGATCAAGAAGGAATTTGCTTAATTGCTCATACCAAGCTCTAGGAGCTTGCTTTAAGCCATAAAGGGCTTTCTTGAGGCGATAAACATGATCTGGATGATGATCATTTTGAAAACCAGGAGGTTGTTCTACATAAACCTCCTCTTGAATAAAACCATTTAAAAATGCACTTTTCACATCCATTTGATAGAGCTTGAATTCTTTAACACAAGCAAAAGCTAGAAGAACTCTTATAGCTTTCAATCTTGCCACTGGAGCATAAGTTTCTTCAATTCCTTCTTCTTGATTATAGCCTTTTGCAACCAATCTTGGCTTGTTATAGACAATGATTGCAAATTCATCTCGTTTGTTCTTGAATACCCATTTAGTTCCAATGACCGGATGGTCCTTAGGCCTAGGTATCAAATCCCAATCTTGATTTCTATCAAATTGGTGTAACTCCTCTTGCATTGCTATCACCTAATCATTATCTGGAAGGGCTTCATCAATCTTAGAGGGTTCTATATGTGATATAAAGGCATAAAAAGTTACTTCATTTAAAGTACTATTTATGGTCCTGACACATTGATTTACATCACCTATTACTTGGTCTAAAGGCTGATTCCTAATGAACTTCCAAGCTCTAGGCCGAGATTGATCAGATTTTCAAGATCATTTTGAGGATCAGCCTCGAAAACATTTTCGTGGATTTTCAATAGAGGCAGGTGTAGTTTTCAAAAGAATTGATTTTTGAAAACATTTTCCTCATTATCATCCAAGGATTTATCATATTTGGATTCACAGAATACAACATGCATTGACTCTTCAACAATACGAGTACGAGTATTAAACACTCTATAAGCTTTAATTCTATTCAAATAACCCAAAAATATACCCTCATCTGCCTTGGGATCAAACTTTCCCAAGTTATCCTTACCATTGTTGTGGATGAAGCACTTATATCTGAAAACATGCAAATGGGCCAAGTTTGGCTTTGTTTGTTTGTACAGCTCATAGGGAGTTTTGTTCAACTTCTTCCGAAGGTATGCCCGATTTGAAATGTAGCAAGCCCTACTCATTATATCAGCCAGAATACTTGAGAGGTATTATTCCCATTCAGCATTGTTCTTGCCATCTCAGTGAGGACTCCATTCTTTCTTTCGACAACACCATTTTGTTGAGGAGTCCTTAGGGCTGAGAAGTTGTGATCTATTCCCATGTTGTCACAAAACTCGCAAATGCATGATTTTTGAATTCTCCTCCATGATCAGGTTAATTCTAAATAGATAAACCTTTCTCGCTTTGGACCTCCTTGGCAAAAACAACAAACTGATCAAACGTTTCATCTTTAGAAGATAAAAATATAGTCCAAGCAACTCTAGAGAAATCATCAACTATGACCAAAGTATAAAGATTGCCACCAAGGCTTTTTACTCTAGCTGATCCAACTAGATCCATATGAAGCAGTTGGAGAGGTCTATTAGTTGAAATGTCATTTTTAGATTAGAAAGATGATTTGGTTTGTTTCCCCTTTTAACAAGCATCACAAATCCTATAATTTTTAAAGCGAAGTTTTGGAACACCAATTACCAAATCCTTTTTAAGTAATCTGTCAAGTTGGATCATATTGAGATAAGCTAATAGCTTGTACCATAGCCAACTCTCGTCCAAATTACTAACAAAACATTTTTCAGAAACAGAACCATTTCTAGAGAGATTAAGTGTGTAACAATTACCTTCTCTAGGGGCTCTGAATAAAGCTTTTGTTTTTATATTTTCCAAAGGTAGAATATCCTTACTTACAATCAAGCATTCCTCAGAATCAAAGATAACTAAGTTACCTTTATCAGTGCTTTGGCTCACACTGAGGAGATTGTGGCAAAGCCCTTCCACAAGGTAGACATCTTTGATTTATGGTCCTTCATTGTTTCCAATTTCACCAATGTCAGCAATCTTTCCAGATTGATTTCCATCAAAGGTCACCTTGCCACCATCCTTGGGCTTGATTGTAGCAAATTGGGATTGGTCTCCCGTCATATGTCTAGAGCATCCACTATCAATGTACCACTTGTTGAATTTTGATGTTCTTAGACAGACCTGCAAAACACAGCAAATCAGGTCTTAGGTACCCATCCTTTCTTGGGTCCTTTGGGGTTATTTTGTGTCTTAGAACCTTGTAAGATCCCTTAGGCACCCATTGATAATTTCCTATAGGTTTACTCTTTCTTTCCTTTTTATGAAAACAAGAAGAAGTAGTATGACCTTTAGGATTGCAATAATTGCAATGAGCAAAAGGATTTGAAAAATGGACAGATTTTATAAAATAGTTCATATAGGATTTTTCTCCAAATTTCTTTTTGCCTTTCTTTTTATCAAAATCAGGTTTGCATTGTAACCAATTCCCGATCTATCATTTGTAAATCTTTGCTGCTTCAAAATGACATTGAGCATTTCACTACCTTTAGTGAATTTCTCAAGTGCTTTTGTGAGTTGCACATTCTTTTTCTTCAAATCTAGGCAATCTTCACACTCAGTGTTTTCACAAGAAAGATTTTTGACTTGTAGTTCAAGACTCATATTTTTCTTTTTCAAAGATATATATTTTTCAGCAAGCTTTTCAAATTCAAATTGCACAATAATGTATTCGTAAATAATTCATCATAAGATGGTTTCAATCGATACCTCATCATTGTTGTCATGTTGCTCTTCCTCTTCAGCAACTAAGTAGATATTGGCTTTTTCTTCCTCATCAGCTTCATCTTCATCAGATGAGCTATCTCCCCATATAGCTGAGACATAAGCTTTCTTTTTGAATTTATTGAATTTCTTCTTCTTGTTGTCCTTGTTCTTCAGATTGGGGCATTCTGACTTGATGTGGCTAGGCTTTTCACACTCGTAGCAGATGGTTGGCTTTTTTGCCTCATACCTAGAGCTACCCTTGTGAAATTTCTTGAATCCTTGGTCCTTCTTGTAGAATTTCTTAAATCTCCGGACCATCATGCCTAGCTCTTTATCTTTGCCTTCTTCATCATCATCATCTGATTCCTTGGCTTCTTTGATAGCTTTGATAGCAATTCCTTTGTTCTTGCCAGTTGCTTCATCAAGTCCCTTTTTGAACTTGAGCTTGGCTTCATATTCAGAAAGACTACTAAAGAGGGCTGCTACAAATCCCATTAATTCACCACGAGCTTCTTCAATCGCGGTGACTTTAGCTTCCCATTCCTTGTTGAGGATATTGAGAATTTTCCTCACTTGGACAGGTTGCTCATATTCTTTGCCCAATGTAGCAAGTTGGTTGATCAGAGGGGTGAATCTTAATTGGAAGTCACTAATGGATTCACTAAGCTTCATACAAAGAAGATCGTATTCTGTCATGAGGGTGTTGATCCTATTCTACTTTACTCTAATAGTTCCTTCATGAGCTATCTCCAGAGCATCCCACATAGCTTGAGTAGATGGCAGTGTGCAAATACGAAAATATTCTTGTTGACTTAAGGTGCTTTGCAACATGAGGACAGCTTTACTGTTGAGTGTGATATTTCTCCTGTCATTACCATCATAGACATCTTCAAGCTTTGGAACTTTGAGGCCATTTTCGAGAACAGTTGTGTTGTAGTCTCCAATCTAGAACACTCTCTAGAGGCCATATTCATAAGCCATGACAAAGACTCTAAATTTGGCTTTCCAGAAAGAATAATGCTCTCCACTGAATCCTAGTGGTCTGTTGATCGAAGTTCCATCAGGTAGAATACCTTCCATAGTGATCCTTCTCGAGATGTTAAGCTCTTTAGAGAAGACCTTGCCCTGATACCAAATAAAAGTAGAGCTTAATCACCAAGAGGGGGTGAATTGGGGATTTTAAAAATTCTTTTCTAAGGCTCTGTTCTAGTATTCTGAAAATAAGGTATAACAGAGTAAGAGAAAGGAAAGCAAGACACAAGGAATTTATACTCGTTTGGTCCAACCTCTTGACCTACGGCCAGTCCCCAGACACCCTGAGATTTTACTATCTCAATTGATTACACACTCTGTAACTCTAAAGTAAATCTCTCACTAGAACTTACTCCCCCTTACAAGTTGTAATCAATATCCCAATCTCCAAGTCCCACGACTTGAGATTCTTACAATGAAATGATTTACAGTAAATGAACTCTTTCTAAGAGTGGATAAAAATAAACACTGAAGTACAGACTGTATCAAAAGATACTTTGCTCAAGAAAACTCAAAGAGTAGTTGGAAATTTGAATGATTTTCATTTTCAGTAGATTGGTTGTTGAGAAGAATTGAGTGCAACTCTACTTATACAAAGAGAGCATCAAATGATCGTTGTAATCTTTAATGTGACCGTTGCCTTCATTAAGCAAGGATTAGGTTAAGCTTTGGTCTTCTTCTCTCTCTACTCTTTGGTTAATCCAGCTTACACGATGTTTATGATTGAGTCCTTGACTTTTAATCCGTTGGAACAAAGATTGCTCGGATGTGGAAAAGAAACATTAATCCCTTTGCATCGTGTGTAGAATGATTGTCCAAAAGGATGCAAGTTTTAGGGACTTTGCATTTAATGTGCTGACATCACTTTTTGCTTTTGCTCAAATCTTCAATTAAAGCTCTCTAAACCATCTGAAGCTCATTAGAAAACCGATTAAATATAGCTAGGAATAGTAATAAGTGATGATAAGAAGTATTAAGGTCAAACAGAAGATTTCATAAATTCGAGCAACTTGATTTTCAAAAACAACGGCACAAACTTGAGTTTGTTTATCCAAACTGGAGTTTGTAACTATGCTCAGAAGATAAGCTCGAGTTTCCAAATCTTAACTCGAGTTTCCTTCTTCTAGAGAGGAATGCCGTGTTTTGAGTTTAAAAGCACATTTTGAAACATGAGCAAAACTCAAGTTGATTAATGACAAACTCGAGTTTTAGACTTTTCTAGTGAAAAACATGTTTAAGTCCAAAAGCTCAAAACTGGAGTTTCCAAACGTAAACTTGAGTTTTCAAATCACTGAAATGAGCAAAGCTCTCGGCTTGGCCAAAACTCGAGTTTGCAATTAAATTTGAAAACCTTTGAAAAACTATGCCAAGTGAAAACTAGAGTTTTCTAAGCAAATTGGAGTTTTCTCAAAGTGAGTAAAATATGAAATCTTTTCTCGTCAAGTGCAAACTCGAGTTTCTAAATCTAAACTCGAGTTTTCTCAAAACTTTGGAAAACTTGGAAAACTCTTGGCTAAGTGTAAACTGGAGCTTTCATATCAAAACTGGAGTTTTCTTTGGCTTAAAACATTGGAAGTTCTCTCGTATGCCTAAAACTTGAGTTTTCTATCACAAACTGGAGTTTTGTTTACTTTAGAAAATAGTGGAAAGTTTTTGTATGGTGCAAACTCGAGTTTGTCTCATTGTGAAAAACTTAGAGTGCTCTCGTATGTCGAAACTTGAGTTTGCCTATGCAAACTGAAGTTTTCTTAGTTCATTAAAATTGAGCTACTCTCTGTCAACTCCAAAATTCAAAACTCGAGTTTGTCCTTGACTGTAAGTTTTTCAACTTACCTAAGACAAACTTCATCTTGTGTTTACAATTATCAATTATCATCAAAACACATAGAGAACTAACGGGTATGTTACCTTGGTTGGTTTGTTAAAGGGAAGGGGAGGGAAAAGATCCTTTATTTGGTTTAAGAGAGGAGGGGGAAGGTGGTAATAACTATTTGACCATTTTACCCTTGCATGTTACTTTATGTTTATATAATTATAGATTGTTTAAATTAATTTACTATTGGATTTAAATTAAATTATTACATTAATATTGTAATATGTGTATAAAATTGATATTTTTATCAATAGCTAATACAATAAATATTAGTCGACACCGCGTACGGACCAAAAAGGCCGACCAAGGACTAGAAACGTCAGGCAAAGAACTGCACAAAATCGATGCCGTGATGGGAGAGGAAATGGCGACCACAGACCAGAAATGACGGGCCAGGAACTACAAAAACCGTCGTTATTAATGAATGGGAAATGTTGACCACAAACCACAAATGCCAACCCAAGAATTGGAACAAATGGTCACCGAGAAAGAACCATAATTGCTGACCCGGAAATGTCAACTACAAAGTAAAGCAATGGAAGCTCGAGCTACAAGACTCAAAGCTATGACAGTCAGCAGAAAAGGAAAATAATGAAACTGAAAGAGTTCTTTTATATTTTTAGTTGGGGTATTATTAGAATTTCAAAATATTCATTGTGGTAAAATTGTAAACAACTTTAGCTTCCCTCCAAAAGCCCCCAATTTGAGGCAACCCAAACTAAAGGGATGGAAAGGAATTTAACCCAAAATTTTGCCTTCCCTCCCACCTAAAAATTTAAACCAAATGAAAAAAAAGAGGTCCCCTCCCATCCCCTTCCCTCAAATCAAACACACATTTAGGGCTCGTTTGGTACAAAGATTCAAGTGGGAAGGGAAAGGAAGATTAGCTAGTTCCCTTGTTTGGAGCACATTTTGGATAAATCTTCTAAGAAACTCAAGTTCCCCAGCTCACCAATCTTCCCTTATATGTGGGAAGATAAGATCCCATCAAAATTGGCGGGATTTCAAGTTCCCATGTAAATAGTGACTCTTTTAGACAAATTTACCCCGCATAAAATATATATTTTTTATAATGCAAGAAATAGGATTAAATTCAAATTTACGTGATAAATTTGAACTTATGCGATAAGTTCGAATTTTATGGGAGAATATTTTAGGCAAATTCAAACTTGGCAAGAGAATATTTTAGACAAAATTGAAGTTGATACAAGGATATTTTTAAAAAATATAATTTAGCAAAAAAATTATTTTTCCTTTTCATTTTGAATTACTTACTTTTGAAGGTAAAATAGATATTTCTTGATTCTTTACCAACTATTACCCCTTCATTTTCTTCCTACCAAACAAAACATTTTCCCTCAAGCCATCTTCCCTCATCCTTCAAAATCTTCCCTTCCCTTCTCTAAGAGTTTGTTTGGTTTGAGCCTTGAGGGGAGAGAGGAGGAGGGAGAGAAGAGAGAGAAATTTTTTCTCTCATCTTTACAAATAGCTCATAGAAAATTTTCAATATTCCACAAATACACTCTCAACAAAAAGAAATGTTCCCTTCATTAATAGCAATTTGATCAATATCCTTCCTAGAGATTCATCTCCTCCCCTCAAACTAAACACACCCTAAGTTCCTTTTCCTCCTCAAAAATTCCTCATACCAAACGGGCCATAAGGGTTACATAGGGGGTGAGCTAGATGACGAGGTGGTTTGTGTTGGATGCCACATATATAGCTCGACTTTAACAGTTAAATTTAACATTTTTAACCATGGGGCAAAATTGCCCTATTTTTACAATTTTATGGGCAATATTGCTCCCTTGAAAGCTTTTAGGAGCCCAATGCCCATTGATGGAAACTTCTAGAGCATTTTTGCCCCTTAACCCTCTCATTTATTTTGTTTAACATTGTTTAAATGGATGGGTGATTTTAAAACATCTTGTTCTTTTGTTTTTATTTTGTCCTTTTCTTTTAGGAAATTGTTCGTTTTGTCTTGTCTTTTATTTCCATTCAAAGTTTCAAACGTAGTCATCATATTTTTGGTTGGAGAGTGATAAAGTGGAAAAAAATAAAATATCTTGTCAGAAACCCTAATTTGGATGATTTGTTGATTGATATTATAATGAAAAGATTTTTATTCATACTCATAAAATAGAAAATATCACAGACATAAAAAAATATTAAACATTTATGTCATCTGTAAGAGTAGGGTAGGTACATTATGAATTTTCACGTCAAATGTGAAAAACAAAAAAAAAACAAAAATTGAGAAAGTGAATGTACTAATTTTGAGGTTTGAGTTGGATCCATTAATTTTATATTGAAAGTTACACTAGTGGAAAAAAAAAAAGGCTTTAAGACCGCCTCATTTAGGACGGAGTAATGACGCATGACCTTAATAGTATGACGGTGGCGATTTTGTAAATATAAAGAACTTCTTGGACCGCATCCTAATGAGCATCGGTCTTAATAGTATGACCGGTGGCATTTTTGTAAATATAAAGAACTTCTTGGACCGCATCCTTTATCAATGAGTCTTAAATATATTATTTAGACCGCTTAAAAAAACAAACGGTCTTAAAAATGTTATTAAAAAAATTGAAAGTTCAAATTTCTTTATAGAGAAATCTCGAACAGTTGACTTATATTTTCTCGGTCCAAAATAATAAGGAAAAAATTAAATAAACTTTTAAGACCGGGATATATATAACGAGATGGTCTTAAAGATTATACTTTTAGACCGGACATAAATTGTGACCGGTACTAAATAGTTTATTACTTTTAAGTTCGGAGTTTAATAAACGACGGTCTTAAAACTTAACCTTTAAGAACGTCTTTTTAGCGTGAAAAAATAAAGTTATATTTTACGACCTTACGTTACGTGATCCTCTCCGAACTCGAAACCCCTCTTCTTGTTGTGAAACCACTCTTCCCGTTGCATTACCTCTCTTCCTCGCCCACGCGAAACGTTACCTTACGACTTACGTTGTCCCTCCGAACTCAAACCCCTCTTCTTGTTGTGAAACCACTCTTCCCGTTGCATTACCTCTCTTCCTCGCCCACGTACCATTAGCCTCTCGTTACGCTCTCATTTGCTCAGGCATTCCTCTCTTCCTGTCTCAAAAATGAACGGTGAAAACGATTCCATTCGTGTTTCGGGAACGCCAGTTCCTGGTGTGAGTCGAAACGAACCCTCTTCATCTGACAATGTGCGTCGTAACCGCCCTACACGCCGTGGGAGAAAAGGGACAAGAATGATGGATATAACCCTAAGTCAGACTTCTGGATCAAGGTTGGAGATTCAGTTTGATGAAAAGTTGCAACCTTTCGGTCCTAATAAAAGCAAATATACTAGTTTTGACGACTATCTTGCACACAACAAGGTTAACATCTTGACTGATGAGTGGAAAAATGTGGACTTCGACAATGTAAAGCAACCTATTTAGGGACACTATCCGGCTTACATACACCGTCCCGACTCGAGAAGTTGAAAGACAAGACATTGTCTTATTGTGCTGATCGGTGGAGGAAGTTTAAGACCTCTCTCGCTAACAAGTATATTTTTGCCGAGGTTCACGACCAAAGGCCTTGGGACAAGTACACATTTATTGATGAACAAACTTGGCAACAATTTGTTCAGTGGACCACTCTTGAAGCTCGGTGAGTTTATATTTAGTTTTTTTTTGCCCTTTTGTTTGCTTATTAACTTTGTGATGATATGTGAATGTTATTGTGTTCATCTAATCCCGTTAGTTAAATTGTTTGGTGTGTGAATAGAAGTATACATTTCTTGCCTTTGTCTATGCAAGTTTGATATGTAAACCCTGAAAAGGTAAAATACTAAGAAGGTAATTAGGGAAATAAAAATGGCATAAAAGTCAAGCCATTATTATAGTCTTAGTTCTGTTATAGTAGGTAGTGGTTAGACATTGTTGTTAGTTCTTTACTATCTAATGAGGATCGCTGATCCCACTGGATGCCTTAAAAAGGATCAAGTTTGTATTATTTTGTAAGCATAATTCTCTTTTGTTTCTTAACCTATCTATCTAGCAAGTACAAAACATAGCTCCAATTTCTTCTACAATTCTACATCTTCCTTACATAAAATGTTGAAACTTGATGAAGTGAATTTGACTAGTGTTTGAGGTTCATATCAAGCAGAAGTTCTCTAATTTCTATTAGTGAGATGGATGGAATTCATAATTAATAGTTGTTTTCAATTCTGATTCACAGGAAAGAAGGGAACGAGCATAGGAGATAGGGAGAAAGAATGATTGCCCGCATAGGGCTTCTCGCGGTGGATATGAAAAGGTTGAAAAAGAATTGATGGCGGCCAAGCGGAAGAGATTGGATGATGAAGCGAGAATCCAATCCTTCTGGTACATGATCCACCATCTCCAATACGTCGCGAGGAGTTGTGGATGCACATTCGGAAAAGCCAAGCGGCGTCACACGAGTGAACAAACTCGTGTAGTTGCTTTGAAAAGAATTGTAAGTATCGTTATTGTTATTTTTTAGTTACTAAACATGTTTCATTACTAAGCTTCTCGTTATCTGTATCTTACAGGAAGATCTTAAAAAGAAAGAAGCAGAGGGATCTTTTGTGTCCGACGAGAGGAGTGATGTTCTGACCGTTGTGGCCGGAAAACCGGATCATGGTGGGCGTGTAAGGGGAATTGGAGGACGGGTAGGCCTGAAGGAATACTTTGGTAAATCCAAACGCCATAGACAAAGTATGGTTACCCGAGAGGAGATGGAACAGAAATTAAGTGGCCAAATTAAAAAGCCATATGATCATGGTGGGCGTGTAAAGGGGGATTGGAGGTATCAATCACTAGAGATGAGCCTATGAGGGAGGAATTGAATCGAAGGAACACTTTTGGTAGCAATCATCAAACCGACCGTTTATGATTAGTTTTGATGATGTTATGATTAGTTTTGATGATGTCTTATATAGATGTCATTATTAAAAGCAAAAAGATTGAGTAATATAGTTATCTCCTACATTGACTAACTACTATGTTTAATGTAGATTAGTTCAAGTTGAATCATAGAGGTTATTCAAGAAGAAGAGGAGATATTGAAGAAGGTATAACTTGCGAGAGAATGATGAGTCCAAGTTGAATGATGGAGAACGATCAACAAGAAAATCAATAAAGAAGTATTGAATTAGAGAAAGAAGATGTGAAGTCAAAATGTTAAAGAATGATCAAGAGAAGAGAAGAAAGAAAGAAGAACTTGTTGTATGAAGTGAAGATATCATTATTCAAGTTCTAAGATTGATGCTAGAGGTTTCCAAGGTCATATGGAAGTTGGAATGGCTCAATTTGAAGTTAAAATCAGCAAAAATCAGCTCGGATGAGAAAACTCGAGTTTGGAACACAAAACTCGAGTTTGGGACTCAATACTTGAGTATGCAAGTGAATACTCGAGTATGCAAGTGAAAACTCACCTCCGGGCGTCTCTCGGACAAGGAAAACTCGAGTATGCAAGTGTATACTCGAGTATGCAGCGTGATCAACTCTTCAGCAACTCTGTTTCACATTTAGCACGGGCGAGGTCTGGTAATTCGATGATATCTCCCAGACCAGAGATCAGATTGAAGTAAAACCAGTGGCATATGAAACTAGACATCTAAAGCGTCATTTTAATATAAAATCAAGTCCAAAGGTGTCAAGATCAAGGAGCTATGATTTTTACAAGTTTCCACAAGAATCAACGTCACACACAGCAAACACCTTCGGTATTTTGAGTGTATCTCACAAACTACAAATCCGATTGAGCTAAAATCAGTGGCATATGAAAATAGACTCAAAGAGATTTCCATCAAGAGTTGAATGGACCAAAACGGAGTTCAGACCAGGGAGATATGGCCCTCAAAAGTTGACAGATAATTTCAAGAGAACAATCAAATTTGTTGAACTTAAGTGCAAGTATGCTATACTCCGAGTATAGGTATCCATACTCGAGTAAAGGCTTCCAGAAAGCAACCAAGATTTTCAAATTAAGTCAATACTTATGGGTAGCCATACTTATTGGAGTATGTAAAAAGTATTTTTCAAACAAAGTTGCATACTCGAGTAAATGTATGCATACTCGAGTATAGGTCTTCCGGAATGCTCCAAACATTTTATAACTAAGTGCATACTCGAGTAATGGTTTTCATGCTCGAGTATTGAGCTCTAAAACTGTTTTTCAACTTGGCACTTGTTCTTGCTTACTCAAGTATACAAATGGATACTCCAAGTAGAGGCATTTTGAACTTAGAATTTTTCAAACAAAGTTGCCATACTCGAGTAAGCCACTTATACTCGAGTATAGATCTTGTTTTTCAAACACAAGTCATGTTGGTTTGCCTCTCGAAAGGTACATACTCAAGTATCCCATTGGATACTTCCAGTATGGTCACTTGTACACAATGTGCCATACTCGAGTATACATGAACTTACTCCAGTATACAACGGTAAAAACTGATTTTTGAATTATACGAATTTGCAAATCATTGTTGTTTGATCTTATTGCTTCCATAATTCATTCAATCATATTCCTAACTATGTTTAACAAGTTTGTTGAGTGAATTTCATTAAGATCAGATGAAGATTATTGAAGGTCAAAGCCATAAAGCAAAAAGGTGCTCGGTGCATTTAATGCACTTCGCAAATCAACCTCCTTTTGGTTAATCCATCCGAGCACGCATTCTCAACGTTCAAAAATACTTTCTTCATCAAGCAAACTCTTCTCCAACGGGCAAATTTCGAGAGAGCCACCTCGATCAATTAATCACCGGGAATAAGCAAAAACTAGAGAGAGAAGAAGACCAAAGCTCAACCCAAACCTTGTCCGAGATAGGCAACGGCTATAAACGGTCATATGAAGTTCCCTACCTATAAAAGAGGACATATTCAAGCAGAAAAAATGTGGAGAAACAAGCTTACACTTCCAACATGCCGATACTCGCTCTCATATCATTTGCACTATGTTTTTCATGTTTAGATAACTTAGAGAGTGAAGTGATTTGTATTTGATCCTCGGTGTTTATCTATTCACTTCTAAGAGAGAAGATTTATTGTAATCATTCTATTCTTCTGAGAGTTACTCAAGATTGGGTGATCTTGAGAGAGAAACACATTGTAACCTTACATTGTGTAAGGGGGAGTATCTCGGTGAGAGATTTGGCTTCACAAGTGCCTGGGTGAACTTGTGGTTTGTAAAGGCTTCTCTTGTGCCCGGATTAAACAAGAGGATAGTGGATTGAAAATCTCAAGTGGAGCTTGAGACCGGACGTAGGTCAAGGATTGGGCCGAACCAGGATAAATCTTGCACATTCTCTTCCCTTCTCTTACATTATCTCTTATATTTCCGAATGTCTATACATGTTTGAATGATATCTATTGTTTTATAATTATCATTGTCATTCAAACTCATTGCTTTTCAAAGTTAAAATTTTTATAAACCCAATTTTCAAAGTTCCTAAGTTTTATTAAACACGCCATAGACAAAGTATGGTTACCCGGAGGAGATGGAACAGACGGTGGCCAAATTAAGTGAGGATGCAGCGGCTAAAGATGAGCCAATCGAGATGAGGCTGCTTTTGAGCAATCGTCCGTAGACCAATGTTCCCTTCACACATTCACCTGCACACGTGCGCAAAGAGAGCAATAGAGGGAGCTGCATTGTTGGACAGTGAGAGCAACCTTGTGACCTATATGTGGAGGATCGTGATAGTCCTTCACGATTAGTTGCAAAAGGGACTATCCACAACTTATTGGGATCAATTGTACACCACCAACAAATGGCTGATGATGAAGTCAGAGTGTCAGTTGAAAAGGTGATCATCGATGCACCTTTCCCTCTCCCAACTGATCAGCTGAAGCTTGTAAGTGATGTCAAAGGAACCTTCATCTCTTGGCCAGTGAAGCTTGTACATGTCTCTACTCCTCCTCAAGCTTTATCCCCTCCTCCTCAAGTTCCATCCCCTTCTCCTCAAGTTCCACCCCTCCATCCTCCCACCCTCCTCAAGCTCATCCCCTCCTCAAGCTCAATCCCCTACTGCTAAGTTGACTACCACAGAAAAAATATCCGATATGGTGAAGAGGGGATATTTTAAAGATAAATCGTGGCCTATTAATGAAGTAGTAGGCGTCCCTCATCCTCTACCCATTCAAGTTGACACCATTGATGTTGAGTCCCTGCTGGTTCGTGGAAGTGAACTTACTGATGCAATTGTTCAAATTTTTATGAAGTAAGTATCTTCTTATATGAGTACATAATTTAAATGCATCGTTTAGACACACATACATATATACTAATTCCCCGATCGATGTCATTATTGTAGGTTCTTGCATCAAGAATTGGTTCAAAAGGGCGGGAGCAACGATTTTGAATTCTTGTGCCCCGTCTATGCAAGTGCAACATCCATGCGGAGAGACAGAGTACATATCAAAGAGGTTGTGTGAAGTGAGAAGAAAGGTGTACATGTTTCCATTCTTCCACGGTACATATCACAAATCTTGTCGCAATTCACTTAAATCGCTACATATATCATTGAGTACTTTACTCGCAGTGAGTTTTCAGCCGCCATCGGCGTTGGTCCTCATGTGCATGGAGGAGAATAAAGTTATCTTCTTATGCTTCACTCACAGCGATCCACTGCCTACGTTGACGCAGACCATCAATGAGTTAGCATGTCATTTTGATTCTCTTGTCTGAAATCTCTGCTATGAATTTTCAGTGAACATTATTGATAAATTTATGATTTTGATGATAGTGCCATGAGGACCTTCCAAATCGAGATAAAGAAAAAGCGTGGGTATCATCAGGCCAAAGAGCCTAATTGGCTCACACCAAAAGTTGGTACAATATTTGTACACTGGCACACTGCCTTGTGAACTTGGTCAGTAAGCTATATATGCTCTTATATATATTTCTTGTTCTTTTTGGACCCGTCGGCAACCAAAGGAGTCCAATTTATGTGGCCCGTACGTCATGAAACACATGTATGATATTATCACGCAAGGAACGACTAAATTAATTGCAAAGGTAAATGTATTTGATGTTACATATTATGCACGCAAGTTAATTCAGTTTCTGGCTTAATGTTACATATGAAATTTGCACGCAAGTTAATTCAATTTCCGTTTTGATGTTACGAGATGTTTGACGCCCGATCCCTTTTCGATGATGAAGTACGGAGCACATACGCAATGTGTTTTGTGAATATCTCGTATGACCTGATCTTAAAGTCGACAATAATTAATGTCCTAAATTCATTTGTAAATATATCCTGTAGCAACAATAATCTTCTGTAATTTGTTTATTTTTTCGAACAATATTCATTTGTAAATATACATAAGGCAATGTAAATCAATAAATAAATTTGTTTAATTTTTCGAACAATTTTCTTGTGTCCATTTTGAGTTTCTGAATGTATTGGATGGTGGATAAAGCTATTTAGTGTTTGAAATTTGAGAAAGAACTCGAATTTTAGGACCGTATATTAATTAAACGTCCGGTCTTAAAAGTCCACGAGATTTTTAGGACCGTATATTAATTAAAAGTCCGGTCTTAAAAGTCCTAATAAACGTTCCTAAAAGTCTTCAAAAATATGAGACTTTTAGGATCGTATAGATAAAAGTCTTTTAGGATCGTATATTGAAAACATCCCGGTCCTAAAAGTCTTCGGTTTAAAAAATATCATACTTTTAGGATCGTATAGATAGACTTTTAGGACCGTATATTGTAAACATCCGATCCTAAAACTATTATGAGATCGTATATTATTTTACTGTCCGCTCCTAAAAGTCCTCTTATTTTTATTTTAAAATCTATGGCTTAACCTTTAGGACCATGTAATTGTTAAATGTCCGGTCTTTATAGTCTTCCTTAAATAGAAATGTTCACTCGCTTTTCGAGACAAATCATTATGGTTCAAGAAAACCGAGGTTACGCGTTCGCTCAAGCTAGGTCCTTCATTGTAGTCGATCTTACCTCTCCCGATTTTAGCAGCATTATCGGTTTCCCTTTTCTTTGTCTCTTTTCTTTTTGTCGGAAAAGAAGGAAGATATTGAAAAGGACACCTTGTTTCAAATCGGGGAGGTAAAACCGAGGACAACAATGGTCCAACATTGAGAAGAATTGTCATTGTGTTTGTTTTTATTCGAATAAGGTAAAAGATGTTTTTTGTTTTGTATGGTCTCTAAAAACATAAAAGGATAATGTTTTGTTTGTTTCTTTTTGTCGGAAAATGAAAGAGGATAATGAAAATGAAAGGAGAAATGGAAAGCAAAAACATTTATTATTTTTTTTTTGGGAGTCATAAAAACATTTACTCCTCCCCATCGGTGTCGGAGGGGAGGGAGTCATCGGAGAGGTCGTCATCTAAAGGATTGTACTCAACATCCCGGGCGTCGAGTATCGCGCTCGCTTATTGTTGACGGCGTTGTAGACCGAAAAAGATGGCCCATTCGTCGGTCTATGTTATCGACGCGGTCCAGGAGGTGGTGCATCATCTGTCTGAAGGACGGTTGCGGAGGCAGCGGAGGAGGAGGGTAAGGAGGAGGAAGAGGATTCAGAGGAATAGGAGGATATCGTGGTGGTTGAGAACCTCGTGGTCGTGGAGCAGCCATTACAGTTTTGGATGTAGAAGTGATGGAGAAGAATGTTGAAGAACGTAAAGTAACAACGTATTTAAATAGAGAACCCATCCTGAACAATGTGAAACGCCAGAAACTTTAATGAGAAGACGCATAGTTCATCAGAATACGAGGAAAGACGCCTAGTTGGGAAGCTTATCTGGAAGCTGAAGAGACTCTGATTCATTCAATTGAACAGAGTGTAGGGATACGGATACGATCTAATTTAATACCGGATATTATAAAAGATCCGTTCTTAAAACTAATATTTTTTCGAAAAAAATATTACTTAAAAAAAATTGAATTGAATTTTTTTTTTTTTTTTTGAATTTTAGGACCGAATAAACGATAAAATGTCGGTCTTAAAAGTAAGTTAATTGATTAAAAAATAAATAATAGATTTTAGGACCGCATATTTATAAAATTCACTCTTAAAGTACCTAACTTATCATCTTCACTACCTCGTAACTCCAAACAACGTACGTGGCTATTTTTTCGAAACAAATATTACTTTAAAAAAATTGAATTGAAAAAAAAATTAATGAATTTTAGGACCGGATAAATGATAAAATGTCGGTCTTAAAAGTAATTTATTGATTAAAAAAATACAAAATAGACTTTTAGGACCGCATATTTATAAAATCCGCTCTTAAAGTACCACTTATAATCTTCACTACCTCGTAACTCCGCACGACGTACGTGGCCATCTAGGAAGTGGGGAAATGCTCTTTGCCTTTATTAACTCCTCATACCTCTCTGCATGCCCCAAGTGCTTAAACCATGGTTAGATACAAGAGAACCGCTCGTAGGGGTAGACTTACTGGTGATGCTCGTGCCTTCCGTAGATCGTTATACGGTGCGCCTCCTCCAGCGAGAGTGCGTTCTATTGAGACTTAAGAGTCTCAGGTCATTGGACCCATTGTTATTTCTTCGGATGATGAAGAGATTGTCGTACCCCCTCCATCCTTCTACCGACCCTGTCTAAGCTGAGTGCCTCAGTATTCTTGAGGATGAAGAGATTGCCGGCCCTCGACCTTCGGACCATGAAGAGGTTCCGCTGCCCTCTCCAATGAGTTGGCCCCGCGCCCCTACCGCTGACCCCACTCCTCTTTTCTCTAATGATCCGCTGATATGAATAAGACAGGAACTTGCTGATATCCGGTGGGAAGTTAATGCTGCTCACGCCGATATCTGTATTCTTCGATCTTCCCTATTGGCGCAATCTTGATGTGAGACATTGTATTGATGTCATGCATGTGGAGAAAAACGTATGTGATAGTATTGTTGGCACGCTTCTCAACATACAAGGTAGTTCCAAGGATGGTGTGAAGGCAAGATTGGATCGATAGCAATGGGAATACGTGAAGAGTTACATCCAAGGCCACATGGTAACGTAACTTATTGTCCCCCGGCTTCTCATACATTGTCTAAGTATGAGAAACGAAGTTTTTGTGAGTGTTTACATGACACAAAAGTTCCCTCGAGGTATTCTTCAAATTTTAAGAGGCTTGTATCGATGAAGGACTTGAAAGTAGTAGGCCAAAAGTCTCATGATTGTCATGTCTTGATGCAACAGCTACTCGCAATAGCTATTTGAGGCATCGCCGAATATGATCTTCAGGCGTTTTGACTAGACTTTGTTTCTTCTTCAATGCGGTTTGTAGTAAAGTTTTCGAGATTGAAAAGTTGGATGAATTGGAGAACGAAGGATATCTTATCTTGTGCCACCTTGAGAAGCTTTTTGTTTCTACATTTTTTGACATCATGGTTCATCTAATTGTTCATCTAGTGAGGGAGATAAAGTTATGCGGCCCTATCCATTTATGGCGGATGTACCCAATTGAAAGATCTATGAAATTCCTAAAAGGGTATGTGAAGAACGCATACCGACGGAAAACATCTATTGTTCGAGATATGTTTCTCGAAGAAGCCATGGAATGTTGTCAAAATTATTTGGCCAAAGTAAGACATATTGGGCTTCCAAAACGTCGATGTTTGAAGGGGGTAGACGAGGGGCTTCAATAAAGAGTATGGATCCTGATGCATTGTCACAAGTCTACTTATACATCTTGAATAATGTTGATAAAGTTCAAGCCAACATAGCTGCACATAAAGAAGCTGTAAGGAAAGAAAATCATCGAATGACTGAACAAAGGTTGATTAGGGAGCATAACAGAACTTTTGCAAACTGGTTCAAACAAAAGGTCGAGGGAGAAGAACGTGTTCCTAATACAATCAAATGGTTAGCATGTGGTCCTGAGGTTGATGTCATAAGTTGAAATTCGTATGTGATCAATGGTTATACATTTTACACGAAGTCTCTAGATGATAGGAGCACGTCCCGGAAATGTGGTGTTATGTTAGAGGCTGAATCTATGCACTTCTCCAGTTCGAAAGACAAGAGGCCTTTATTGGCAGTCATGCCATATTATGGGGTTATTGAAGAGATTTGAGAGGTGGACTATGTGAAAATTAGATTTCCCATTTTCAAATGCAAATGGGTTAATGTCAATAATGGTGTTCGGATCGATCGGCTAGGATTTACATTAGTCGATGTCAATGGTAGAAGTTTTGGCGATGAACCTTTTATAAGGGCGACCCGGCAAAACAAGTGTTCTATATCACCGATCAAGAAAATAAAATGTGGTCTCGTAGCTCTCCAAGGAAAAATGGTCATTGATATTGATGAGGAAAGTCATTCAAATTATGGTCTTCCTGAGAGTACTCCATTTTCAAGGGGTCTAACGGACATGAACAAAGAAGATGAAGCGGATAATGAACCCGGCATAAGAAATGATCATCAAGAAGGGATATGGGAGGATATCACTTTATAAAAGAGTCTATTCATAAGGTAATATTCATATGCAGAATTCTTTGAAAACTTTAAGGTTTTACCTATACTATATTCCTTCTATGTTCATAAACAATGTCATTGACTATGAAATTTGTTCTTGTTTTATTTTTGTGGCAGGATCCGATCCAAATTAAAGGGGTATGTTATGGAAAAAGAGGATGTTACGTTGTTGGTGGGAATTAGATGAAGGCATGGTGGATATTATTTTGGACATGTTTGTTGTATTTGTAACTTATGTATTTGTAAGTAAGTTATCTTATTATATTAATTAATTTAGGTGTTGTAGTCATAGTATAATAATTAATTAAGAGGCCACATAACTCATGGTGAATAATATTTGTATTATTTTTCCCAATTCAATTTATTCAATAATTGTTCATAGCTTGTAGCTTAAAGTATCGACTTTTATGTGGTGGATTTGTGTGTAATACAATGGAAGAACAGAACAGGGGAAAATTCAGGAAAATTTAGACTGCAAATAAATACGCCGGTCTTAAATGTTCAGCTTTTAAGACCTAATGTATTTATTTTTCCGGTCTTAAAGGCCAGGTGTACACATTGACCGGTCTTAAAAGTTGGTCTTTTAAGACTGGTAAATTTATACATGCGGTCTAAAATAAAATTTTTAAGACCGCATTTATTTATCATCCAGTCTTGAAAGTCAGTCTTTTAATACCGCGTATAATTAGTCGGTCTTAGAAGTCGCTAACTTTAAGACCGTATTTATTTTTGTCCTATCTTAAAATTCGATCTTTTAAGAGTGGCCTAGTTATTAGCCGGTCTTAAAAGTTGAGTTTTAGGACCGAATAAAAAGTATTTCGGTTTATTTTAGTACGACTTTTAAGACCCAATGTTTTAAATGTCCGGTCTAAAATATTTTCTTTAAGACCGGTCGTAGTCCGGTCTTAAATGTAGACTTTTAATACCGGCTAGAACAAGACTGGTCGCGGGTCCGGTCTTACGATGCCTCTTTTGTCCGGTCTTAAAAGCCTTTTTTGCACTAGTGTTACCACTACACAGAAGTTGAGCTCAATTTGAAAAATGAAATTTCCAATTGCTCCAGGCTTTGAGCTATATAACTCATTTATGTTATTTATAAAAATATATAGATATATTTAGCAAAAATTACATTGAGGTCCCAGGCTCCCAAAAAAGACAAATTATTATTATCAAGTCCCATGAAATCATCAAAATGAGACAAAATCTCAAGGGACTTGTGGGCGATTTATTTGCAATGTAAAGAAGAATTTACCCTTACTTATCATTAGTGGCACACTAACTTGTCCATTGAGGTGTCCTAATTTGTTCTTGGTAGCACTGTTATTTGTTATGCCCTAATTTGTCAAATGATGCACCTTGAGTTGTCGTTAGTGGTACATTGATTAGTCAATTGAGACGTCATGACTTGTCACTGGTAGTACCGTAGCCAAAGTGCTCTGACTAGATGATAGAAAAATCCCTAAATATATGCATCAAAGAAAACAAATCACATATGTTAACTCATATATTTTGATTCAAACAACTTCATCATATATTAATAACAAATGCCTCATTTCAAATGATGATGGACGGCTTACTATTTCTCCAACTATCACCAATCCATTAAGGAATCATGGTTAAAAAAGAAAAAAGAAAAAAGAAAAGAAAAAACACCATTATGATTTATTTATTTTTCCTGAAGAGAAGAGGAAAGCACCTCCAAATTTTACTGATAGCCCTTACTTATGGTTGGGGAATTCCGTGCTTACATCAAATATTACTACAAACAAATGCAAACAATAGAAGGAGATTTTCTTACACCTAAAATCTTAATGCGAAGACATCACAACCCAAGAAAAAAAGAGAATATATTAGTAAAAGTCTTACAAATACAAAATGGAGAAAACAAAATAGAATGCATAAAAAAGAAAGAAAGAAAAACATTTAAATAAGGCCTTATTCAACTTTTTTTTAAACGGAGCTCTAGTGACTGAGGATCGGCCGCTTCCAGGCTTGAGCAGCCACCACTGGACAGCAATCGAAGCTCTAACGCCGACCACCAGAAATTAATGTGTTATTCATAGGAGGATTTCACTTCTTTATGAAGAGTTGCACACTTGTCCATGAGGAGTAGAACACTTGCAAATGTGGCTTGTTTAATTTGTGTTGTTCATTTGTATAATCCACTAGTTCATGAGAGCTGCATACTTGCAAATGAGACTTGTTGAATGTGTTGTTCATTTGTAAGTGTCAAGCTTCTCATGATCAAGTGAAATAGGCATATGAACAACACAAATTAATAGGTTAATAAGAAAACATAGAATCATGAACAAGTCTAATTTTCAAGTGTCCAGCTCTCCATGAATAAGTGGATTATACATATGAACAACAAAAATTGAACAAGTTGCATTTCCAATGTTCTATTCTTAATGCAAAAGTGGAATCTTCCATTCGGTGTGCTTTTAAATTGTTGCAATGCAGAATTCCAAAGATTAACTCCTTTATCACCCAAGTTAGAACCAATCACTTCTAAAGCTAATGGGAAGCGACACGAATAATGTACTGCACGATTGCAAACCTTCACATAGTTGGAATCCACATTTTCTTTTTTGAAGGCACACCAACTAAGCAACTTTAGAGATTCCTTTCTATTTAATCCCTTAACATCATACATGCTTTCAATACCATGACTTTTTAATAACTGCTTGTCTTTGGTGGTGATGATGATTCTACTTCCACTACCAAACCAATTACAACTTCCAGCAAGTGCTTTTAGTTGGTCCGATTTGTCAACATCATCAAGAATCAAAAGAATCTTCTTTTGACTAAGCCTACGTTGTATTATTGGAATCCCTTCATGATAATCACCAAAATTGAGATCTTTTGCCATGACTAATTTAGACAATAATGTCTCTTGAAGATGTGACAAGCCATTTGGCTCTGTAGATCGTTTTCTTACATTGGAAAGAAAACATAAGCCTTCAAAATTATCAGCAATGGAATTATATAAAGCTCTTGCAATGGTTGATTTTCCTATTCCACGAGCTCCCCAAATTCCTATCATTTTAGTTTTCTTAGTGGACCAAATATCTAAATAAGAGATAACTTCCTTCACTCGAGGTTCAAGACCAACGGGATAATTTGTAACATGTAAAGGCTCTTTGTTAACCCTCGTAGCAACTTCATTAGTGATCCTTTTAATACCCTCTTGTTCATTTGAAATCCTGACCAATTCGTAAGAAGTTAGCACTTTTAGTCAACTAAACATTATAATATGTCAATTTTAGGTATAAAAACTTGGTTCCATTCCCTATTCCTCCCAATAAGATGTAGTGTCATTCCTCACATAGTAGAAGATGAAATATGAGAGCGTTGTGGCATTATTTTAAATTGAATCCTAATTATTAGAATACTACTAAGTTTATAACCTAAAAGATAAAATAAAAGTATTTTTGCACACTTATAAATGTGTACTAATGGTGTTCCAGCTTGTTAGTGAAATTCAGCCGCTCTGCATATAAGGAGGAATACATCATGCTTGGTTACTGTTTCTCCTTTTTAGGAAAATAAAATTAAATACATGTTTCTCGATGAGTTTTTAAAGAAATAGTCAGCATATTTCTCAAAAATATTGTTACCCCAACTGAAAAAGAACTAAACTAGCCAAGGCGTCATAGAGCATGTTCGTTGTTGTAAGATGGAAATTGTAATTAACTGTTACTATAATAATAAGAGAAAGAGTAAGAAGATATACTTGGGTTTGAGATGACAGCCTTTGAGATCAGCGGCTTGAGACAGAGCCAACCTCCATTTTTCCACCTTGTGCCTCTCGTCTTCGAATCTTTTTTCCAGTTGAGCCAATGCTTTTGCATAGCTTTTTTTCGGATTTCGGAGTTCTGATGGATCAACATGATAAAATACAGGATAGATCAACCGACCTTCTTTCTTGAAGCACTCAATAATCTTTTCAAGTTCTCGCAAACAAAATGTTGAGTTTGCATAGTTTCCTGAGAAAACAATGATGGCTATTCTTGATTCTTCTATAGCTCTGAAAAGTGAAGGTGTGATATTTTCTCCGGTCCTAATACAGTCATCATCAAGAAAGACTTGAATTCCCCTTTGATGCAGAGCTTGATGCAGATGGCCGGTGAAACCTAAGAGAGTGTCTTTTCCATGGAAACTAAGGAAAACATCATAAGTCCATTTGGAAGTGATCGATGAGGATGCTGCTCGATGTGCCATGGCTGATGAAGATGAGGCGCAGGGCTTAATTAGAAACTGCTTAAGAGATCTCAGAGCACTGCAAAGAATCAAGCGTTGAGTTTCTAACGAATATGAGTTTTGAGGTGATTATAAAATAAAACTGAGTGAGCGTCTTTCCCATGGAAACACATCATAAGTCCATTTCCACACCCCCGAAGCTTCCTGGATATTTCCGCACCACGAAGCTTCCTGGACCACACATCCATTGTCTTGAAATTATAAAATGAAACTTCATATTCATAGGGTTTTTTGTTGTTTAAACATTTTCTTATATTTAAATACATTATTACTCACCATCCTTCCAATCAAAATATAAAATTAGGTGAAATATCATTTATATGTCTAAAATCATCTTTTAATTAGATTATTTCTTTTGCAGATCTAAACGTACAGATTATTAGCAAGGGGAAAATGACTTTTATTGCCTATGACTTTTGGGATAATAGTTAATTAACGTTATGTGATTTTTTTTTTTTAAAAAAGCTAGTTTGACCAAAACGTATTTAAATAATATATTAAAAAGTCTTTAAAAGATTTAAATATGAGAAAAAAGCTTTTAAAAAAAATTAGAGAAAGTTGCTTTTACCTGTAACTTGACCTTTGAACAATATGCAGTTATATATACAAAAAGCTATGCTAAACGTCATATTCTTGAATATAGAATATCTCATTTAAAAATGAAAGCAACAAGCAATTATGCAATTTAATTATTAAAGTTCAGTAAAGATTGAAAAGCTATCAACACCTTTACTTCTTTCATGATCAATTTTTCAAGGTTCTTTTCCTTAGTCGTAGACATCACTTTTGAAATGGACGGGACTTGTTAAATAAATCCAATAATTAATTTATTTTAACTCCAGATAATGATTAGCTCTAGCAACGATAAGCAGAAACCGGCGCCACAAATGTTAGTGTTTTCAATATAATTAATTAACTAATTCATAAAGACTTATATGGTCAAATAGTCAAGCTCTTTTGCATGGGTGTGATTGTGTGAATAGAATGATAAGTCCTGTTCCAAGCAATTAAATTAGACGTAAAGAACACCCCCCCCCCCCCCCCAAAAAACAACCAATATGCATTAATCGATTTACCTTTTTGCATTTCTGGCTCCAAACCATTTTCCTCAATTTCATCTTTCCTCTTTTCTCTCTCCCATCATTCACAAAATTTCTCTCATTATTTCTCCTCATTTTCAATTATTTACAACTATCTCTCATGGTTATTTCCTATAGCACTTCACACTATGTTCACCATTTTTTCATACATAGGGCGCATTTTGAAAAATATATATATATTAATAATTCAAATAATTTCGCAGTTATCGATCTGAAACCTTAATTATTAAGAGGTATGTGATTAAAAAGGCTATAAACTTCTATAAATAATCACTATCAAAATCTAAGACCTCAAAATGAAAAAGGTATGCATCTCTTTTATCCTTTCACCTTATCTTGTCGGGCATCTTCAGCTTTACTTTTTTTTTTTTTTTTTTTTTTTTTTCTCTCTCTCTCTACATCGCCCCCAAAACAGATGTATTGCAGCCTTGACTTAAAGCCCGTTTGGATTCTCTTATTTTTAAGGTAAAAGCTACTTTTTTAAAAAAAAAAAAAAGAGCTTTTAAAAAAACGCTAAAAACTGTTTAGTGATTATATAATTTTTTTAGCTTAAAAGTTACTTAAAAGTCAAATTAAAAATAAGTTGTTTGGCAAAATTTTTGTCATAAGCACTTTTTCTAATAAAAATTATCATGAAAAGTATATTATAAAATAGTGTTTAAACTATCAAAATATTTACAAAACAAAAATACTATGAGAATAGATTTGACAACAAATGAGCACAATCAAGAAATATCCAGCGGTCTTACAAATTGTCAACTAGTATTCCATTCACATGAAATCACCTATTTCTATTTTCCATTAATGTTGCTGCTATTTGATTTCAAACTCTATTCATATAACCATTATCTTCAATTCTTCTATGACTATGGATAGTCATTTCTTCATCAATGTTACATTCTTCTTGATCCTCAGGAATATAATCAGGATTAAGATCACACTTGTCAAACTCTTCATCATCAACATCAGACTTTCTAATGAAGTTATGAAGAGCTATTGTTGCAATAATAATTTTCTCCTGCTTGATTAATGAAAACGTCTTCATATCACGTAAGATATGCCACTTATTCTTCCAAACTCCAATTGTTCTCTCAATGACATTTCTTAGTGAGGAATGTGCATGATTGAAAACTTCTTGTAATCCATGAGGTTGACTGCAAACTCTATAATCAGGAATGTGATACCTTTCTGCTTTAAATGGTGCTAGATACCCTTTCATGTTAGAATATCCAGCATCTACTACATAATACTTCCCTAAAAAATTAAAATATTTATTATTAGTTCATGTAAAATTTCAATTAAATAAATATAAAACTGAAATAGTTTATATAGAAAAACAATAAATTGTACCTTCGGGAAGATAAGGGAGCACACTTTTCATTTCCTCAAGCACGAGATGAAAGAATACATGTATCATGTGCTTGTTCCCAGGCCAACCAACAATAGCAAAAGTGAATATCATATCAAAATTGCAAACTAACATGACATTATGTGTTGGGTATCCTTTCCTACCTATAAAATGAATTTGATCATTAGTAGGAGGAATGGCAGAATACGTGATCCATCTATAGAACCTATGCATCCTTGAAAAAAAGGCCAATATCTACTATCACCCATAATTTGTGATGGAACTTCTTTAAACTAAAAATCTGGAGGCCTCACAATTTCCTTCGCCAATGAACATAAACTATCTAGTACTTCACTAAACTTTCTACTTACCGTCTCTCCTGATTTTCCAAATTTATTTTGGACATTTCTATTTGTCTTACTATGTGCACATGTCCAAAGAAACATAGAAAGTGCCTCCTATGATGTCAATTCCCTAGATGGATGTAACCAACCCTTACTCACCAATATGTTTTCAAGTTCTAATACAACATTTGATTTCATCCTAAACATTCTGTAACTTTCACCTAGAGTGCTTAAGGTTTCCCGAACCCAGTTCCATCCATCAGAATAATTAAACAGGTTACCTTGCTTCTTTAAATGTTTCATGTAATGTAAATATGAAATTGTTGCTGCTCCATTCATTTCTCAACAAAACTTTGCACATTTTCTTCTCTTAACAATTCTTGATGATGATTCCATTTGTCTAGATGCCATGTATTATCTTCTAATAACTTCTTACCTAAAAAATGATAGAGACTATAAACATAAGTAAACAATAGTCCAAAAACATAAATATAATGTCATTCAAATATCAACCACAATAGTTTAACATGAGAATAAAAGGTATGAAATCAATCCAACAGTTAATATGAGATTAGCAAATATAAAATCAAATTCCAACCTAATCACTAGACCTTTTATCTAATTCATATTTGTACAAAATCTACCCTACAAGATCATCAATTGACTCTGAAAAGGAGATAATAATGATCCCTTCTTCTTGCACTCTAAGAAAATCTACTGCATAGAAAAATTGTTTGGCATCCAATTTCCCTTCAGCCTTCAAATTTCTCAGTATTTTAATGCCATCCGGAATGGACAAGTGTCCATTGATTTCAGATGTTTGTGACATTTCAACTGCTTCAGCTGCATTATGACTCTCTGCTGCATTGGCCATTCGGTCTAATGTTTTAAGCATGTTTGTTGCAATCCTACTCTTTTGCTTAGCCTTAGCCAATTTTTTTACTCATTGCTTCTAATGTCTTTTTTTTCCCTCTTGAGTTGGTTATTTACCATAGGGCTAGGATCTTCATCAGGATTGGTTTCTTCTTCATCATATTCAGAAATTTCCTCTAGGATAGTTGGATTGGTTTTTATGGCACTATCTTCACTCGATACACCTATTGCTGGGGTCCATGAACATTGACTTGTTGCCACTGTTTCCCCAAAGATGATTTCCAATTCCTCACGAAATTCTAGTCCTTGATATCGAAATCTTGCATATTTACTATTATCCTGCCCAATCATAAAAGAGAAACAAACTTTAGACAAACCCAAATTTTTAAATAAACATAAAATAACTAAAAACTTAAAAATTATAATGCTTACTTTTATCTTGGCTTCCCACCATGTATCATCAGCTACAATAGTTCCTGTCTCATGGTTCCATCCCAATCTTGTTTCTTTGCCCAATAACTGTTTCCATGCAGTCCAATCAAGCCTTTAAAAATCTAACCTAGTTTTCAATTGCTTTTGGTTATAGTTTTTATTAGCATGTTTATTAAATTCATCAACTACAACTTTACATCTGCTAGCTTTAAAACTAATTTCTGGTTTTCCACTAGTTTGAATCTCCTTTACACAAATTTCAAGTAAGTTCTTGGTAGTGCATCGATCCCACCTTGCACTGTGTTTTTCTTTGCTAGCCATAAACTGCAAAGCATTATTGAAGTGAAAAGAAAAAGATTTTATAAAAACAGAGTCTACTATGAAGGGAAGGACAAGTAATAAAATAGAGAAATTCATTGGGCAAAGAGACTGGCCCACGCATCTAGCATATGTATATATCAAGGTCTGTGCAGAATGCCATCCAATATTATTGAATAAATTCAGGATATTTACTATGCACCACAAGCAAGGTCAATTGAAATAAAAAAAAGCCAGATACAGAGTAGCTAATATCATAAGTACATTGGCTCATGCACAATTTCTTGGCAAATCTGTATTCCTGATTTGACTTGAGAGGTATCATATTCTTGATGCTTAACAAATACTAAAAAACACATTTTCCTATCCCCTCTTATATTAAGCCATGTTTCTGTATAAGCATACATCTTAATCAAAATATACACTTGAATTTACAGTTTTCTTTAGTGCCATATAAGCCTCCTCAACTTATCATCGCCACATTTTTTTCTAGTCATATTGTAGATGCACAGCTCAACACACATAAATTAACACAAATCAAACAAGGCCTTATGTTTTAAACATAGCTATGAGCAGGCCTTATATTAGCCAAGGCATGTAAATATAACACAAGGTAACCTGCAAATCCAACAGCAATCTACATCCAGAATTAGTACAAAGCTTATTTCAAGTCCCAATGACCATTTCAATCCCAATAAATTATTAGCAAACCCTTCATCTACTACAATTTCACAGCTTCAATGTATTAGATGTTAGCCTTGTGATTGTTTCTGAACATTAATGAAGGTCAAATGAAACAGTAAAGATTTCTGAGGTTCTTCATTTGTGGTTTCTGTTTCATTTGTTTACTTGCATACTGGACCAAAAGTATTTGTTGGTTATGATTAGTTTTGATGATGCCTTATATAGATGTCATTAAGAGCAAAAAGATTGTATATCATACTTATCTTGTATATTGACTAACTACAATATATTTGATGTAGATTAGTCCAAAATGAATTATGGAGATTAATCAAGATGAGAGATTGAAGAAGGAAGAACTTGCTCTATAGAATGAGAAAATCATCATACAAGTTCCTAGATTGATTCTAGAAGTCCCCACGATGATATGAAAGTTGGAACGGCTCAAACCGGAGTGAAAGTAAGCAATTTCAATGAGCTAACTCGAGCCAGGCAATTTACCTCGAGTTAGAACATCTAGCTACAGTGTTTTGGGCATCTAGGATGTTTACCTCGAGTCACACAACTCACCACCTCGAGTCAGGGTGATTTTTGAGTGATTTTCGCATCTGGAACAACTTAACTCGAGGCAACCAACTTACTGCCTCGAGTCAGGGCCTACCTCGAGTCAGAATTTCTTCTGCCTCAAGTTAAAGTGCATTTTCAGCAACTCCGGTGCACTCTGTTCCACGTTCAGCTCAGGCGACCTTTGGTAATTGGATGATATCTCTCAAACTAGGTATCGGATTGATACAAAACCAGTGGCATAAGAAACTAGACATCCAACACGTCATTTTGATATATAATATAAGTCAAAATGATCTCAGATAAGAGAGATATGAGTTTTACAAGTTGACACAAACATCACCGTCATAGTCAGAACCAAGCTTCAATGTTTTGAGTGTATCTCACAAACTACAAATCCAATTGAGCTAAAATCGGTGCCATTGGAAAGCTGACACACAGAGATTTCCATCAAGATTTGAATAAACCAAAAAGGATCTCAGACCAGGGAGATATGGTCCTCAAAAGTTGACACACGTGATTCTAGAGTCAATTCAGCATAGCCTCGGGTTTCTTCTACATCTCACTTTAGAGAGCACTTTTTACCTCGAGTTAAAGAGTCTACCTCGAGTTTTTAGAGCAGACAGAAAGATTGAACAATGGAGAAAGGTTTTTACCTCGAGTCAAATGGCCTTCCCGAGAGTTTGAACAATAGAGAGCAGTTTTTAACTCGAGTCGAAAGTGTTGCCTCGAGTCGATAATGTAGAAATCAATTTCAACGATGGATTAACTCGAGTCAAGTTTCCCAACCTCGAGTCTCAATCACTTACAACCAACTCCAAATGGACTCTCGTTACAAAGCAACCGGAGTTAATATTTTTGCCTCGAGTGTCCAGTTTAACTCAAGTCTCCATATTGTCACCTCGAGTCATGATCCCTGCAGCCTCGAGTCTGGGTCTTCTGATTTCATCACCAAATACTTCTTCACCTTGAGTCATCCATATGGTAGCCTCGAATCACGATCACCTCAAGTCTCAAGTCTCTGCACCTCGAGTCCATGCTCTTGAATTTCAAGTCAATATTCATTCTCCACCTCGAGTCTCTCGCCTCCCGCCTCGAGTCACGAGACAAACCTCGAGTCATCACTCCTTCCACCTCGAGTCTCGCCATTTACGAAATACATTTTCATTACGTAAACTCGAGTCAAGTCGATCCGCCTCCAAATAAAAGCCTACCTCGAGTTTCCATAAGTTCACCTCGAGTTAAAAAGCCTCCCGTTTGTGCATTTTGGATATTAAAGATTCATTAACTCGAGTCTCATTAGTATGCTACCTCGAGTTATCTCTTCTTCTCGTTTTAAAGAATTCATATTTGCAATTATGATTCTCTTGAAGAACATCCAAATGAATCCCAAAAGATCTTATACTACTTCTAAACATCATTCAACATTTATTGTGATATCATTAATCATAATGTTGAGTGATTTTCGATGATTTAGCAACGGCAATAGTTCCATAAAACAAAGATGAACAGAGACAACAGATTGAATCCAATTATGGCGAGATTGGCGCGAATGGTTAATTGCTAACAACGTTCATATTCAGATCCTTCAAACGGATCTTTCTCTCCAACTACTATAAATACACGAATGACTGAATTCATCAAGACGAATCGTATACACAAAGAAAAGTGCTCAAAGCGATCAATCTCTAGTCTCGATCATATCTTCGAATACCTCTACTCTATAAGAGAGGTTCATCATTTGTATTTACATTTGTTCAAATCTCAAGGTAGTGGTATCTTGAGTGTGGGTATACGATTACAACTTGTAAGGGGGAGTGAGTCCTAGTGAGAAAGGATCATTCTAAGTTGCAGAGTGTGTAATTGTATTTGTGAGATAGTGAAAATCCCAGAGTGTCTGGGTACTGGACGTAGGTCAAGAGTTCGACCGAACAAGTATAATTCCTCTGTGTCATTTCTCTTTTCCTTCTTACTGCTTTCATCGTTTATCCTCGTTTATCCATCATACGTCAAAAGAATTTTTGAGATCACCTATTCACCCCCCTCTAGGTGATATTCCACCTTCAGTATTGGCATTTTAAGCAAAGTTTTTTGAATTGCAGTGGCTGGAAAGAAATGGTAGATGAACAACTAGTGCAAGTATGATGATGTTACCCACCTTCATTTGGTAGCCATAAGGTTAATCCTGTTGTTTTTGCTCCTTTCTAATAATCTATTTGTTCTGGTGTAGAACACGTATGTCTAGCCTCTAGGACTAATGATTGGTCTATTTTGGATCGAATGGCTCCTCAAGGGTGTCTAGTGATACTACACCCTAGAGAAGGTTACCCACTGCTATCTATGACGAAGATAACACTGGGTATTTGTAAATCATTGTGCTACACATATATGGCCTTTCGCCAGAGGGGTGGGGTGTGTCACAGTGGGATTGAATTATAAGTAATGGAATAGAGTATGAATAGAGTGCACCTGGTGAATGCCCTCCTATTTATAGTGATCACTTAGGGTTTCAGTCTCCTATCCATCCTTTCACCTTCTCCCTGATTGTGTGCTTCCACGATCTGCATACTGTCCGCTCCACCGCCTGCACTATCCAGGATTATAGGCATGATCGTGAGATGATTGATACTTTACCAGATTGAGGATGATCTTGTCATAAAGTGCCCTTATTGGGCCTAAACTCTATTGGGCCCATTACATAGGTCCATAACACTATTAATATCTTAAATTGATTGTGGATTTTCTTATAATTATTTGTAGCTTTTGAAGGAACCCGAGATTTAGTAAATCCATCTGTTGTTGATGAAGAGGAAGAAGAAGGGCTTCCATCACCTCCTATGGATGAAGGGGCTCTCTTTGCGACTCAAACTACATCAATGGAGTTATCACAGGTACTGACCTCTTCTTTTACCATTTATCCTATATTTTTTCTTTTAGTTTTTGATGGTTAAAAACTGATTTTGATTTTCATGGTTGGATGTCGTTGCTGGATGGCTCAAAAACACAAAAGCCAATAAGAACCTATGCTTGAAGCATTCAAATGCAGCTTATATCGTTAAAGCAATTCATATGGATGCAAATAACCCACTGGTCCATTTTTACTTCCCGTTTTTGCCCCTTTTGCCCCAATAAGCCCTGAGCTTGAAAACGCACAGACAGGGAATCTCCAATGCAGTTTATAAGCAAATCCCCTCAACTCTCCTAACACACATTTGAACAGAAAGAAATCTCAAGAACCCCACCCACCATTTTTTGGTAGAAGAAAACACTCAAACAAAAATAAGCACAGATCTAGAAATCACAACCGGTAGAATTAAGGAAAAAGAAAATGCAAAACAGTTTGAAACTAACCGAGCAAAGGAGACGATGAAATCTGTGAGCAGCGGACCTCGACAGAGTGCTCACTGAGGCAAACAGGATCCTCGAGAAGGAGGCTCGATCGATCAGAGAAGGATCCTCGATTGGTTGGGATTGCGCCGTAGAAAACATCTACGCTTGCAAATGCAGACAAGGACGATAAATTGTCTCAATCGGGACCTCGAAACCTCTCTTGTTTTTAAAAGAAAAGAGCTTATAAAATAAGCTTCTCTCATGAGATTTTTTATAAAATCTTTTTTCTTTATTGTAAAATAAGCTCTTATAATTATAAGAGTTTTTGTAAAATCTTGTTTGGCCTAGCTTATACTTATAAGGAGAAATAAGCAAAAAATAAACTAGGTTAAACAGCACTTAGACTTAGTAGATGACATTTTTTTCTCTTTCTACCAACGTATGCTTCTTCGAAGGAAATACCCACAAAGCTTCTGGTGCGTTATTCGCTGGGTCGGCATGCCCCCACAACATGATCATTCCTAATTTTGAAAATCAGGCGAACCTGTTAAAATATTTTTTAAAAACACCATTACATTTTTTTATATAGAATAATTACTTTTTTAAGATAGGATAATAAAATTTTTTTTAGATTAAGTAATTAATTTTTTTAGCATAGAGTAATTAACAGTCGGGTCTAATAGATCTCGATAGGATTTTTAATAAGCCTAAGCTTGGCGCTTAATCAAAACAGAATTTTAAATAGACTTTGGCACGACCTTTTTTACTAACAAAGCCAGGCGATCATCCGGCCTATTTCTACCCCTAGTCAAAAGTCATTATACAAGTTGTGGACAAATTTCATGTCACCGCCTAAATTAACTAATTTTCTTAATTTTTGTAAAGTGGTTTAAAGGATTCTCTATATATAAAACCAAAATGAGTAAATAATATCCTCTTATATTTTTAAAATAATTTAATATCAATATTAATAGGCGTATAACATAATTTCATTTACAAAATTGGTTCTCCCCCACCCCACCCCAGATTAGCCCCCTTTTTCTGAGCATGAATGATCCACCCCCAAACTGCTTATGTTTTGAGTTTTAGTGGCACCATTTGATGAAGCATGGAGCAACGTTTAGTTGCGATTTGCAATATGATCAATAAAGCTTCCATGAGCCCTTAAAGCAGTAGTTGCATACTTGCATCAATGCTACATCTTTTTATTAGCGTGCTAAAATACATTATTGAATGGACAAAAAAGAAAGAAAGCGTATTAAAATTATGTATGGATAACAGTTTTATTTTATAATCACGTTTTTAAAATCTTAAGAAAGTAAACTTAATTCTCATGGATATTCATAAAACTTAGCCAAAACATGAGTTGAAGATGACAAGAGATGAAATGAAGAAATTAAATGGGGGAATGGCCATTGTGGAAGGAAGAACTAACAAAGTTTTGTTAAGCTGGGTGAGTTACGTATATTTGAACTATCGAAACCCGATTTGGACGATCTAGATTTAATTTTTTTAATAGTGATTTTTCAAATAAAAACCATTTCTTAAAATATAATAATAGTTAAAAGGTATATTTATTTTAAATACTCGTACCCATTAAAATAATTTTTTTAATAAAAATAAATACTTTTTGAAACAAAAATCTAATCCAAATTCTTGTATGGTCAAAAATCGGCCTTTTTTTCCTATTTGCTCCTTTTTAAATATCTAATTACCATTTTGCCCCTGTTTCCAAACTATTTCCCAATGTGCCCCACTTTAGTTGACTAAACCAAGGTTTAGTCGTCTAAAATGCGGGGCGTTGATTTTTTTTTGAATGCCCCCGCGATTTAGTCGACTAGCCCAAGTGGCTTAGTTGACTAAATAGCGACGGGGTTTTTTTTAAAAAAAAAAAAAAAAAAAAAAAAAACCGATATTTAGTCGACTAAGCCACTTAGGTTAGTCGACTAAATTGCGGCAGAGAGGTTTTTTTAAAAACACCCAACCGCGGCTATAGGAACCCTAATCGACTAAATTCCTCCCAAACCTCTCCCTCTCTGTTTTTTTCACCAAATCGTTGTTGAATCCGTTGGTGGGTTGCGGAGGAAACTTCAATCTATTGGCATTTGCATCGATATCGGTATGTTTTCATCTCCATTTCGGATTTCCATCGTAGTTTTTGCATTTATGCCAACCCCATTTGCGTTTGTTCGTTTTCTGCTTTCATTGGGTGGTTTTATTGTGTATCTTTGATTGTTTTCATCTTTGAGTATTGCTATATGATAAGAGTTCCATTATGATGCAAATGGGGTTTAAAAAAAACTCTCCTGTCACTGTTTAGTCGACTAAACCAAGATTTAGTCGACTAAATCGTGACAGGCAATCAAAAAAGCAACGGCCCACGTTTTAGTCGACTAAACCAAGGTTTAGTCGACTAAACAAGTGCACAATGGGATTAAACTTTGTGGTTTTTTGTTAAAATAATTATTGGTTGTTGTTTATACTGATTAATGTTTGTTTATGTCGCTTAGATGGTAATTTTTTCAAATAACTCATCTTCTTTGATTTTTTTTTTATGTTGATTGTGTTTGTTAGTGAAAATGATGAATATATATGTGAAATCGAGAATGATGAATGTTTCTTGTTTGTTGATGGTTTGTAATGTCCCTTTGTAGGTCTTTATTGTCATCATACGTCGTAGAGAACCTCCTTCAAATACCGGCAATGAGAGTGGGAGACAGATTAAGCACCGAGCGACCCGTGGGGCATCCTCCTCTAGGACACGGCAGCCACCGGAGGCTGAGCCCGTTGTTGACCTCCTGTTTGGTTATTTGTTTGAGAATAATGAAGTGCAACATGCACAATTCATGGCGAATCTTGCTACCAAACCCATTATCAAGCCAAAGTCATTAGACATGGCATTCTTTGCAGATGAAGGATTTGACATAGTGGCGATGTTGGGGACTTCCCATTTGACAGGGCTGGCGGAGATGACTTGTCCCTATTCAGAGGTTATGGTGAGAGCTTTCTACCATAACCTGAGCTACATAAATGGCGATCTGCAGTCTCGTGTCTGTGGGATTGACATACTGATGACGGCTCCCATCTAGACGACTCTAATGGGATTTGATTTTGATGCAGAGAATAGATACCAGTATGATGGGAATAGCAATGTAGTCATTGAGGGATTTAATCGAGATAAGGCTGTGCATGACGCCAGGAGGCCAGGAGGTCATAAACCTATAATTACTATGGGCCAGCTGACTGTTAGTTCCCGTATCATCTTCTACGTCATGACCCACATATTGTTTCCTCAGGGTTACAATCATTCGAGGGTGTTGGAGGGTGACATCCCTATTATATGGGTTGTTCGTCATGGCATTCCGGTGAATTAGAGGCACTAAATTTGCTGGATGATGTATAAGGCCAAACAAAAGAATACAGCTGCACTCTCATACGCCTATCTGGTTCAGAAGATATTGGAGCATTTTCGTGTTCTTGTGCACAATGAGCAAATGGTGAGCCAGAAAATGTGAAATGCTAGGTTTGGACAGCGGCTATTGGAGCAGTGTAAGATTGCCAAGGTGGCAAATGGTGTATGGCAATATATTGGTGTCGATGAGGATCTACTTGATGCTGGCCCAGTTCTACCCATTGTTCCTCCTAAGGTCCATGATGATGATGTCAATGTTCATATAGAGGACTTTGTTGAGCCGGACAGCGGATTCTCCCTTCGTGATGTCATGCAAGCCATCAATGCTAGCAGGAAATAGATGTCCCGAATGGAAGCCAAGCAGAATAAGAGGTGGAAGACAGAGGATGAAAGGTGACATGGATGCAGGGTCGAATCAAGGGGTTAGAGGATACGCTTGGTAAGTTGCAGATTGGACGCCGCTAGAAGAAGCCGATGACAATGACCAGGAGCCGGTATTGCTTGATGACGACGATGAGGATCCCGAGACATCTGAAGATGAAGATTAGATCTAGGGATTTTATGTTTGATGTTTGCTCTTTGACTTTATGTTTTATGCTTGGTCTCTCACTTGATGTTTTATTGTTTGTCAGCTTAAACTTTGTAAATTTGATCCAGAATTGGTGCTTCTTTTGTAATGAATGTTGATGCTTTCGCTTTAGATGATTTAACTTTGTCCATTTCGGTTTAGACGGTTTATTGTCCAATGAAACTCATTTTGGGACATTAGCAGGCCAAACCTATGTATCGCTTTAATTGTTGCCAAAATTACCTTCCCCAGTCACATTGACAGGTAAAAATGAGTTGGTAATGCTTTAGTGCAACAAAACATAAATCAGCAAGTGAGGGTGCCTTTGGACCTGGTTTAGTCGCTAAACCAGGTCCAAAGGCACCCTCACTTGCTGATTTAGGTTTGCTCTTGCACTAAAGCATTACCAACTCATTTTTACCTGTCAATGTGACTTAGGGAAGGTATTTTTGGCAACAATTAAGGGCGATACATAGGTTTGGTCCGCTAATGTCCCGAAACTAGTCAATGATTCGATACAACATAACAATTAGTGAATGGTTCAAATTTCCAAGTCATGACCCAAAAAAGTCATCATAAACTCAATACAGAACACGTTACAAAGAATTCAAGCTGGTCTAATCCTCGTTGGACATGTGCGGCTATTATAACCGGGTTGGTTGCAATTCCTACATCTTTGCTGACTGCTTGAGGGTTGAGACTCCACCCAATCCATCTCATTCTATATCCTTGTAGACTTTGGTCTTCCCCGTGTGCGTTACAAAGTTGCGTTTGGGATAAAAGTTGGTCCCTCTCCTTGTTGAATCAACAATTCATTACCTATCGGATACCAGTGTGCTGCATATACCTAACTAATGTAGGGGATAGTGAATACCGGGTCAACATAATTGTAATGGTTCAAATTTTCCATCTTGCATACTGCTAATATGTGACTGCAGGGATACCTTCTTGTTGTGAACCTCCCACATTGACATTTGTGATTGATCAAGTCAACCTTCATTATGTCACCGGTGACATGTGTTGATTGATTGTAAGCGTTCTCAACCTCATATAACTGTAAATCTCTGTCATAAAGTCGCACATGGTATGTGACTGTCAACTGGTCCATCCTTTGTAAGTCTTCTTCAACTTTTTTTGAGACTATCCTACCTGCAGCGATATGTTTGTTAATCTCAACACGCCTGGTGACAAAATATTCGACAAGTCTACTACAAGTCATCTTCACCAACGCCGTTATCGATAGATTATGTGCACCCCTTAGGACCTTGTTGACACACTCGGCTAGGTTAGTGGTCATGTGACCAAACCTCTGTCCGTCTTGATCATAGGACCTGCACCATTTCTCCTTTGGAAGCCGATCAAACCAGGTGACACACTGTGGGTTTGTATCAATAAACTCTTGAAACCTCATGTCAAACTGGATCTTTGAACTCATGCACCCCGCATAACAATGTAAACTCATAACAATGGCAACAAATCAATCATTACAAATATGTCAAAGAAGTAATTAAAATGTGAACTTTCATACCTAGTTTCATAACTATTTTCTTCAATTTCATATCCCTAAATCTAGTATTGAAGTTGCTCTCGACATGACGTAGGCAATACACATGATAGGCATATGGAGGCTGCCAATTCTGGTGATCTTTAACCGCCTTTATGATACTGGCATGACGGTCAGATATCAAACAAATGCCCGGCCTTTACGTCACATGATCACGTAGGAGACACAAAAACCACCACCAATCATCATACTTCTTACCGGAGGAACAACAAGAAAGGCAATGGGCGTGATCTTCCCATCCTCATCCCGTGAAGTCGCAATCAGCAGTACCTTTGTATTTTCCGCATGTAGGTGCCATCAATTTGAAGTATGGGCTTACAATATTTGAAGGTTTCTATGGTCTGGTGAAATGTCCAAAAAACCCTATGAAAGATGCGTTTGTCGCTATAAAAACGACGTTCGTCAAAACATTCATCGATATCAAGCCCGAAAACAACCCACATTACACCGAATCATGTATGTCGACCAATTGGGCAAGAATGCATATGATTCCTCCCAGTCACCAAATAACTTCACAATGGCCTTCATTTTCGCCTTCCAAGCCTTCTTGTATGTTACATTATATACATACAGACGTTGTATCCTCTCTTGTATCAGCACTAGTTTTAAAACTGGATCTTCTCTTAACATACCTGGTGAAAATAAAGTAAGTTCTAAATATTCTGTCAATAAACAAACCGAATGTAATTGCAAAAAAAAAAAAAAATAGAAAACCTACGATAATGGCTGCACATATAACATCTCGAATCTAGTTGCCTATGATCCCGGCAAGACTCGGTTCCGAGCGGGTGTGATCTTTACCCCACTTACGAACCACCCAACTATTTCCATTATTGGGGACCATTGCCCTCATATGCCAGGGACAACCGTCAGCATAATTTTGACACCTCATCATCAACCTACGCTCATCGCTTTTTTGAACTTTGGCTGTACAATGAGACTTCATGCAATACAATTTCACAAAGATGTTGCAATTCGGACTTAGAGGGAAACCGCGATACAAATATAATGGATCACCTAACTGCCAACCACCTTGCTTGTCATCATCACCATACAACATGTCCATGTCATCGTCACAGTACACCCAATTAATTTCAGAATAGTGCGGGCTTTCGTTCCAAAATGACTCACTCTCAGGCCCTACATCTGTCAATATGATTTTTTTGTCAGAACCACTAAATACATATTACAAATACAACTACAAATACAAATTTACTAACTTACCACTTCTAACTAGGTCAATAGGAAGCGGTGGCATTGTTTTGGTCCTCAGGTTTACTGGGTTCGTGCGAGCATCAAAATCACCCTCCACATCAGTATCTGATGTGTCACCTAGTGGAATAAACCTCTCAAATTCGTCCTCCTCATCGCTGTGCATATTCTCATCTTCCTCTTCATCCGTCAATGTTACCTGACTTAAGACTTGTGAAGGTGCAAATACACCGACAGGTCTGTCTTCTTGACCAAAATACTATGCAAATCTTGTATGCATGGGTATAGATGATGATTCACTAGATTCAAGCTCAACATATATCTCAATAAAATTTTGTGCTCACTGATTAGCAAATGCATCTATGACACACTCTACGTTTTCATCATCACATACATCGTTACTAATGTAGTATACATTATCCTTACCCACTATAGTCCACTTTGGCAATTAACCGATGAATGCATTGGCTGCCATGTAGCCCCAATTTTTGGTGAGTTCTTTCTTTGAGCTCATAGTGCGTAGTGCCTCGTTTGATTTTCATTATTTTTGTTTTTCCTTCAAATTGAACACCATCGGGACCTTCAAAATGCCTCCCACTATGGTAGATTACAGTAATGTGTGTGTTTGAACTTGAACTCATCATTCACACAAGAATTTATGAGCCGCAAAAGGGAGGGTTTCAGCTTACCAAAAAAAAAAAAGCCGAACAGAGTGAAACTACAACGATTACACAACAATAATACCTTGAACAACAATAACACTAAAACTGAGAAAAGAGAGAGTATTAGGGGGGGGGGCAAGGGTTGCTATATGGTAAGAGTTCCATTATGACGCAAATGGGGTTTTAAAAAAACCCCATGCCACTATTTAGTCGACTAAGCCACTTGGTTAGTCGACTAAATCTCGGGAGCAGTCAAAAAAATCAACGCCCCACGTTTTAGCCGACTAAACCTAGGGGCACATTGGGAAATAGTTTGGAAACAGGGGCAAAATGGTAATTAGTTATTTAAAACGGGGCAAATAGGGAAAAAAGCCTCAAAAATCTAACCGATATGGAGAGTCCGTTATGATTAGCTTTTACAAGTGCTTCGAGCCGGAGACCGATTGCACTAAAGTTAGTGTTGTCAATATAATTAATTAAGACTGGTATGGTCAAAAAGTCAAGTTAAAGTAAGGTTATTAAAACCGGACCGGTCAATAAACCTATCAAGTTCTTGGGTTCGTGGTCAGTGGGTCGACCGGAGTTAAACCGGACCAAACCGTGAGAAAATGAAAATTTAATGATTATTAATATATAAAAAATGAGGGAAATGTTCAAATTTCAAACTAAAAATGCATAGCAAAAGACGCAAAGCAGACTTTGAAATTGATGATTGATATGACCCATCACCCCAAAGGTTAAATTTAGTGGCCCAATGCATCCCCCAACCGATCTGTTTCCTTGGAATTTATACTCAACTTCATTACTAAAAAGATTTTAAAATTTACAATAATTAATAAAATATACAAAGATACAAAAGAAGAGAAATCAGATCATTCAGATGCGTGTACTGCTTAGTGATGAGACACATCACCGCCAATGCGTGTACAAGAGGATAAAATATAATTCCCTGGAGTTTTTCATTGTTCATCTTCATTCCCCATCCTTTCTTCATACCAGAGAAAGAGAGAGAGAGCGGAGAGCGCGAAAGAGGTGAGAACTGAGAAATTAGAAGAGAAAGCGAACCAGCGAACGCAGACCAGAACGCTCCGATCGTTGACGATATGGTGGAGAAAGCATAACTCCGATCTTCGACGGGGACCTCCAATCCCTCCACCAAACCAGATCGCGACAAAGCATAGCGCTGAAGCCTCGCACATAACCCAGATTATGATCTGGGTTGATTGTTGTTCCTCTCCGTCTTCCACTCCTTTTTTTTCAAATAGGCTATTGACCCCGGTTCTACCCATTTTCGGACCGATTAAATGGCCGGTTCGCCGATTTCCGATCAGAACCGACCGGTCCGATCCGGTTCTGATAACCATGAGTTAAAGTGGCATTGGGTGTGAATATAATGATAGTTCTGTTCCAAGCAATTAAATTAGACGTACTGAACCCAACCAATATAGTACATTTATGGACTCACCTTTTTGAATTTATGTCTCCGTACTCTTTTCTGAATTTCATCTTCCCTCTTTTCTCTCTCCCATCATTCAAGGAAATTTCTCTCAGTATCTCTCTTGCCTCTTTCGCATACCACCTCACGGTATTTTCACCATTTTTTCATACATTAGCCGCATTTTGACATAACAATATTAATAATTCAAATAATTTTGGAGCTACCAGCCTCAACGTAAATAAGTGTATTTGGTTTTTTTTTATAAGATACTTATTTATTTCTAAGGAACATTAATTACTTTTTTTATATATGTCCATAATTAATCAGGATAATGAGTGAGAGTAATAATAATATAATGTTCGAGTTTAGCGCAATTAGTAGGAGTAATATTGAAAGTTACTTAAATTGTAAGATAACTTTGTAAACTTTAACTATTTTTATTGGTTTGTGAGAATTGTTAGTTTGTGCCTTATAATAAAGACCAGAGAGAGGCCATAAACTTTTATAAAAAATATTTACCAAGTTGAAGGTGTAATTTTATCATAAACTTGTATGCTTAATCTTGCATTTATGTAGGTATTTTGGAAGAAAATTGGAGAATTTGAAACATGTCAGTTGAATCAGAATTAATATTTTTTTCAGGATTGGGAAAAATATCCATATTTTTAATCTATGATATTGATATATTATCAATCTATAGCTCATACTTCATATGAAAATCTAACTATAGGAAGTATTTTTGAAAACATAGTAAATATGAGAAATAAAAAATTAGAATATTCTGTTTAGAATTAAAAAAAAAAAAACCCAATTGATTTTTGCATATTTAGAATGGGAGAGAGTAGTGTATATGCATGCTGCCCATTTTGACTTGGAAGGCACTAAACGCCCTTATATATATATATAAACATAGTGCTTGAATTTAAAACAATCTAAGGCATCACCGGGCTAGTTCAAACCTAATGTTTGGAAAAATAAATTAAAAATGATTATGTAAAGCTAAGATAAGATAGTACTACCTCCAATCCTAATTATAAAACCTACTTGACTTTTTTTGGAGAGATTAAGAAAGCTAAATAAGTTACTTAATCATTTTATATGTTTTTGTCTTTAGATTAAATATTAGTTTATTAGTCAAACTAATTAGTACTTGACCTGGTGGTGGTGAGTGGTTGGCCTATGTGCTTGGCTATACCCATAAATTAGCTAGTTTATATAAGTAGAGCAAATCGTGTTTGTGGAATTTAACACTTTCATTAAACTAGGTAAGCTGAGTATATCTCAACCGTTCAAATCTGATTTGACGGTCTAGATTTATATTGTTAAATAATAATTTTTTAAATAAAAATCATTTTTAAAAAATATAATAATAGTTAAAAGTTATATTTATTTTAGATTTTATACCCATTAAAATAAAAATTCTATACCTTTTCTGAGAAATCAAATTTATACTTTCCAAATGAAATTTAGACAGATCATGATGATTAGCTCTCCGAGAGCTTGACAGCAAATTGGTTCCAAAAAAGTTAGTGTTTTCAATATAATTAATTAACAAATTTGTATTAAAAAAATTAACAAATTAATAAAGACTTGTATGGTCAAATAGTGAAGCTAAAGTGGCATGCGTGGGAATATAATGATGAGTTCTGTTCCAAGCAATTACGACGTACTGCACGCACCCACCAATATGCATTCATGTTTTCACCTTTTTTAATTTCTGTCTCCACACCTTTTTCTGAATTTCATCTTTCCTCTTTTCTCTCTCCCATCAATTTAAGGAAATTTCTCTCATTATTTCTCCTCATTTTCAATTATTCACTATTACTTCTTTGCTTTTTTTTTATAAGATACCAACAACTAAATATATATTTGATCCTTTTTATAAGGTTATTTTTTGTTCCGAAAGCACGTTAATTATTCTTTTTCTATGTATATCTGTAATTAATAAGGGTAATGGTGAGAATAATAATTAATATAAAATAAAAGTTTAGTGTAATTAGTAGGGGTAATATTAGAAGTTACTTAAATAGTAGGATAACTTTATTGATTTTAACTATTTCTATTAGTTTGTGAGAATTAGTAGTTTGTAACTTATAATAAGAATCAAATGGAGTATCTCTCTTAGCTCTATCGTATACCACCTCACGCTATTTTCACCTTTTTTCATACATTGGGCGCATTTTGATAAAAAAATATTAATAATTCAAATAATTTCGAAGGTATCTCAAGGAAATACCCACGAAGCTTCGTGGTGTGCCATATTCGCTGGGTCAGCATGGCCTGATGATGGCATCTAGAGCACGGCATGACCATTCCTTAATTTTGAGGGACGCGGCTTTCGTCCTATGCAGTTTTAAGTCTTCTACATAAAATAGTGCTGTTTTTTGGTACAAAAGTGAGTTGGTTCCCTCTTTTTTTCTTTAAAAAAATATATATTCTAGGCACTGACTGGTTAATGTTTTGCTTTCAACAAAATTTGCGACTTTTACACCAATTTAGGAAGCTCTAGGTTACTTTTACACATAAATTGTTGTTGGGCGCACTGGGGGATAATCACGTATTTTTACGGAGCAAATCTTTGCCATTAAAAGTCAATTCAACGATGGAGAAATTAAATGGAAAGGAAGAGAGCAGTTGGAATCATTTTCATTACCCATCCAAACTATAGGTAGAGAAAGCTTATATATAGACCGTCCAGATGAAATATCAAAAGTCAAGATTTAATTTTTTTTTAAACCAGTTATTTTTAATTGAAAAAAATGTTAGTTAAGATATTATCATTATTTTAGATTCTCTACCAATTAAAATATTTTTTTTAATAAAAATAAGAAATAAAAAAATTAAATCTGAATGGTCCAGGATGAGATGAGCTCTCCTTACCTATCGATAGGTAAGGAAACTTGTTCCTAAGAGAGGGTAGTAGAGATACTCTTTTCCCTTCCCTCACTCACTCCAATCCCAACTTTTCTGCTTCCCCCTATTCAAATTCCTTCCTTAATTTAGGACTTATATTTTAATTTATATATATTCATTCTTTATTCTAATTTCTTTGAATAAAATCTTCCCTTAACTCCCTCAAGTAAGGAATTTTTTCCGTTAAATTTTTTTTGTTTTTCAAAATAGAAAAACCAACTCAATTTTTCTCTTAAAATTTCTTAATAAAAAAAAGTTAACACCCCTTATTTAGTTTTTTTATTAGTCATATGTGTGTGTATATATAATTCCCTTTTTGTTATAATTTCTTTGACTAATAATCTCTCTTACTATCTTTATTTGGGATGCTTCTTTTTCTCCTTACCTGTATATAGACTCCCTGGCATTAATTATTTTCAAAGTAATGTCATGAAAATACTCTTATATTCCTTTTAACATGCATTTTCCCCATGAAAACAGTATTGGATATCCTCTAAAATTATTTGACTGTATATTATTCTATAATATAATATTATAATAAGTTCTATATGGAATTGTTTATGTATTTATATAGAATAATTTAATTAATTTTGAAAGGAATAATTGTTGTCCTATAATTTGTCATGTTCATTTTTGACCGGAATACGAGAGAAGAGTGCGCCATTAAGGAGTTGTTCAACGTGGAAAAGGTAGGAGCTGTACAATCTCCTTTGAAAATGTATAGTGCAATTTATCACTCACACGTTGATGTGAAATGTCACTTCTATTTGTATATATGCACATGATACTACTTCCCTCTCCCTGTTTGGAAGTAAGGCATAAGATATTCCCACTGATGGATTAATGAATTGAGTGCATATGTGTAACATTACAAAATTTGGGACAAGAGGTTTAGAAATAAAATTGAGATAAGAAAGCTATTAAGTTAGTATGAGTCAAAAGTCTTAAACTTATTTATGAGGAAAATCTTAAAATAGTTATTAAAAATTATTTTGGACCTAAAAAAAAATTTGGGAAAAATTATGAAATATTATTTTGAGGATCTACAATTATTATGAGGGAATTAATTACGAAAAAATTGGCATAAGTAATTTTAAAGCTTTTGTTTGGAATTTAGGACATTTTTTCCCGAAAATTTAAGGAAAAATAGGTAGAGGATAAGGATAATCTTTGGAGCAAAAATTTTAGAGTCAATATTTTATAGCCTAAAGAAGCTACTTGAGGAAGAAAAATCCTATACATAATTAATGATTAACTTCTAACATCTATCCAAACGGGTACTATCTCTTGAACTGATAGATGTTATTTTTTTGATTATTTTCTTAAGAATTATTATCATTTTGGGATAAAAATGTAAATGCGTTGACGTCACACACATAGCGCACAATTTTTCATCCGACTGAGTTTATTTTGCGATGGAGATAATTCTGTTCAACGTAAAACTCAGAAGTGAACAAGAGATATTCGGGGCTTTTTTTCCAATTTGCCCCTTTTTAAATAACTATTTAAGCATATGCCCCCTTTTCGAAACTATTTAAGATCTACCCCCTGTTTAGTCGACTAATACCCCTATTTAGTCGACTAAATCGCTGGGAACAATTTTTTTGAAGACACCCGATATTTAGTCGACTAAACCCCGAGGTTTAGTCGACTAAATCTCGGGGAATTTTTTTGAACACCCCGAGATTTAGTCGACTAAACCCGAGGTTTAGTCGACTAAATCGCGCGGGGGTGTTCATTTTTTTTGAACACCCGAGATTTAGTCGACTAAACCTCGGGGTTTAGTCGACTAAATCAGTCCCGTAGGCCAAATTTTTTTCAAAAACCCGCGGTTTAGTTGACTAAACCCGATGGTTTAGTCGACTAAACCATCCGGTAGGGCTTTTTAAAAGCCCCAAACGCGGCTCCACGAACCCTAATCGACTAAGGGAGCCGCATAAACCTCTCGTCCCCTCTCCTCCTCTCTTTTTTTCACTCAAACCTTGCTGAATCCATTGGTGGGTAGCGAAGGAAGCTTGATTCTAGTGTCATTTGCGTCGATTTTGGTATGTTCTCATCTCCATTTCGAATCTCCACCGTTGTTCTTGTTTTTATACAAACCCCATTTGTGTTTTTTCATTTTGTGCTCTCATTGGGTGATTTTCTTGTCTATGTTTGATTGATTTGTGTATGTTTGTTATGTTCTCATCTCCATTTCGAATTTCCGCCGTAGTTCTTGCGTTTATGCGAACCCCCATTTGCGTTTTTTTATGCGTTTTGTGGTTTGATTGGGTGATTTTGTTGTGTATGTTTGATTGATTTGAGTAATTACTTAGGATTTATGGATGAAAATGAGGAATGTACATGTGAAAGTGGAAATATTTACATCGGTTGATAATTTTTTTAATTTTGGATGAATTTCACTTTGTTTTTATCAATTTATTTCTTGTTCATTGTGTTTATTTGTTAAAATGATGAATGTTTGTTGTTTATAATGATTAATGTTTGTTTATGTTGCTTAGATGTTAAGTTTTTCGAAAACCCATATCCTTGAATGTTTCTTGTTTGTTGATGGTCTATAATGTCCATTTGTAGGTTGTTGTTGCCATCATGCGTCGTAGACAAGCTCCTTTTAACACCGACAATAAGCGTGGGAGGCGGATTAAGCAACGAGCGAACCGAATGTAAAGCTGGTTTAGGCAGGTGTGCTCTTGCCCCCACTTACATGTGAAAGTGGAAATATTTACATCGGTTGTATCAGAACTGGTTTTAAAGCTGGATCTTCTCTTAACATACCTAATGACAACAAAGCAAATTATACATGTACTTGTCAATAACCAAACCGAATGTAACTAAAAAACAAATGGAAAACCTACGATAATGGATGCACATATAACATCTCGAATCTAGCCGTCTATGATCCCGGCGAGATTCTGGTTTAGGCAAGTGCTCTTGCCCCCACTTACGCACCACCCAACAATTTCCATTCTTGGGGAGAATTGCCCTCATATACCGGGGACAACCGTCAGCATGGTTTCGACACTGCATCACAAACCTATTCTCATCGCTTTTTGCAACTTTGGCCGTACGATGAGACTTCATGCAAGATAATTTCACGGCATATTGCATTTCAGACTTAGAATGAAACTGCTGATACAGATATAATGGATCACCTAAATGCCAACCACCTTGCCGCTCATCACCACCATACAACATGTCCATGTCATCGTCACAGTGCGCCTCATTAATGGAGGAATAGTGCGGGCTTTCATTCCAAAATGGCTCACTCTCAGGCCCTACATCTATCAATTAATATTTTCTTTGTCAGAACCACTAAATAAAAATTACAAATACAAGTACAAGTTTACTAACTTACCACTTCTAACTAGGTTAACACGAAGCGGTGGCATTGTTGCGGTACTCCTGTTTACTGGGTTCGTGCGAGCATCAAAATCACCCTCTACATCAGTGTCTGAGTTGTCACCTAGTGGAATAAACCTCTCAAATTCGTCCTCCTCATCGCTATGCATATTCCCATATTCCTCATCCTCCTCTTCCTCCTCATCCGTCAATGTTACCCGACTTAAGACTTGTGAAGGTGCGTATACACCGACATGTGTATGTCTTCTTCACCAAAATACCGAGATCTTGTATGCATGGGTATAGATGATGATTCACCAGATTCAAGCTCAACATATATCTCAATAAAATTTTGTGCTCTTCGATTAGTAAATGCATCTATGACACACTATACGTCTTCATCATCACATACATCGTTACTAATGTAGTATATACTATCCTTACCTACTATAGTCTCCACTTTGGCAATTAACCGATGAATGCATTGTCTTCTATGTAGCCCCAATTTTTGATGAATTCTTTCTTTGAGCTCGTTGTACGTAGTTCCCCGTTTGATTTTCATCATTTTCATTTTTCCTTCAAATTGAATACCATCGGGACCTATAAAATGCCTCCCACTATAGTAAATTACAGTAACGTGTGTGTTTGGACTTGAACTCATCCTTCACACCAAAATTTGGGAGCTGAAAAACGAAGGGTTTCAGGTTACAAACAAAAACAAGAGCTTAACAAAGTGAAACTACAAAGATTACACAACAATCATACCTTCAACTAGGTGGAATCGTATTAAACCTTGATGGGCTGCACTAAAACTGAGAAAAGAGAGAGTAAAGAGAGAGTATTGGAAGGGGAAAGGGGTGTTTAGTCGATTAGGGTTTGTGGAGCAGCGTTTGGGGCTTTTAAAAAAGCCCTTTGGACTGGTTTAGTCGACTAAACCCGATGGACCGCGGGTTTTTGAAAAAATTTGGCCTCTGGGCTGATTTAGTCGACTAAACCTCAGGGTTTAGTCGACTAAATATCGGGTGTCTTCAAAAAAAATTGTTCCCCGCGATTTAGTCGACTAAATAGGGGTATTAGTCGACTAAACAGGGGTAGATGCTTAAATAGTTTCGAAACAGGGGCATATACTTAAATAGTTATTTAAAAAGGGGCAAATTGGAAAAAAAAGCCAGATATTCGGCGTCATTAAGTTGTGTGGGTCCCATTTGAATAGTCTTATAGTCAGGTTCTTTTTGTCCTTTTGGTTTTTGGACATGGAGTTTTTTTTTTTTTTTTTTGATATAATGGACATGGAGTTTTGTAAAGGCTATATTTGTATGGCGTGTTTATAGCGGTTGTGGTATGGATTTGGGCCGGTTCATGCGACTAAGCCCGTTCTGTGATGGTCATGTGAGACCTGGAAGTAAGGCTGGGTGGTGGGTTGGGCGTGGTTCTATGATGGTCATGTGAGACCAGGAAGTAAGGTAGTCTCTCTGCTCATAATTATAGAACATATTTACCTAACTTTGAAGAGATTAAGGGCCTGTTAGGTTTGAGGGAAGGAGAGGAGAGAGAGATTTTTTTTTCCCTCTAATCTTTATTAAATGGCCCATGGAAACTTTTCAATATTTCAAATTAACAAAAAAAGAATATTCTTCTCATTAATATCAATTTGGTCAATATACTTCTTTCTATTCTTTCCCTTCAAACCAAACAGATAATAGTTAAATTAGTTAATTATATTTGATTGTTTTTATAAAATACCCTTATTTAACATTTAAAAGTGTATCATTTTTAGCCATGGTGCCTCTGAATCCATCAACAATGAATCTTGCGGCCTCCTTTTCAACAAAAAATTGTTTAAAATTATTTTGTTTAAAAATTAAAAAAAAAAACAATAGAATTGAGGTGTATGTGACATTAATGAGATACTCCCCCGGTCCTAATTATAGGAACACATTTAGAGTTGGTTTTGGTCCTAATTATAAGAACACATTTTAACTTTTGTCAATTTTTTCCTATAATACCCCTATTTATACTTTTTCAATAATAATTAAAGACAATGATAATTTAATAATAAACCTATATATTTTGTAAAGTAAATAATGTTTACAACTCATTAATGTTATATACACCTCAATTATAATTTTTTTTATAAAATAATTGAGCAATTTTTGTTATTTTTTTCCCCATATCACCCCTACTATAATACTTCTTCCACAAGAATTAATTTAACAACACACTTATATTCTATTAAGTGAGAGATTTTACTTTATTTTTTATTTTTATTCCAAGGAGATTTCATTTCTCCCCTCCTAAAAGAAATTCATTTATTGCTTATATAAAATTTGACACCCACTATAATATTAATAAAATTGAACTTGATTGGGCTTACTGTTAAAATTGATTTTCTCTGAATATGACTCCGATTATTGGTACCAATTTTTATTATCCATCGCTTTACCTTGAATTTGTACCAACTGCACGGGCTCAGATTTAGCTAAATTTATCTTAATGTAATTTTCAATTTTAAGCTGGGGTATTTTCGGAAAATAATTATAATCAACTAACTTAACTTCTCTCATTAATCTCTCCAAATTCTGGTAAATAGTTCTTATAATTAGGACCGGATGGAGTATTAATTTAATCTTTAGAAAATAAAGCTGAAGAAATATTTTTCAGGTATTATCTTTATGATTTGTGTATATCCATGTCATGATGATATGGTGATATTATTTTTAATTTGTTTTCCTAAACATTAAGTAGGTTTAAACTGGCGGGTTACGCCTTAGCTTTTTTTGAAGCATTATTTGTAAATGATCGATGAGGATGTTGCTCGATGTCTTGGGTTAGGTTTCTCTCATCATCATTTCTCATAATATCTAAATCATATCCATCCAATCAATCTAAAAAGTCACATTATTATTAAGATATTTCTTTCGTAGATCTAAACGTATAGATTTGCAAGGGAGAAATGACTTTTATTCCCTATGACTTTGGGGATAGAAGTTAATTAACCTTATGTGATTTAAATTGATTAATTTATGGAGATTTACTGAAAAATGGCAGAGGCCTTATCTAGGGCTCTGAAATTTGCAATATAATTATATCCAACTGAAATAATCAAAACTAAAATCAGGTGTGCACTTACCCTTCAATTTGTCTTTTTAACTACAGAGAAGTATTACGATTTTCCCCCATGCATTCTCTCTCATTCACCATCTTTATAAATAAGTATATTTGGAAAAAACATTACATTTCTGACACACTTATTTTTGTTTAACTAATCTTAAACAACATTTTAATTTGAGTGACCTTAGTAGCCGTTGCTTATAAAAATGTAACGAAAGGAAGTTTAAACTAATAATTGGAATAAGGGATCATATCAGGGCTACCTGGAATCCATCTGAATGGTTCGAGTTTTCCAGCCAAATATCCTCATCATTATCAAGGCATTGTTCTAAGAGAAACCCATAATCACAAATGTGGAGCCTTTGTAGGGAAGGAGGCATAATTTCTCCTTCTCTATTTGTAATTCTTGAGAGATTAGATGATTAATTATTTAATATTTTGTACATTAATAATTTGATAGATAAATTGCAAAATATTGTTAGATAAATTTAATTAAAGAAATTTGTGAGAATAGTAATTAGTGAATTGATAAAAATATTTTGTGAAATATGTTGTATATTATTATTTATAAAGTACCCTAAGATAGATAAGATAAGCTTAAATAGAGAATAATAATTAATTCACTAATTAATTAGTTAGAGAATAATTAATTAGTGACTTAATAATGTATTGTGTTATTATAAATTTTTATTAGTCAAATGGACGTGTAGATCATCCATTTAATTTATGTGACTTTGTGTTAAATAAGGGTATCTGAAGTTGCTTGATTTAATAATATAAGACAATGGTGCTGGTGTTTTGACTTGTTCTTGGAAATACACAAGGTGTTCTACAAAATGTTGGAGAGAAAGGAAACTTAATTGGATATATGTTGTTATGGTTTTCTGAGGGAGAAGAATTTGAATTCTATTTTAAGTTGACTGTGATCTAGACCTTACCAAAAAGAAGAAGGGAAATTTGGATGAATTATGATTTCATAAAGTGGCTTGGATAGTGCTTTAAGATAGGTGGACTTGAACATTTTTAATGCCTGCTCTGTGTTTGTCAAAATGCTTGAAAAAAGACATTATGTCCAAAGGAGTAGTTAAAGCCGATGATATCATTTTCTCCTGTTTTGTAAGTTATAATGAAATAGAAATTTTATGATTTATGTCGTTAATGCTTGTGTTGCAACATGCACATGTCCCGAATTAATTATATAGTAACGGACTGTCTAAATTTTATTATTTTATTTTTATATTATATGATCTTTGATAAAGCAAATGTGAGAGGGAGAACTGAAAATTGGCTGAGGAGGGATGTGTCATACAATAAAACAAAAGGCAGTTCAAGTTGTCATCATTTTGTGGGTTAGAGTGATTGGAAAGACAAGGAGAGAAACAATAGAAGTTACTAACTGATTTGATTTCATTCATTGGTATATGCATGTGCATGTGTGTGCGCATATAATATATATATATATATATATATATATATATATATATATAAAGCATATGAGAAGAAGTTGGAAATTCAATTTTTGAATGGTTTATAGAAATTATTTATATATTTTACTACAGCAAATTTTGTGAATTTAGAGGAATTAGACACAAAGAGCTTGTTATTCGTAGGTCTTATATATGTACTTGTTTTGTAGCCTTGAGCCACACTCAGTTATTTATCCTTATAAACTATATGTCCACACTTGTTTTCATTGCCTCCGGCTGTGTTTGGTTACTTACCTTCGTAGACTGTATGTTTACACTTGTTTTTATGGCCTCTAGTCGTGCTTGGGTACTTACCTCATGAATTGTGTGTCCTTCTGTTCTCCGTAAAATCATGGTGGGAGAGTATGATGTGGCAATGCTTTCTTTCTTCCAAGTACAAGCTTTTATTATTTTTTTCTTTTTTTTGTGTGTGGAAAAAAAGCTTCTATTTTTTGGTTCTCATCAAACCACTTTCCATTCTAATAATGTATACCCAACATCTCTGTAGTAGAAAATTTTAAATTCTCTTCATTTCCATTCCCTTCTCTTACTTTCCATCACACTCAATTCTTTGTACTAAAAGTGCCCCTAAGATCTAAGCTCCTAATTCTAATACATCACGACCCAAGAAAAAATGAGTATAATAGTAATAAAAGTCTTACAAATACAAGAAGACGCTAAAAAACAAATTAGTGACAAAATTTAGTAACGGGTTCCATCATTAAACTGATCTAGCGATAGAATTTAGGAATGGAGTTCTGTTGCTAAACTGATATAGTGGCGAAATTTTGATCGACGATGGAATTTAACAATGGAGTTCCATCTAAACAAGTTTAGGCAATAGAGTTCTATGACTACATTGATTTAGCGACGGAATTCAATTAGTGACAGTCTAAGGATGAAATTATCAAATTCAGTCTTCAATTAACTGTTGCTTTCAATGAGAAATGGACAACAACAACAAAAACCCATTAGAAGCAGGATATGAAAAATAAAAAATATCCAATGATCTCAGTGGGAAACCCATTATAAATGGAAGGTTATGAGTGTGATCCCTCTTATAACCTTCGATTGTTGGTGCCTTTTCCTTTAAAATAGTGGGAATTCCTATAAGGCCGAAGGGACTTAATTACTAAAAATTCTTTATAATAAATGATGAGGTATAGTCATTTTTCACATTGCAACTTGTTATTGCATGCTCTTCAGTTGTTATTAAGACTTTTTGCCAATCAAGTCCCTTCCTTGGGACCTCTATGGTAATTACCATGATACAATAAAATAAAATAGCAACCTATCTAATTTATCCTGATGCATCCTTTGAAAAATTTGATCATTGCCCTTAACTTTGTTGGTGATTGTGACTGTACATGAAGCATAAAATATTTTTAGTGAGGAATGTTTGTAGCCCCCTTAATTGAATTATACAGAGTCATATTTTCATATCATTATAGGGTATGTTTTGTTTGAGGTGAGGGAAGAATTGTTTGTTATCTTCTTTAGTTTTGTTGGAAGGAAGGAGAAGGGATAGATTCATGGGATGAGATACCTGGGGCTGACATATCCTCCAATAAGTCCCTGCCAAACATGTGACAACTATAAGTTTGAGAGTTGACAATTGTATTAATTCAATTATTATAAATGTAATCACATGATAATCAATAAACTAATTAATTTGGACATAATTTTGAATGAAGATGTGTCTGGGAATGTTATACTAGTAATTGGAATGAGGGATCATATCAGTGCACCTTAAATCCGTGCCACGTAAGCGGATGTGCGGAACGTGGGAGATTTGGAGCCAAAATTCGTCATCGTTGTAGCGGCATCGTTGAAAACAGCAACCTGAAATGACGAGCCTTCGTAGAGAATTGAAGTAGGCATCATTCCTCCTTCTGTTGTCTCAAGATCGGGGGAATCCAAAATTTGCAGTTCTTGAAGAGAGGTTAGATGTTGGAACCCCCTGCAATCAGATAGAGAAGAGATGAGAAGCTTAGTGATAGTTGGAAGGCGATGCCATTCCATATGACTTGATAATAACTTGATAATGACTTGAAAATGGCTCCATTTCTGGACATCCCTCTATGCATAGCTCTTGTAAATTTGGGAAAAGACGTTCCATGTCATCAAACAAGGACGTAATAAACTTGCAATAATGAATGGAAATCCTTGGGAGATAACAAAAAGGTGCCTTTGAAACCAAAACAAACTTGAGATTTTTACAATATGCTATAAGTAGCTGTTCCACTGATGGGGGCATATGAATCACTGGTAGTGGCGCAATACATCAGAACTATCCCGGACAATTAAATCTTCAATTTGCAACATTTCAGACAGATCAGAGACTCCAACATGGGCGCACCTGAAATTGCTAGAAAGCGTAGGTAAGGTGGTAATTCTTGCTCTTGCAACACTACTTTTTGACTTTCAATTATAAGTAATTGGTGAAGTTTTGGACACTTTTGGATAGGAGAAGCAAGCAGTGGACATGCTACAATTTACAGAAACTCTAAAGAAACATGTTGAAGAGCCAAATTTCCAATTATTTTGGGACAATCATCAAATCGAAGATTGCAGAATTTAGGAAAAGCTTCCATATCAACTGAATGCCATTCTTCCCAAGAGATCATACTTACAAAATCAAGATATTCAAGGGATGGAAATGGTACAAGTGAAGCACAATCATGTTCCTTGAAAAACTCAGAACCGATAGCCACCACACTTTGTAATCATTCAATAGTTAATAAACTTAGAGCAGGTATGCCCAAGGACAGGAATTCTCCAACAGCTTTGGCAGTTAATCAGCCTCAATTGAGTCACAACTCAGTCAAGTTGTAGTAGAATCGACTTCTGTTATGGATATAAATATTAGGCACATCCAAGGTGTGGCCTAACAAGAGGCAACCACTATTGCACAAATGTGATCGCAGAACATTTGGGTTTAGAGGCACAAGAGGCCCAGCAGTCCAAATCCTAACCCTAAGGTACCCTCTATAAATAGATAGTAAACCCTAAAGGTACACAGATTCTAAACTCTCTCTCTTTTACTATGCGGCTTATCACTGTGCACTCTCCCACTAAACACAACCCCCATCCCCCTTGGCGAAGAGCCTTCATATTAGTGTACAGTGATCCTCCATTCTCACTGGTATCTCATCCATGGATACCTAGGAGAGAGCTACTTGATCCTACATCAATATTCTAGTCCTTTGAGATTACACACTTATGTTCTCAGAACAGAACATTGGCGCTGTCCGTGGGGAATCCATAAATTTTTTATTCCCGCGACCAGAGATGGTCAATCATATGCGGTAAAGTATAATCCCAACGATAACTGAGGTGGAGGTCAAGACGGAGCAACTTTTAAAGGAGTTTAAGGAATGTTTCAATCGTCCGGTACATTGAGAAATTCAAAGATTTGCTTCGTGAAGAAACAGTCAGATGGTCGCTGCAAGAAACAATGTTCACCATCTCAACTGCCGTTGCATGGGCGATGGCTTGAAAATCCACCGCAACAAGATCAAAAATCAAGGAAGATGAGAGGCGTCTTTTTGGAAGGATCATCTCGATGCCCATTGTGCAGAACAGAAGGGGGGCATGCACTAACACTGTTCACCATCTTCTTTCCTTCATCGATGAGCCAATTAGGGAGCTGGCAAAATCAATCATCGTCTTCGTCTTCCTCAGAAGGAAGAGCAAGCCCAGAGTATTATCTAAGAGGACTGGTCAGCGCGGGCATCAACTTCTGAATCTGATGTTAAAATTAGAATTTTGAAGAAGGAGAATCCCATCTCATGTGTTAGGTTCTTAGCGTTGGAGTGAATTCCTTGATGAGAACTTTTAAGATCAGACCTCTCCTATTCCTTGTTGCTGGTTAGGTAACTACTGTTTTTAATTGTCAAGGTCTGTTGGATGCTCCTGTATTTGTGGGCAGTGCAATGGCTTCTATTGGACCTTAAGGAAGGCGACATGCATTTTATTGGAGAGACGACTATGAGTTTATCTCTCTGTTTTTGCTGAGAGCACATGTGATTCTATGCTTTGGGATGAAATCCATTTATTTATTTATTTATTAATGATTTTAGCTACGGAGGGCAAGCCCAGAGTATTTTGTCTCATTTGGAGGATTCCTTGTGGAATTATGTTGACAAATTGTAGCTGCCTCTTTTCAATTAATGGAAACTGCACGTTTAAATTTGTGGATTTAGTTTTTCATAACAGCCCACGAGTCAGCCCTTTTGTCGGATGAGGTGACGAGGTGAATAGTACGTTCAGAGTTGCAAAATTTGAAGATGATCAAAAGGCATATGTTGTGACGTTAAACCACTCAAGCTTGCTTTATAGACATGCTGGCATTGCGTGGACCAATTCAAGTGCATGCATTTCTCAATGTTGAGGTACCCCGAGATACCACAACATACCTCAAGAAAAATCACCACAGCGCTGGCCTCGTCATCATCATTTATCTGTAACGCAATCAATTCTGTAACGCAATCTGAGTTGCGGTCCAGACTATTGTTGTTAACTCCATCCGAGTTGCAAGGGTGTATGCCGAGATGTCCTGAACGCCGAGATAAGGAGGTGCCAAGATGAGGAGGTGCCGAGATGAGGAGGTTCCAAGATCCAATGTCGGAATGCCGACATGCTCTCTAATTTAGTGAACAAGAGACCGTGGAGTTCTTGCTATGCTCAAGAAAGTTGAAACTTATCATCCGACACCAATCTCGCATGAGGTGGAGGGAATGAGTTTTCACGAACCGCATCATCATCATCATTAAACGGAGATTCCAGGAATTTTCCCATGTAACTCATCCCAATTTTTGCTTCAGTTACGGAGCCGAGATGCCAATATGACCAGATGGAAATTTTAGAGAAGGGTGTATGCCAAGATGTGCATGGTGCCGAGATTCCGAGATGCCGAGATACCGACAGTGTTGACTAAAAGTCAAAACTTTGTGGGAGACTTACATATATTCCTGAGGTTCAGAGAATGCCGGGATGAAGATTTAATACTGTCCTGAGATGCCGAGATGGTTTTCTTTTCCACTAAGTGCAAGACCTTCTCACAAACGGTCAGCTAGCATTGGTGGTACCGTTGATTTCTTCCTACATAGAGATGAGCAGGTATGAACTCGGTGAATGAACTCGGCAATTTATCTGTTGCTATAAATGCTTTCATGAGCAGGTATGATGAATTGCAAGAGCATCTGGAATTCATCGGCAAAGCCATTAACACGAAGCCCGAGTTCAAGATCAAGAACTTGTTTTTTTACCAGTACATCAGGAACTGTTAAATTCAGACACAGAATTGTTCCTGTTACGGAGCAAGCCTAAGGCCCAATGTCGAGACGGCCCAAATAAGGACGTATCCAAGATTTCGCAGCACCTATAATGTAGGAGGATCATATATTATAGGAGATCCGAACTTTGCACACCGGGGAGCATCCGGACTCTGTCTACGAGATATGTTCTCCTAGATACTCGCCCCAGATATCAGGAACAGCCGGGATATCTGCCACCAGAGCTCCTATAAATACAGAGGTCGATCACACAGGTGCACACGTTCTAACTTATACCTATTTTACCTTATGCAACACAGAGCACACACACCACCCCTCTGGCTTATGCCGTTATGTCTCGAACTACGTGGACTTTGATCCCACGTATTGGGTAAGTAGGCTCTAGGCTTGGCTCCTAGTCAAGTCCAACAAGTCCTGTTATCAGAACAGAACAGTTCCCATAGTCATCCTTCAGTGTTGGTGCCGTCCAACTGCTGGTCCAACCAGGGAGGTGGAGTAGGTTGGAAATGCTGGCCCCAAATGGGTTCCACCAATCAAATGGTTGTGTTCGTGCACCATAATTGAGTGATCAGATTTGCTCCACAAATTATCATGAGGTCCAACTCATGCAAATGGTGGAACGTGATTCCCTCTAAATTAAGGCAAAGAAAGAGATGTAATAACCCCAATAGAATGCCACACGTTTGGAGGAGTTACCGAAGAATTAGTGGCAGCATTAAGTTTGCATGAAAATGAATCTGGTGGAATCCGAGGAATTTAAATTGAGGTCCAGTGGTAGCTGATTCAAATTTCAGATGGATGTCCGCCTTGTAATACAAAGTTTTGCAACAAAATCCTAGATCGTGAGCACATCAAGTGCTGTGGCACATTAATCTGATGCTCAAAGAATTACATGTTCTTGTCAATTATTATTGGAGGAGCCAAGGAGCTGAATATATGCCTTTGCGGGCTATCATTGGACATGCTTCTGTTCATGATTGGGAATCTGAAGCTGTTTGGTCTTTATTCATTGAGAAACTCCATGATTATGGGGAATTTGAGGAGCTCCAAGGGTGTCATGAAATTTTTTCTGATGAGATAAGTGTAATTTCAAACCTTGCCTCCTGTTATTTGAATTTTTCAATTGTGAACATTGTTCATGCGTTGCAATCGATTTTTCTTCTTATCCAAGCCTGAAGATTTTTGGATACATAATAATTAAATCTTGGTTTATTGAGGAATTGGGTTCCGCATAAATCATTTGCCTTTGCCATCTAGATTAGACTCCACGTCACTTTTGGAGGTGACTGATTTTGTTTATTAGAGAAATACCTTCATTGGGTATAAAATCTGATGTGTATACTCTTAATATTGTCCATGCCATTTAAAGGCGATAGACTATGGGTTGCCAATTTTGGGGATTATGCTCGAATTGGATAAATGAATTATGCAGTATTGGTGACACAACTGCTGTAAGTGGCACAACTAAGAGCTTGGGTTCTTGTAACTAATATCAATTGTCAAGTGGCGTCCATGAAGAAGGCCATTGGATTGTTCTAATTACATTGTGCCGTGGCCCACATGAAGTTTGCAAGAATTTCCTTCTTCAAGAAAAATATGAAGAGCGTGATGCCAAAAACAAATGCCAACGTGGCGCTAAATTACATGGTGCAGAATTAAATGCTTGTCTTCTTCAAATTATATTCATGGATTTGACATAGGCAAAGGCATGCATATCTACAATTATGGCACAGATTTTTCTATTCACATTTGAAGAGGGGGATTTAATTGCATTAGGATCAATGAAGGATCTCCCACTGCAATCTTTGCCATCTGAAATGCCATTGGCTAAATCTAGAGAGGCGAAATAGAACTAGCTACAAAGTTAATATCTTGTCCTTAGTCATCGGAATGCCTGGAGACAACTTGCCAAAGAAGAGAAAAAGGGCATCTATTTAATAATCTTAAGCTTCCTGATCAATGGTAAATCTTCTAGATGAAAGTTTCAACAAAATTATTGAGTTAAAAGGATTGAAAGCTGAGATGTCAAATATCATTGAATGGGAGCAACGATCCGGAAAAATATGAATTCCAAGCATCTACTTGAGCAGATTCCTATTATTTCTATGCTTGGAGCTTTTAATTACATATCGGCATTGCTGTAGTCCAAATCCACAAGGAGAGAAGGCAGATCCCGGTTAACTGAATCTGGTTAAAATCGGGGATCCGTGTAAATTTTTGAAGGCGGCCCCAGTTATAACTGAATCTAGTTAAAATCCGGGATTCGGTTTACGTTAAGAAGACGGACCCGATTTGAACTGAATCTAGTTTAAATCCGGGATCCGTGATAATTTTTGAAGGCGGACCCGGTTACCTAAATCTAGTTTAAATCCGGGCTCCGTGTGCGATGGCAATGCCGCCAAGGCTAAACATGTAGGAATTAGAGGTACATAAACCCGTTTCTGAAAATCATGTCGAAGGAAAACATGTAGGAATATGAGGTGTATAAACCCGTTTCCAAAAATCATGTTCAAGTTGAACATGTAGGAATCCGAGGTACATAAACCCGTTTTCGAAAATCATGTTCAAGTTGGACATGTAGGAATCCGAGGTACATAAACCCGTTTCCGAAAATCATGTTCAAATTAAACATGTAGGAATCCGAGGTACATAAACTCGTTTCCGAAAATCATGTAAAGGTTACAACGTGCTTCCTTCGGAACACGGTAAAGCCGATGATCTCTGGTAAGTCACTCAGGCGGGTTGATAGCCCATGGGTGGTCCCAGACCTGTATTCTGCACAGTAAATTTCTGACTCTGGCCCAGTCATCAAATAAAGCTCGGACAAGTTCCGAAGGCGGAACCCGATTACACTGACTACAGTTAAAATCCGAGTTCCATATGAAATAAACCCTCACGACAGGGATGAAGGCAGACCCGATTACACCGAATCTGGTTAAAATCCGGGCTACGTGGAGAAACCAATTAAAACATGTGTCCATTGGAACGCGATAAAGTGGGCCCGATTAGCCAAATCTGGTTTAAATCCGGCTCGGTATGAATTTTTGAAGGCGAAGTCAATGCTAAACATGCATGAATGCGAGGTACACAAACCTGTTTTCATGAATCATGTCAAGTTTATATACATGCATGAATCCGAGGCACACAAACCCGTTTTCATGAATCATGTTAAGTTCAAATTCTAATCCGGATTGGGGGGCGATTAATTTTAATGTCAACCCGGATTTGGAGGCGATTGATTTTAATTTCAACCCAAATTTGGAGGCGATTGATTTCAATGTCAACCGGATTGGGGCGATTCATTTCAATGTCAACCCGGTTTGGGGTGATTCATTTTAATGTCAACCCGTATTGGAGGGCGATTCATCTTAATGACAACCGGATTGGAGGGCGTACATTTTAATGACAACCTGGATTGGCGGGCGATTCATTTAAATCAAGGCCCGAATCTAGTTTAAATCAGGGATCCGTGTAAATTTTTGAAGCCAGACCCACTTTAAACTGAGTCTGGTTTAAATCAGGGATCCATGTAAAGTGTTGAAGGAAGGCTCAGTTTAAACTGAATCTAGTTTAAATCAGGGATCCGTATAAAGTTTTGAAGGTGGAACTCGGTTAAACGGAATCTTGTTAAAATCCGGACTCAGTGTAAATCTCTAAAGTCGGACCAGTGAGCTGAATCTAGTTTAAATCCGGGCTTCGTGTACAGATCTAGGTTAAACCATAAATGCATCCTAGCAGCCTAGAGACCTGAACCACCGTGCTGGGGGCAACGGGTTGTTAGTGGAAAAGCGTGATTATCAATAGCTGGGATTAAGGCAAACCAGAACACAACAGTAAGTATTTTCCATTGAATGTGATTTGCTTACATATTATTAAATGCAGGAATGTAGACCGGATAATTATCCCGGGAAAATTTGCTACGAAAGCAAGCAAGGGATCTTATTTCTTCTCGCACAACCCGGATAAGTTGGATATATCTCAGCCAAGTCTGTGTTGCACATCAGACAATCAATACATCACGGCAGCTCAGAGACCTGAACTACCGGGCTGGGGGGCAACTGTTATGGATATAAATATTAGGCCCATCCAAGGTGTGGCCCAACAAGAGGCAACCACTATTGCACAGATGTGATCGCAGAACATTTGGGCTTAGAGGCACAAGAGGCCCAGTAGTCCAAACCCTAACCCTAAGGTACCCTCTATAAATAGATGGTAAACCCTAAAGGTACACAGATTCTGATTCTCTCTCTTTTACTATGCGGCTGATCACTGTGCACTCTCCCACTAAACACAACCCCCATCCCCCTTGACGAAGAGCCTTCATATTAGTGTACAGTGATCCTCCATTCTCACTGGTATCTCATCCATGGATACCTAGGAGAGAGCCACTTGATCCTACATCAATATTCTAGTCCTTTGAGACTACACACTTATGTTCTCAGAACAGAACAACTTCCTAACCAAGTTGCAAATGTTGTGCCCTTATAGCCTGCAATTTCCAAAAATCCTAAATCCCAAGGTTGAAGCTTGTTCATAATCCCCCCCCCCCAAAAAAAAAACAACCAAAACATAAATAAATACCATGAAACATGATTAAGAGAGTAAAAATAACATAAAATTTTTAAACATGTTAAAAAATATATAATAAAACTAAAGTTGCGGTGATGGCTACAATTGTAGCAACATTATATATATGGGAAAAACACTTTTCATGTTGTAGGAGAAGTGTATTCTCATGTCACACATATGAAATGGTAGGACCCACATATATATAATTAGCATTATATATATGTGGGTCCCACCATTTTATGTGTGTGTAGGAATCTTCTTCTTCTCATGAGCATGAAAAGTTTAAACCCTTATATATATATATATTCCTCCAAATTTGGCGCTCCGCTGTACCAAGAAAAAGGAAGTGTGAAGAGAAACATATTAGATTCACATTTTCTCTTTTTTTTTAAAATAACCGAACTTCCTTTATGTTTTCCTTTCTCTTTTTATTACAACTATATTCTTTTTTAGTTCTTCCAAAAATGAGTATAAATATATAAAGAAATAAGTCGATGACGAATGAAAGTTAAAAGCTTTAATTAGAAATAAGAATATCAACGGCAACATAAAAAGATGGGGAAGGAAAAAGAAAAACCTCGATAATGCATGGGGTTCTCTGTTAACTCTGTAGATTTTGTTGAGTTTAAATCCAAATTCATATCTTCCTCTAGTTCTTCCAAATCTTGTTGTCCTTGTATATTTTGCAACAAGTTGTGATCAATAATGCATCGTATATAGGGTCCACGATGAATTGAATATTTTCCAAGCTACTTTGTAGATTGTATACATAAACTCGAAAATAAATTTCCTTTTTGACTTCTATTTCCTGTGTTTTGCTCTCAATGGAAACATTCACTTCATTCCATTTATTTCCAAGAGGGAGTTCACTTTTAATCATGCTTTGCATATCACACACACACGTATGTATATTTGATTAGTCATTCATATTTTACGATAAATTGTTAGAACTGTCATGTTTTCATTTTCAGTGATATACTGTGAGAAGATAAATCGTTTGTAAGTGTTACATGCTAGTTATTTCGTAAGAACTTTCATTTTTGTCACAAAATTAATGACGATTAATAATTACGAGTTTACACCCTTTAAGTTTGTGTTTTCGTTGATATAAGGTTAGAAGACAAATCATTTGTAATTGTTATATGACAGTTGTTTCGTAAGAAACGTCACTTTTGTGATTCAATAAATGATAGTTAATAACTACAATAGTTATGCTTTTATTTTTGTGAATTTTGCTTATCTATACATGATGGTGCACATATTTAACCATTAGATTTTCGCACTATATATTCTGTGCGACCTCCGCCTCAACATACATGACATTTATTGACTGTAACTTTTATTTATTAAGTGTTTTATATGCCTAAATATGTAGTTAGTGATTTTTTTGGCCAAATAATCCATTTTTGAGGGATTTTAACACTTAATCATTTCTCTAGGCTAAAAATATTTATATATATATATATATATATATATATATTACAGGAACCTCTTTTCTATTTATTGGGACTTTGCATTATTATCATATTTCCTTTTAATTACTTATTCAAGTGATATTCAAAAATCCAAATTAGAATAAACCCAAGGCAAATTAATTACGATATAAAGAGTTTATTTATTACGATTTCGGGATGTTCATGCTAATCTAAATACCATAATACCTTAAAATTCCTATTTATTATTGTTACGTATAAGAACACATATGTCTAACCGACGGGTTAGTATATTGAAATTGGATCAGATGAATACCCTAAGATATCTATAAGGCAGATACCGAAGGGAATATGATTGCTCCAGGATATCTAAAAGGCAGATACCGAGGAGGATGTTGGATCACTGTGCACGTATATGGCGTTTAGCCAAAAGGGGGCGGGGTGTATGCACAGTGTTGGTTATGGTTAGTTTTGATGATGACAAATATACTTATCATTATTAAGAGCAAAAAGCTTGTATGATATATTTATCATATACATTGACTAACTGCTATATTTAATGTAGATTAGTCCAAGTTAAATTATGGAGAATGATCAAGAGAAGAAAAGAAAGAAAGAGTTAAATGAGTTAAATTATGCAGAATGTTCAAGAGAAGAAAAGAAAGAAAAAGTTGAGTTATGGAGATTAATCAAGAAGAGATAAGAGTTCACGAAGAAGAACTGCGAGAGGTTGTCAAGGAAGCAAGAAGTTATCAAAGTACTTTTGGAAATAATCAAGAAGAAGAGGAGAGATTGAAGAAGGAAGAGTTTGATGAATGGAATGAGAATATCATTGTTCAAGTTCTTTGATTGATACTAGAAGTCTCCACGATCAAATGGAAGTTGGAATGGCTCAATTCAGAGTTAAAACAAGCAAAAATGAGCTTCAGGATGATCTAGCTTGAGTAAAGAAGTCACAACTTGAGTCTACTACTTCGCTATAGTAATTTGCTCTTTTGGAATGATGAGTCAATAAGTGTTTTTGGACTAGTGATGCTACCAAAATTTAACTAAGCACCGCAAGTGTACGGGTCATGAAAATAGTGAGTGGCAAATCAAGGTCATCCCGAGAGACTCGTCAAACTAGTGATTAGGTGTTAAATTTCCTTTTTTCATTTAAGTTGAGCAAATCGAAATTGTATCCAAAAATAATAAGAAGAATTTTAATAAAAACAATAAAAACTTTCAAATAGAGAGAAATTCAAATATCAAGGAGGACAACTTAGAGATACTAATTCCTTGTTTGTTTCTTAGATTTTATTCCCACTAAATTAATTCTAACTTAACTTCATCAGTTAATCTAGAGTATTAATTAAGATGCAATTCAATTTGGGCTCACTCTAATTTGATTATGTGGAGCTTCTAGGTATATTTATATCCTAGACGCAAATTAGATTAAAATTTAATTCCACATTATTTAATCCAAGGTCAATTTAAAATTTCCTTCGTCAAGTTTAATCCTAAATCCCCAAAACATGTTTAATGGTGGCCAATCACAAAACAATGAATAATCAAAACAAGATTAAATAAACTAAATTACCATTAAGCAAAACTAATCAGTGGGAACAAATTCTAAGTCTCAAACAAGTTCATAATACTCTAAGTTGTAAAGAAAAAGTTAGCCACACATGGCTTTAAACATCATAGCAATACCAATAAAATCAGACTTCAAAGGCATAATGGAAGAAACAAGATACTGGAAAAAGAATAAGAAACTGGAAAGAGAGTCAGGTGAAATATCAAAACCAAGAAAGAGAATAGACTCAGCTATAGCTTCTTCCAATCGTGCTCTCTTGAAGAACCGGTGATGAACAGTAACTTTTAGCTCCTCTGTTTTCCTCCCCGCCAAACGGCGCTCTTTGCTCTGCTTTTGTCGTTCACTACCAGCAAAAAAAAATGAAGATGAAGCTCCCGGGTGAAATGACGATGAAGCTCCCAAAACCAAAAAATGAATCGTTCTCTTGCTGCTACTCTGTTTCTTCACTCCGGTTGCTGCCAGCGAGAGTCCTCCTCGAATGTCCGCCTCCCTTTTTTCGATTAGGTCTTTTGTTTTTTCATTTGCTAAAAACGGTGTCGTGCTCGTGCGTCTCCTCTTTTTTTATTCAAAAATGCCGCCTTCCCTTCTTTTTCTATTCAATTCGTGGCTGCCCTCAATTTAGGTCTTACTTTATCAAATTCCATTTTTGTGGGGCCCAAGCCATTCAATCCGTGCCAAAGCAATGAATTCAATCAATCTTACAAATTGTGCTCCCTTGCTTCTCGATGGTAAAAAAACAAACGTAAGTTATATAATAATAATAATAATAACAACTAAATTTTTATTTCTTATTTTATTTTATCTTTTGTTTTTTTAGAAAGCTTCTTCATTATTAGTATTATTTAGTTCCTAAACTCAAACTTTTATTTTAAATTGAAATCCTATAAATGATGCATCCAGATTGATTTCTCTTAAAATCTCAACAATATCTCTTTAAATTAGTGATAATGACTTCTCAAATATATCAAAATATATCTCAATTCTATTAAAAATGAGAAGTCATCAACTAGTTTGACTCGAGTCATCACTAAATGACTCAAGTCAAAGTGTACTCCACCACTTTGTTCACCTCTGTTTCACGTTCAGCTCGGGCGAGGTCTGGTAATTCGATGATATCTCCCAAACCAGAGATTGGATTGAGGTGAAACCAGTGGCATATGAAACTAGACTCACAATGCATCATTTGGATATAAAATTCAAGCCCAAAGGAGTTCAGAGCAAGGAGTTATGAATTGTGGAAGTTGACACTGTAATTCACGCCACAGTGCAGACATCGCTTTGGTAGTTTGAGTGTATCTCACAATCTACACATCCAATTGAGCTGTAACTTGTGTCATTCGAAGTTAGACTCAAATACCTTTCCAAAAATATCAAGAACACAGAAAACCAAGATCAAATGAGTGAGATATGAATATCCAAGTTGACAATCAGTTCAGAATGCTGCAAATAAGTTGGTCTAGGATAGCTTCTATTAATCTGATCACAACGGTCAGAATACAATGAGTTTGGAGCTGATTCTGCTTGCATTGGAAAGAAGACTTAAAGAGGCATAGGTGTCTTAACAAATTTGGAATGAACTTCTCAACTTGAGTGAAGGGTCTGAATAACTCGAGTACAAGTTAGACAGAGAGCAAATCGAGTTTGGAACAAAGGCGTAACTCGAGTCAAGGCTGATAACTCGAGTCATTCAAAGTCACAAAGAGCTTCTGCTGATTCATTATATCTGATATGACTCGAGTCATTTGGTATTTGACACGAGTTATGTAAGACACAGAGAAGTTCAGCTGGTTTGTTATTCTGATATGACTCGAGTCACCATGGCATGACTCCAGTCATCTTATTTGGAACCCTTTTCTGTTTGAAATATTTGAACAATGACTTCAGTCAGATATACGTGACTTGAGTTAACATAACTCCAGTAATCAACATATGACTCCAATCAAGTATATCAACTTTTGAAAACTTCGCTCTCGTAATCTACAATTCATTGATTATGCTTTGTGTACTCCATATTGTTCATTCTTACAATTCCTAACAAAGTTTAATCAGTTTGCTAATGAGTTTCAGACATGATTAACGAGTTTTAAACACCAAATTAAGATAAAGCAATTTGTGTGTCAGATAACATTTACTGCTCTGCAGAAACTTCAATGGTAACTTTGAGCAAATCACAACTGTCATATTCTAAATGGGAAAATTGCTCAAACGGTCGAATGCTCTTGATCAACTATAAAAGGAGAAGCTTCCAAGACAGAAGAGTTAGAGACACAAACTTACATCTTCAAAATGCCAATACCTTGATATTCATATACACCTACTTTCTAATTATCTCAACGATCATATAGTTTACCTTAGAGAGTGAGATTATTTGTAATGAATTTCAGTGTTTATCTTATTCACTTCTGAGAGAGAAGATTCATTGTAATCATTTTATCTGTGAGTTACTCAAGATTGGGTAATCTTGAGTGGGAAACAGAGTATAACCTTACGATGTGTAAGGAGGAGTATCTCAATGAGAGATTTGGCTTCACAAGTACCTGAGTGAACTTGTGAGATTGTAAAGGCTTCTCTTGTGCCCAGATTAAACAAGAGGATAGTGGATTGAAAATCTCAAGTGGAGCTTGGGGACTGGACGTAGGTTAAGGATTAGGCTGAACCAGTATAAATCTCAGTTTACATATTCTCTTCCTTAAACTCCTATTTCCTGCATATATGTTTGAATGACTGACTATTGCTTTATAACTCATCACTATCATACAAACTGTTTTTACTAAGATACAAATTTTTTTCAAATTTCCTAAGTTTTTATCATACACCCAATTCACCCCCTCTTGAGTGTTCAGCCAGTCTTTCATACAGTGAGGCTGAATAGCAAAATAGGATGAATGCAGAATATGTACCATTTAGGTTTACCTCCTATTTATAGATATTACCTTAAGGTTTGGACCCTTGGGTCCTATGCACTTTGTAGCCCACTTATTATGCCGCCACACCTGCAAACAGTCATCCTTGATTAGGATATTCCTTGAATATAGCCCTGATTAGGATCTTCCTTCATTATAGGCAGATCCTGATATGATTTGCCCTTGTTGGGCCACACAACAAATAGGCCTCATATATGAGTTCATAATAGTTACCCCCAACCCGGTAGTTCAGGTCTCTGGGCTACTAGGATGCATTGATTATTTAGCCTTGAACGCAGATTTACCCGGCATATACCCAGTTTATCCGGGTTCCAACTAGAGACGGATCTTATTTCCTCGTTGTCTGAACTTTTGTCCGAGGAACTTTCATCGAGTTCGATGATCTTCAGGTTCATTTGTGTTGAAGTTGCGAATTGCCCCGAGACACATGGTCCGGGTTACTTTGATTGGAAGTATATTCCTTTTCGTCCGACTTGGGTTCTCCTTCGCGTTGAACATCTGGGTTCCGAGTTTGTATGTTCAAGCAACTAACTCGTGCCTCAAACATCTGGGTTCCGAGTTATACGTTTTAACCACATGGCTTCCCCCTAGGGTTTCCCCCACTCGGGTTGTGTTGACAAAAATAGGCTTACTTGTTCTATTTTGACAACTTTGCAGCCGTACACTTTGCAATCATCATGATGTAAAACTTTGCCATTTCTCGCGTAATAGCCACTTATGCCGTCTTTGGTATTCGTGCACATTCAATGCCCATATTGTTTCACATAAGTCAACATTGCTTTTTTGGGGCGGAAATCAGCTTTTCGGAGGGAATTATCTTTTCTGCCCCTGACTCTTCAGATTCGTAACGTTTATATTCACATTTCCCTCCACTTCTCACCACTTCACTCATTCGCAATTTCTTCTTTCTTCTCAGGAACCTCTCCCTTTGTTGAGAAAATTGCCTCTGTACGATCCTCTAGTCCGCCATTTCAAGTTCCTCCAACCTTCTTAAACTCAGGTACTCTCTCCATTTCTCTTCCACTTCTTTGGTTTTTTCTTTCTTTCAACTGTTTTATTCTTGTTTTTCCGACTATATTTGCCACAACGTTGCCTTCTGGGTTTCTGGGTAGATGTTACCATTTATGGGTTTCGACTACCTATAGAAGGCGTTTGGATAGGAGGAATCAATCCATGTACCTGCATAAAATCATAACACCAAGTAGTATCTCATCCCACATAAATATAATCAACAAAACTCGATTGATCAAGAATAAAGGAAGATCCCAAAAGAAATTGACCAACAGAAAGTATTGGAACTTCCAGATATTTTGAACAACCCACAAAGTCAATATGACTCTCCTTAGTAAGAGTCAAATTCTCTAAAGAATGAATCAAGTTATCACTCAAAATGGTCTCACCACGCTTGCTCAAATCATCACACGAGACAAATTCTTCCTGTGAAACATCATGATTCAATATGGTTTTTCCCTTTAAATGCTTATCTAAATCAAGGCTTCCCCCACACTTATTTTTAATAGTATCCTCACTAACAATAGCCATGTCAATATCATGAGAAGTATCAATAAAATCAATAGAGATATTACTTCCATCATTCAAAGCATAATCATGATTAGTGTTAAGCTAGGTGTCTTTAAAATCAATAGTGTCAGGGGAGTCAACAACGATTTCTTCATCAACTTCCTCATCAGAATCAACAGAATATATAGGACCAGAGGTATGCGAAGAAGTACCAATGCATGCACTACAAGATTAAGTATAATTTAAGTCAATAGGACTAGTCAATTCAGGAACAGCATCAGTGAATGCATACTTAGCTAATGTAGCAATCATCCTATCATTTGAAGTGGTAGAAGAAAAAAGGTATGAATCATTAGAGGGTGAAAGTATATTACCACATGGAAATTTACTTTGAACTTCTAAATCTTCACTCTGCCGATTGTTAATTGCATTTGACCACTCTCCGGCAATGGCGCCAAAATTGATAAGCTGCTTTTGTCGTTAAAGCAATCAATTAAACTATGTCCTAATTAATTATGCAGTTTAGGGTCAACCTAGGTCTAGGTCATTCTCTCAAGGAGCAAGCTATGGGTAGCTGTGGGTTTTTCTTTAGGTTGAATTTAGGTGATGAAAAATGCAATGGAATGAAACTAAACTAACTAAATGCAAGATGAAAATGACTCTAAAACCTATATGAGAATGGAACTAATCTAGATGCGGATGCAAATTTGGGGGGGAGGGTTTGTGATTAGAGAATAATTAAAATCCTAAGAAAAGAAATTAACTAACTATTAAGAAAATCAAATAAGAAAAGACACAAAAGGTTTACTTCAGGTATGGTGAAGGGGACAACTCAAGATTTACATGGAGTTAACTTTCTTAGCCCAAACTAATTAATTAGATCAAAGGATTTAATTAACTAATTGAAACATGGGAAACCCTCAAGTTCAATAACACCTAATCCACTAGAAAACTCATAATGAAATGAGAGCTAGTTAATTAAACTCATTAAAACCCAATATTTTGGAATCTTGTTTACAATTATCCAATTAAACAATTAGACAATTTATCAACTCAATTAAACAATTAAATCGATAAAACCAATTGACAATTAAATTAATAACGAAAACTCAATTATTAATTCAATTGACAATCCAAAGGTTGCAAATAAGAATCCAAAGAATAAGCATAAAACTTCAAATTATCAATCCAATCCAAAAGAAATAAGTTTACAATCTAAAACTAGATTGTTCTCAATTATTACAACTCGAAATCCTTTAAAACTAAATAATTTCAAGTTTGAATTAAAAAGATAAAAAGAACAACACTCCCTTGTGATCTTCAAGTGTAAATTCCTAGGCTCTAGTTTCCTCTATGCTCCTCCTAATTTGTCTCCCAAATACGGTTAAGCTACCATGAAATTGTGTTCTCCTCCAAACTCCAAGCAACCCAGCATGAACATGGTTGAAGGAAGATGAATTGATGGGTGAATGGCGAATAAAAGGAATTGGATGGTGGTGTTGATGTGAGTGGACCTCATAGGTGGGATTCAAGGAAAGGGAATGGTTGAACAATGAATTAAATCAATCTTGTGAACGAGTGATGCGGCTGCGTCTCCTTGCTTCTCCATGTGCGTCGTGGCTCTCAAAGAGAGCATACATTTTCTCTTAGCTGTTTGGTCTTTTTATAAAAGGAGGGGAAAGTTTTGGGTACCAACTTGAACCTATTAAAATTTAAGAAGCTCAACAAAATTTCACCATTGGATCTTCTTTTAGCTTGCAAGGTAATTCGCATCGTAGGATCTTCTAACTGCTTTTCCTTGTCCTACAAGGAATAAATAAAATCGTGATCTATCATTTATTTAGAAATATTATTCAATCATAAGATATCAATTAGAATATTAATAATTTAAGCCCAATAATCTCATAATTAATTCTAATTTATATTATTTCCTAAAATTGGCTAACAGTCCAAATATTATCTAATAAATCCAAATTAGCCTAAAATAGTCCCCAAAATAAATGAATAAGGTGGGATAAAATATATAAAATTAGGGTTTATCACCTTCCTTTGCATAATCTTTGAATCTTGGTTCTTGCCACCCCTTTTCTCTTTCCTCCCTTTTTAAAGACATATTGTGTGTCATAGGTTGTTCTTTAAAAAATCCATGGATAAAGGTACTCCTTTACCCTCTTCGATTCATGGTAAAGCGATTTCAAAAGAGGAATATGAAATACTTCAAAAAATTCCTTTAGGAGCACGATATGCGGATTACTGAGAATTCCCCGTACCGAAGAAGAGAAGCAAGAGGCATCGCTTTGCAAACCCCGGGGTAAAGGGAAAAGAAAGAAAGCCCATGCACAACAGTCTGAGAACTGGGATTTGAATATTATTGATCCGAGTTCCATTAGCCATTCATCAAAAACTCAAAGCCGGGATGAGAATTTTGGGGGTGGGGCCTATGTTATAGTTCTGAAAATACCAAAATTCCCTCTAAAATCACCTTCATCCTTCCATCATTGTCTCGCCAGAGTTACAGAGCTCTCTACTCCAAACCAGTCAGGTTCCGCCAACCTAGCACTCATTCTCTGGTGAGTTTCAAGACGTATTTCTCATTCTTAGTCACCAACCTTAATCTAGCGTCAATCGGCGGCTGACTCACTCTCCTGATCGCGTTGGACGATGAAACCGTTGGTGACGCTAGTGGTTCTCTTGGCCTCCTCAACGCGATGAGCACCACCCCCTCAAGTTTTATGGCGGTTGAGTTCGACATGCTCATGGGCGTAGAGTTCAAAAACCTTAACGGAGACCATGTGGGTTTGGACCTAAACAACATGGTTTCAACAAAAATTGGTGACTTGGGACCCATTGGAATTGATCTCAAAAGCGGTGATTAGGTTTAGGGATTTAACATCTGGGTTTTGTACTCCAATCTGAAACTGAAAGACCCCCTTTTTGGTAGATTAGCAATCAAAAATCCACCTTGCCTGATTGATGTTTCCACTTAAAGAATGACCAAAAAGTGAAGTGTTCCAAGATACAATATCTCTAAAAATCATATTATCAAACAGCTTCTGTGCAATCTCAAAGCCGACCCACTTTAAAATACAAATCCACAAGCGAGTTACGACAAAGCGGTTTGATTTGTATCCATATTTAGTGATAGCGCAATGACCATTTTCATCTTCTACTGCCCAGGAAAGCGCAGTGCAAGCTTTGACAATGGAAGTGAAGGTGTACTCATCTGGGTTTGGAGCATCAGGCGTTAACAATTGCTTATTGAAGTGATGAATAGTACATTGCGAGAGATTGTTATGAGCAAATGCTTTGAGAAGGGCAGGGATGGGGTGACTATTTTTTTTTTAGTTAGGGGTATTTTAGTAGTTTCAAATTAAAACAAACGGACGTTATCTTCTTCCAATGGTGCTGTGACTTTTGCACCTATTTTATGACCACGTATGTATATTTTCACTTACAAAAAGCACTTGATGTTGGGCGCTCCTGAAGACAAAGCTTATGTGCATTTTTGCACCTTTACCCTAAGGTAAATTCAACACGGAACTTGGATTTAACTATACATGCACAATTTATCCGCCTATTGAATAACTCATCATGGAACTCGGATTTAAGCGTAGTATACTTTCGGCTTATCCGCATTCCATGTTCTTTTGATTAACTTCTTCTCCCGACTCTCCGGCATGTAGGCTCCTTTGTCGAGCTTTTCTTTAATCCGATAAGGGCCTTCCCGGTTTGCGGTGAGATTTCCATCTTTGGCATTTTTGTTGCCTATGTCAGCTCTTCGAAGTACCAAGTCACCTTTTTCAAATGACCGAGGCTTCACTTTTTTATTGTACTTAGCCATAATGAGTTGCTTGGTAGCCATATCTCGGAATGGGCTGTGACCCTAACTTGATCTATCAGATCCAGCTCCACGACCAAGGCTTCACTGTTCATCTCCTCTCCCTCATAAGAGCTTTGAATCTCCTCCAAGAGGGCTGGCCTATCTCAACCGGGATCATAGCCTCGCATCCATAAGCTAATCTGAATGGAATTCCTCCATTTACGTTTGAATACTGGTTCGGTAACCCCATAAAATGAGGTACAGCTGCTTAACCCAGCTGGACTTTGCCTCCTCCATTCGCTTCCTTAATCCATCCACGATGAGTTTGTTTGCTGCCTCAGCTTACCCATTGGATTGCAAATGCTCTACAGAGGCAAAGTGTTGCTTGATCTCGAAACTAGATATCATTTCTTAAAACCCCTTGTCGATAAACTGGGTTTCATTATTTGTGACTACCTCCGTTGAGATCCCGAATCGGGAGATAATGTTTCTTTCGAAGAATCTTTACACCCGAGCCGAGGTGATTGTCGCCACAGGTTCAGCTTCTATCCACTTGGTAAAATAATCGATAGCTATTATGAGCCATCGCAATTATTCTGAAGCCACTTTAAATGGTCCCAACAGATCCATGCCCCATTTGAAAAATGGTCATTGAGCCGAGATAGACTTTAATTCTGTCGAGGGAGACCATATTATCCCGGCGTGTTTCTGACAGCTACCACATTTTTGCACATGGTCCTTTGAGTCCTTCTCCATCATTGGCTAGTAATAACCGGTCATAAAGCTTTTCGGGCCAGCGCCTTGGCACCCATGTGTTGCCCATTGATTCCTTCGTGGATCTCGGCGAACATCTTGGCCTCTTCCAAATTCAGGCACTTCAACATTGGAGAATGTAAACCTTTGCGATACGGTGATCATCCACAACCGCGTGTAGGCTGCTTCTCATACCAATTTCTTTTCCTCAAGTGAGTTGTCAGGGAGGACTCCTCTTTCCAGGTAGTCTACAATTGGTTTTCTTCAATCGCCTGTTGCTGATATCACTGATGAGCACAATTTATGTCATGTTTTCCCTATATTTTATGACTGAATTGTATGGTAAATACAAGTTTAATTGTAATCAATTCAAGTGAAAAGGCATTAATTCATGGATATAGGGAACTGAAGGATAAAAACCAGTCACATCCTAAACATGTGCTAAAAGAAGAACAAAGTACAAGGTTTTATGGGAAGAACGTATAGCAAAGCTGATACTATGCTATAGCATTCTGGCAGCATAACAAAGTGCAATACAAGGCGTCATAGAAGCTATAGCAAAGTAAATGACACAATCCTATGCGGCATATTTTCTAATCTTTTGTCAAGATTGTTTCAGGAAATAATTGCGAAGTTCAAGAAAAGACAGGTAGATTGCTGACGTAACGGAATAGAAGATGCGGAGGATCAAAACTAAAAGATTTGAAGAATCCCGCAAGATCAAAAACTTGATAGGGAAAAACTTTAAGCCTATAACTCCGCAAGTATACGGGCCGTATCAAGTAATAAAGTGATAAGAAAAGTATCGTTCCCACGAGGACTTAGTACCCATAACTTCAGTTAAGCATTAATTTTACACTTTTGTTTAAGTTGAGCAAACCAAATTAAATTTAATTAAAGGAAAATAAAATAAAAATGAAATCAAAATAAACAATCTACGACAATAATCAAATGAGCAACCCAGAGTCACTAATCCCTTATTAGTTTCATAAAGCTTGTTTTCACTAATTTAATTAGCCTTAATATAAATTTCGTTAATCTCGAGTATAAATAGCTATAAATGCCTGTCGGTCCACTTACAACCCTCTCTTGAGTATAATTTGTTATTGAAGATGAAATATCACCTAGAGGGGGTGAATAGGTGATCTCAAAAATTCTTTCGTGATACTCACACGAGGATAAATAAAAAGAGAGATAAGGTAGAGAAATAGACACAGGGTAATTTATAACTTGGTTCGCCGAAAATCACTAACCTACGTCCAGTCCCCAGAACACCTGGGATTCCACTATCTTTCAAGAACAATTACACACTTTGTAAACGAAGGATGGTCCTCTCACTCTTAGACTCCACTCCCCCTTACAAGTTGTAATTAATACACCCACTCTTAAGGTTCCACAACCTTAAGAATCAAAACAAGAATGAGAATGATATTTAATGACTCCTCACGAGTAGATACAGTATGAACACTGAAGAACAATTAATATTAAGGATATTAAATGAAACAGTTAATAGCAATAACATAGAATTGAATGTGCAGAGTTTCGGTAGGTGGCAGAATTGAATGTGGTGAGCTTTTATAGCGTTCACTATTAATGCCATTCGTGGAGCTTTGAAAACTAGCCGTTGAGACTCTCTTAGTTTTCCGTTAGGCACAGCTCACTTCGTTTGTAAATAATCGAACGTTGAATCATTAAATGCACCTGCTGATGATGTCTCTGTGCAAAGAGCAGTTCAAGGAATTAGCTGGAATAAGTAAGCCTCGAAAGAGTTACTTCGTCTGCTACGAAATCTAATTCCGATTGTTGCTCTTCTTTTTTGGACGTGCATTTAATGCTTCTGCCACGTTGGACTAGCTTTTGTTTAAACGCTTGGTTCAAACTGAATAATCAACTGAAACTTATCAAAGAAATTGATTAAATGCAATAGAGATAATTTCAGACATGATTAAATATAGGTTCAAACTATGTTTAAATAAGGTTAAGCTATGACCCAGTGAATCCATGAAATTGATTCGAGAGATTTAAAATGACAGAGATAGATATGACACATTCTCGAGAATTTATACAACCATACTCGAGAATTCCTAAGCAGGAATTCACATTAGTTTGGATGTCTTTGATAATACTCGAGTACACTTGTTTATACTCGAGAATGTTTTTAGATCGAGAGGAATATCAAAGAATTAGGATTGGCCATTCTCGAGAATTAGATAACCATTCTCGTGAATCGGTGATAATGGACAAATCTTCTTATAATTGGATTCTCGAGAGTTATGTTAGTATTCTCGAGAATTAGATCTCTGATAGAATTTGATCTCAAGGTGTATTCTAGAGAACCATAGACATATTCTCGAGAATTAAGTCTGTAGGAACTTATCACTGAATGAAAGATATTCTCGAGAATCATATTACTCATTCTCGAGAATTACCGAGGTGATATTTCAATGGAACAACGAATTGAATTCCCGAGAGCTAAGTTGGCATTCTCGAGAATGTTTGAAGCCATACTTGAGAACTATGTGTCCATACTCGAGAATTAGATTCAAGTGATAAATAAGTTCTATTCTCGAGAATTATCCTGGCATTCTCGAGAGTCCTGGCTTTGTGAAATCATTTTCCATTTGTTATTCGAGTCTCGAGAATCAGTCCCTATTCTCGAGAGTTGTAACTCTAAATGTTTTTTAGAAGAATTTTAATCATAAAGGAAACTTTCAACTTGTTATCATCAAAACACATTTGAGAACCAACAGTTATGTCTAACATAATTACTCTCAAGAGGCAACATAACTCGAACACACTCTTCAACAATTATATGGGGCAATTAGGTATATGTCTATCCTAAACACAAATTAAATCGTAATCTAATCCCATATTACTTAATCTCAGAGCCTAATTAAAATTCCCTTCGTCAAGGTAAATCGTAATTCTCAAATTCATATTCAATGATGGTCAATCACTAAATAGATAAAGCTAAACAAAATTAAGTAACCAAAATTAATATTAATTATAACTACTTAATAAAAACAAAGTCTAATCCACACCTATAAGTTCAAAGTTCCTCTAGGTTGCAAAAATAAATTAGCCAAACATGGCTTCAATCCAGATCATAGCAACACAAAATCAGATTTCACAAACACACTGGAAAAGAATAAGATATTGGAAAAATGAACAAAACCAAGAAAATAGAATCAGCATATTGAAGATCAATCCCTTCCTTGCATCAGCTCGCCTCCTCTGTTTACCGGATCTGGTTTCTTCCTGAAGCTTTCCGGTGATGTTGAGGAGGTGGATGAATCAAGGTGCTGGTGGATGGTGATGGGAGAATCTCGCCGGCGACGATGAAGGTGAAGGTGTCGTCGGCGAGGAAGAAGGTGTGATGTTGTGGGTACGCGAAACCGGAAGTTCAAGGACGCTAGCTCGTCTCTCGTGCTCACTTTGTGCGTCTCCTCATTCTTCTTTTTTGCGTTTTGTTCTATTCCATTAGGTCTTCATTTATTCCCCACAAAAACAATGTAACTGTTCCCTTGGGTAATCTTTTTCAATTCAACTTTAATGGGGCCCATGGCATTCAATCCAAAACGTTGCCAAAGCAAGCATTGAATTGGAAATAATAATCGTGCCGGGTGCTCTCGATTGTGAAAAAGAAAAGGAAATTATATAATAATAATAATAATAATAATAATAATAATAATAATAATAATAATAATAATAATAATAATAATAATAATAACAATAATAATAATAATAATAATAATAATAATAATAATAACCTAAAACTAAATCTTTTTCTTTCACCTTTTTTTGTCTACCTTATATCATTAAAATTTATTTATTCTTTTATATAAGCCTAAATATTTCTATTTAATTAAAATTGAGATATTTGTAATAAAATCCCTTGAATAATGTGCCAAATTGATATCTTATCAAAATCTCTAATAAATCCCTTTAATTTAGCATTGATGACTCCCCAAATATATTAAAATATATATCAAATCTACTAAAAATAGGAAGTCATCAATCGGAGAATCAATCTACCGTTACCGGAAGATACGATGGATCTCGGACAGATTTGGAACACCCATTTCATTGAACTTGTACCGCAAGAAAACCTGACTATAAAAGGAAACAACAAGCCAACACTAGAGGGAGTCGTGCAGAGCCAAAACGAGATTACACATTCGGCCAGACTCGAAAGAAGAAAGAGAGATTTCACGAGGCACGAGAACTCCAAGAGAACCCAACATCCTTCCTTTTAGTAAGGCGGAGAGAAGAAGACGTGGAGTGGTGACATGACAGGGCTACTTCCACGTCGTCGGAACATCGTCAAGCTTTCTGTTTTCTTTTACTTTAATCTTTTGATCATGGGTCATTTTGTTGTTATCGGTTTAGTGTCTCACTCGTCAGTCATTAACTAAATTTCCCAAGGCTGAACGAGGATGAACCCTTAAGTTTTGAATGAACCCAGTTGTAAGTTCTTAATTCAGTAAATTCAGTTTGCTTATTAGTGATTTAATTACCTTGTCGATTAGCCAAAGCTAAAAGCGAGATTTATGGCCTCGACTTACTGGCAAGGAGTCAAGGTTAAACCTCTGAGAAACAGTGATTGCTAGGCAAGCTGGTGCAAGGCTTGACCTATTATTGTAGGCTTCAGGAATGGGTCTACCGCTCATAACCAATACACCCTGTTTTGTAACGTTGATTTAATTAGAAAATTGCCATAGGCATATGGAAGGAATAAAGTTAGCATTAGAAGTATCGGACGCGGAAGCTTTGATAGACTATAGTGGTGGATTAACTGAATAGCATTGTAGTTAGTAGCTATGTTGTAGCATTGCGGAAGCTGTGTAGTATAGATGCTATAGCAATTGATAAAGCAACTGGGGGATTGAGATACTTAAGGGTGATTCCAAGTTCAGCCTAACTTCTTACTGATATCTTCTTGTGACCGTGATACTCTATTTACTTCTGTTTAATAGCATAATCACAAAAACCTCTCAAACCAATCATAGTTACTTTCTGTTTGCACAACTATCATAGCAATCGAGTGTCACTTCCTGGTATCTCAGTCTCTGTGGGACGATACTCTATTTACACTTTATTACTTGTTCGACCGGTTCACTTGCCATAAGGAAATCGACCAACAATCACCATGAGACAACTTGGCTTTGACAGACTTTGTTGGATCACGATTTTATGATTACCCGGGCTCTTTGTACTTGCCAGCTTGGACAAGAGATCAACCCTGGTATTTTCTCCTCTAGGAATGTTGGTGATAGTAAACTTTTCAAAGTTGGCCATGGCTTCTTTCACCTTACTCAGATACTTTACCATCAAAGGGCCCTTGGCTTGGTACGTCCCTTTAATTTGTGCGACAACAAGCTAAGAATCGGTTGAAACATGAACTTTCCTAGCTCCATTTTCTCTAGCTTACAGTAACTCGGCAAGGAGCGCTTCATATTCCGCTTGATTATTTGATATTGGGAAATTGAGCTGAGGGGAGTACTCCATCAAAACTCCTTCTAGGCTTTCTACAATAATCCCAGCCCCACTTCCCTTAGTGTTTGATGAGCCACCGACAAACACTTTCTAGTTTTCGCATCTCCGATCTCCCCTTCATTTGGTGGGTTTAGCTCCATCACGAAATTCACCAAGGCTTATGATTTAATGGCATGTCGGGCTTCATAGGTGATATCAAACTCGGACAGCTCTATGGCCCATCTAATCATTCTTCAAGCCAAATCCGGTTTATAGAGCACTTGCCGGAATGGTTGACTCATCCTGACCATGAACGGGTGTCCTTGAAAATAAGGGCGAAGCCGCCATGCAGTAGTGAGTAAGGAAAATGCCACTTTCTCGAGCTTCTGATACTTCAACTCTGAGCCTTGCAGAGCCCAGCTTATGAAATAAACTGGCGCTTGGCCACTTTCTGTTTCTCTGACCAATACTGCACTAACCGCTTCTTCCCCCACGGATAGATAGAGGATCAGTATCTTACCTGGTTCTGGTTTAGAAAAGACCAATGGGGCCGCTAAACACTTCTTTATCATATCAAACACGGCTTCGCAGTCTGGGTTCCAACCTCCCTGAGCCTCCTTCTTTAGTAGTTTGAAGAAGGGAAGAGCATTTTCTGCCGACTTTGGCAAGAATCTGGTTAAGCCCGCCAATCTTCCTATCAGCTGCTAGACTTCTTTTTTGTTCTTTGGAGCCTTCATATCTAGGACAACTTTGCATTTGTTTGGGCTAGCTTCAATTCCTCTGCTTGTCAGTAGAAAACCCAAAAACTTTCTGGCCGGGACTCCAAAAGCACATTTGGCTGGGTTTAACCAAATTCAAGCTCAACCATATTTACTAGTTTGCTTTGCTGCCTTGCTTTGGGCTTGCTTGGATTCTTGTCTCCCTTATGAATCCAGGGTGGAGAGGACGGGTCGTCTTCACTTTCTTTGACCGTTTTGAAATAACACTACCAGGATTCTTTTTGATCTCCCTTGATAGTAACAACTTTGTTCTTGTTACTTATCATCTTTACCTTCTGATGCTTGGTAGACACCAACATATCCCAGTTGTTAATAGTTGGTCTCCCCAAGATTATGTTGTATGTGGACAGGAAGTTGGCAAAAACGAACCTAACCCACTCTGATTTGAACGCTTCCTTCATCCCCAATGCTAGTTTGAGATCAATGTATCCCTTAGGAAGGGTGTGCTCCCTATTGAAACCTATTAGGGTTGTCTTACAAGGCTTTAAATCTTCCTAATCAAGGTTCTTCTTCTTGAAGGCATCCTAGAGGATGATATCTACCGAGCTTCCAACGTCTACGAAAATCCTATTAACTCGGCAATTTGCCAGGGTTCCCGTAATCACCAAACCATCTTCATGGCCTGGGACTATGTCGTTCAAATCCTCTTTTATGAAGCACAGTAGTGGAGGTTCCGGCTTACTAGAGTCTTCCTTAAACTTTGGTTGGTCCCTTACTGAGAGGACCTCCCTTAGGTACTTCTTCCTTTGGCTTGTGGTATCTCCTCCTCCTCCAAGTGCTCCGCTAATGACATTACAGTCAAACTCGGGCTCAAGAAATTCATCATCTTTATCATCTGGTTTCTTCTACTTCTGATCTTTCCTTTTCTTCTCAAGGGCCGGGCTCTTACTTTGTCCCCCTTGCTGGCACTTATTATTCTTCCGCCCTTGGATTTTGATCACATACTGCCACAGTTTGTCTTCTCACACGAAGTTTTCTATCGCATCTCTAAGATCCCAACATTGATCTGTAATGTGTCCCAGCTGGTCACAGAATTCATAGAACCGAGATTGATCTAAGGCAGCCTTGTTATGAAGCAGTCGAGGTCGGTTAACTCTTTTCATCTCGGTCAAGGTTACCTCCTTCCCAACTTGAAAGCGTGAAACGTGTTGACTCCAAGTGTTTTGATGATGACAATTGAACTCTCTCAGTAAGGATTTTGAAGTAATAATCAAGTGGGATATAAAAGTTCTTTTTATCAAATATTGTCAAAATTGAATTCTCGAGAACGTGATTCCAATACTCAAGTATATGCTTGTAATTCCAATGGGAGTAAATGCAAACATGGATCTACCTCTCGAGTATGGAAAGATGATTATCGAGAATTCCTCTTACTGAATTCAATGAGTTAATTCTCGAGTATAACAAGATGGCTCTCGAGTATTGTAAAGATCAAAGAGTTCAGACACTTCACACAATTCTCAAGAATGTTCAATATAACTCTCGAGAATTCAGGCTTACTGTTTCATTGAAACCTTGTGTGATGATTCTCGAGAATCTCAACTCAATTCTCGAGAATTCCCTTCAGACTACAGATATAATTCTCAAGTTCTCGAGTATGGTCAGGAGATTCTCGAGTATTGCAATGATCAATATTTCTGCTCTTCACGGAATGAAGCTCTTGAGAATGCCTTCAACAATTCTCGAGAATGATTCAATTTCACTTGATAATTCTCGAGAATGCCTTGACTAATTCTCGAGAATGTTGAACTAAATACAAAGACTCTGTTTCTCAAATCTCCGACTCCGAAAATCATGATTCATGTTATATCATTTTACCACTATTGATTATTATTCAATACAAATTCCAAAATGCTTTTAACTTGTGTGCTCATAAGTTTCGTGTTACTTAAGTATGGTATAACGACAGATTTGAATAAAGCTATCGTCTGTCAAAAGCATTAAATGACGCTACCTAAACCGTGATATTCTCGGACATCGATATTCTGAACAAAGTAAAGCCAACTCTGATATTCTTCGTTCTCACATTAAATGCCATCTCACAACGGAAAAACAAAAGGAATGAAAGAGAATGTCGGGCTATATTATTCAAACCAACGAAACTCTCAACGAACGGTTTATCTGTCTAACGGACTTATTCTGGAGACTCAACGGCTAATTTATGAAGCATCAACAACGGTCATTAATGGAAACGACTATAAATACATGAAGCATTCAATTCACCAACTACCGAAATCTTTGCGCAATCAATTCGAGTTTAACATCATTCATTTGTTTCATTTGTATCATTAATTGCACTTCGGTGTTCATACTTTTATCAACTCGTGAGGAGTATTTAAACACTTATTTCATTGTTAAATTTGTATCTTAAGGTTGAGGAACCTTAAGTGAGGGTGCATTAATTACAACTTGTAAGGGGGAGTGTAGTCCGAGAGTGAGAGGACAATCCTTCGTTTACGAGTTTGTAATGTTCTTGAGGAATAGTAAAATCTCGAGTGTTCTGGGACTGGACGTAGGTCAGAATATTAGACCGAACCAGTATAAATTGTCTTGTTTCTTTTATTTTATTGGTCTCTATTTTGTTTATTCAAGAAAGAAGTTCAAAAATTTTAAAGATCACCTATTCACCCCCTCTCTAGGTGATATTCCACCTTCATTTTCGGGGAGTGTATTTCTCATACTTTCCTTCAAACTTGCTACCCTGGGACTTATTGTCCAGGTTCCTTCCACGAAAGTCTTGCCTTTGACTTCCAGGCTATTCCTTCCCTCTCGGAGGTGGAATCCTCCTCCTCTATTTTGCCACATTATTGGCGATCTCCATTTGTTCTAATTCTAGGTACTTCTTGGACCGTGTTCTAAAATCCACCAAGGTCTTGACGGTCTCCTTGAAGATTGATTTTGCTAGCCGAGATGAGGCATCCAGGCCGACTATAATTAAATGGATGTGCACATTTTCCTGTAATCCAGGCACTTGTAAGGTAGCATCTTTAAAGCGATCCAGATATTTCTGAAGCATTTCCTCTGGTTGTTGCTTGACCTTACCGAGAGTGAACTCAGACTTCAGTTATTTCTTGCTTGTTGCAAAATTCAGCATAAACTTCTCTCCCAAATCATCAAAATTCTGGATTGACTTTGGAAGCAAAGTGTGAAACCATGCTTGCGCAGCTCCTCGCAGTGTGCCAGCAAATAAACAAGAAACGATTGGTCCATCCAATCCCTTCAGAAACATCTCTATGTCAAATGTATTAAGATGAGCTTGTGGGTCTTGGCTTCCGTTGTATTTTGGCAAGTCATATGACTCAAAGTCCTTTGGGTAAGGTGCGTTCGTAATCTCATCGATGAAAGGACTGCGGTTGTTCGCTCCCCACCATATTTCCTCCTATATTTTCCAGTTGCATTTTGCGCTTGAGGTATCACATCTCGGATCTTATTCCTGGCATCTACGTTGTTTGCAGCTTGTTTGTCCTTAGCAAGTGTAGGATCTGAACTCCGGACTTCAGGAATCCATACCCGGCCTTGATTAACTAAGCTACGTTCAGCATTATTGACTTGAGGACCTTGAGTGTCAACTTGGGCAGAAGCCACGGCATTAACCCAGCTAGAGCCACTTGCATCCCGGTTCACGTCATGATAGGGAGATTAACCTAACTAGGGTCACTTTCATCTCGGTTCACGTCATGAACAGGGTTCTCAATTCATCTAAGGCGTTCCTCCAACAACTGCATTCTTCGCATCTCTTCTTGCCGCAGAACCGCATTACAGCGATCCATGTCCTCTTGCATTAGTCGAATATCCTCTTGCCTCTGGAGCCGGTTAAGCTACTCCATCACCTCCATACGACTCAATACAGCCTTTAAATCGGTCTGCATGAGACGAACATCGGGATGAACGATTTGGGGAACTTGCGGCTGGACTTGTTGGACATTCTCATTATGAGGGGTTGCTGTGAATGCAGGTGAGATGCCGTGTCAGATTCATCTTCAACCAGAACTTGGTTATAATCCGGAACGATCTGTTCTCAGGTTGCGGCTGATGTTTAACCATTCGTTCCTAATTTTGCACTGGTGGATCCTCAGGCAACTGGTCATGCCGAAGCATCTGACTATTACTTCTGGTAGCAGCAACCATCATTGGTCACGGGAATCAAAATTTATAGATCCCAACGGTCGGTGCCAATGTTCTGTATAAGAACACAGATGTCTAACCGATGGACTAGTATATTGACATTGGATCAGATGAATACCCCAAGATATCTATAAGGCTGATACTGAAGGGAATATGATTGCTCCAAGATATCTATAAGGCAGATACCAAAGAGAATGTTGGATCACTGTGCATGTATATGGCATTTAGCCAAAAGGGGGTGGGGTGTGTGCACAGTGAGGATGAATCCAGAATGTGTACCTTTTAGGTTTACCTCCTATTTATAGAGATTACCTTAGAGTTTGGACCCTTGGGCCCTGTGCACTTTGCAGCCCACTAATTATGCCTCCACACCTGCAAACAGTCATCCTTGATTAGGATATTCCTTGATTATAGGCTGCTTAGGATCTTCCTTCATTATAGGAAGATCTTGGTATGATTTGCCCTTGTTGGGCTACATGACAAATGGGCCTCATATATGAGTCCATAACAATTACAAATCTTGTATTTTGATGAATAATTAGCATAAGTTAAAGGTGAATATGTATCTCAAACTTATTATAATCTATTAATCATAATTTTAGGAAAATTTTACTTTGAATTAAGTTAACAAAAGGCTAAATAAGAGACTACACTTAGAGATATAAAATGTGTCATAATTAACACATAAAATAATGATTATTTTATAACCAAAAGAGATAATAAAGTAATATGAGAACACTTGATCAAATAAAAGGAAATTAGCAAAAGCTAATGGGCAATTTAGCTTGCATTAATTAGGATCAATTGCATAATTCTTTAAATTAATTTGTGATAATTAAATACATCAAGAAGAGGCACTGTTAATTCAAAAATTAAGAGGCCAAAAGTGAAGAAGTAAGCTTGTCTAATAAAGCACTAATGACCATAATTAACTAACAAACCAATTGTACAATAGAACATGTAATTAGAGAGCATGTAAACATTAATTTGATTAAAGAGTTAATTAAAGCTTAATTAAACAGACCCAAAAGTCAATAATAGTGGCTGGCCTTGTTGGAGCAATGAGAACCAAGTATCTCAGGATAATATTTCAAGTAATTAAGCCTAAGCCTCCATGTAATTTAATTAGCCAATCACAAAAGTAATTAAAGGGTATCTAAGCACTTGATTAGAGGGTTAATAAAGATCTACAAGTCTTCCCCAAAAGTCAACATAAATGGCGCCTTGCACATTGATGGTTTTTGGATAGGTTTTGTCATTAAAAAATCAAGATATTTTGCAAATAGAAAAGACACATTAAATGGCTGTTGAGGGGAGGGAGGTCGACACTAAATGGAGGGAGGAGATTTGATTTCATAAAGTGAAAATGAGATCAATAGATGAAAGGAAAGAAGAAGTTTTGGTTTGCTTGGGTAATTACCACTTTGACCATAGGATTTTCCCTATAAATAGAGGTGCTTACCCTCTTCATTCTTCACACTAAAATCAACTCCAAGGAGCTGAAGATAAAGCAGTGAGAGTGAGAGAGGAGGAAGAGGAGGAGCAAGGTTCTTCAAAGGTAAGTTCTCTAGTTCTTGAGCTTTAGTCTCTAGATTTTTAGTAAAATTGTAGTTTAATCTAGAAAATTATGAGGTAAATTCCTTTACATGTTTTTAAGGCTCCATTGCTTTTAAAACACAAAATGGAGTAAAAACATGGTAGGAAATAATTTTTGGAATCAATATGTCAAAACTGTAAAAGTTTCCAGATACTGGGTTGTTGGAGTCAGTCACTTTGTGATCATTATTTTATGTGTCAAATGAAATCCTAAAATCATGAATTTTTACAGGGTAAAGTATACATGTAGAAATTTCTATTGATATAAAATTTAGTGCCCGTTTGGCTTAGCTTATTTTTAGCTTATCTTATGTTTATAAGTAAAAGTTAGTCCAAACATAATTTTAAATAAGCTCTTATATTATAAGAGCTTATTTTACAATGAAGAAAAAAGCTCTTAAAAAAAAGCTAGTGAGAGGAGCTTATTTTAAGCTCTTATTTTTTTAGCCCTTTTTTTAAAGCCAACCCTACCGAAAAATCGTGACTCTCGTCTCCAATCTCTGCGTCTCGAATCGGCTCTTCCACTCTCTGCGTCACACTCATCGCCTCATCCTCTGTGAGCACTCGTCTTCAAGGTAACATCGGCTCTTCCATGATCTCTTCCAGTCTCGATTCGGCTCCCTTTTTTTCTTTTTCTTTTTTTGGCCAAACAAATTCAACATTCAACAATATTTAAATAAAGCTTAGCGTCCGCATCTCCAGAAACTTCTCCCACCAGGTCACATTCCTTTGTAAAGCTACTGCTCTCCTGTTTCCAGACCGAACTTTCTCCTCCGTGGAAATTGAGGGACTGAGAGATCTCGCATTAACCAATAACATCTGTCGGAAGAGGAATTTTCATCATCTGCTTCTAAGGTAAGCTTCAAATTCAATCTATTAAGGATATGAACGATTTTTTTTTTATTGCCTTTTCAATTGATGGTAATCGTATTTGCTTATATGGCCAGAAATCTCATTTGTTGTCCAAGGTATTTGTATTGGTATTCTAGCTGACATAAGTTCTTTTAATTTATCTGGGTTGAGTTTGCTTGTATCATGTAATTAGAAGAATCATTGAAAACTTCCTTAGCTGACTTACACTTGCATTTAAACTTCATCAACTCGCATATTGATATTTCAATTTCAGACTCAACCAATTTTGTCTGAGTAGTTTGCTTCAAGTCCCAATCCGGTTAGGCCCAATGTGAGAACTATTGGGCAAGGGTGGAAGGGTGGCTTAAAATCAATTGTGATGGCTTTTTTCTTGCTGAGAATTTATCTGTTTTGAGATAGTTCTGGTTCACTCAAATGCTTACTTCAGCTTTTATTTGTCTTGCACCAGCAATGAGCTGTGTTTGCATATTTCTGTGTCTTATTTGAATTGCCTCATTGCCTTGTTACTTTCCGGATGAAAAAAAATAGAGTCGCATGCATTCTTTAGTGTGTGCATGGCCTAGCTTGTTGGTCAAATCTTGAAAGTCAGAACTTATCTTGTACAAATCATTTGAAAATGTCATCATTAGCAATATTTAAAACCTCTAGTTGATGAACTGCATTCGAAAATCAATAGATGTGAATGTACAAGATCTACAAAGTTTAAGAAAGTTGCAGATTATTTCAGCCGACTTTACGATAGTAAAGAGTTTAATGTCTGTGTTAAGTGCTTTTTAGACAAAATTTGCAGACTTAAAAATCATTATCCAAGTTTTGCAATTTCATATGATTATGTTTCCTTTGCGCGTTCACTTGAAGAAGCATGTTCGTTGGAAATGATTATTTTAAGTGGCATTGATTTGGCAAAAATAAAGAGGTGTAGTACTTCCACAAATGGCTTTTTTCTTCCTGAGAATTTATCTGTTTTGAGATAGTTCTGGTTCACTCAAATGCTTACTTCAGCTTTTATTACTGAACTGTATGCTTTTATGCATTGAGCTAGATACTTTAGCTGTTTGTTTTTATTTGTTTTATGTACTTCGTTTTGTCTTATGCTTTTGCGATCTCGTGTTGTTTGCTTCTGCACTATCTTGGACTAGCTGAATAATTCACTCCACTGTTCCCATTGCATTGTCTGACTTGTTGCTTTGCTTTGCTTTCTTGCTAGAAAAATGATGGAATATGTATGAGTGTTTAACCATATTTGTCATTTGTTTTTCTTTCACTTCAATAATGCATTGCAGTCTATGGCTAGCAAAGAAAAACACAGTGCAAGGTGGGATCGTTTCACTACCAAGAACTTACTTGAAATTTGTGTAAAGGAGATTGAAACTAGTGGAAAACCGGGAATTGGTTTTAAAGGCGGGAGATGGGAAGTTGTAGTTGATGAATTTAATAAACGTACTAATAAAAACTATAACCAAAAGCAATTGAGAAATAGGTTAGATTTTTTAAGGATTGATTGGAGTGCATAGAAACAATTATTGGGCAAAGAAACGGGATTGAGATGGAACCATGAGACAGGGAACTATTGTAGGCGATGACACATGGTGGGAAGCTAAGATAAAAGTAAGTATTATAATTTTTAAGTTTTTAGTTATTTTATGTTTATTTTAAAATTTGGGTTTGTCTAAAGTTTGTTTCTCTTTTATGATTGGGCGGGATAATAATAAATATGCAAGATTTCGATATGAAGGACTAGAATTTCGTGAGGAATTGGAAATCATCTTTGGGGAAACAAGTGACAACAAGTCAACGTTCATGGACCCCGGCAATGGGTGTCCGAGTGAAGATAGTGCCATAAAAACCAATTCAACTATTCCAGAGGAAATTGCTGAATATGATGAAGAAGAAACCAATCCAGATGAAGATACTAGCCCTATAGTAACTAACCAACTCAAGAGGAAAAAAATGACATCGAAGCAATGAGTAAAAAAATGGCCAAGGTAAGAAAAAGAGTGGGATTGCAACAAGCATGCTTAAAACATTAGACCGAATGGCCAATGCGGCGGAGAGTCATAATGCAGCTGAAGCGGTTGAAATCTCACAAACATCGAAATCAATGGACACTTTTCCATTCCGGATGGCATTGAAATACGAGAAATTTGAAGGTCAAGGGAGATTGGATGCCAAACAATTTTTCTATGTAGTAGATTTTCTTAGAGTCCAACAAGAAAGTATCATTATTATGTCCTTTTCAAAGTCAATTGATGAACTCGTAGGGTGGATTTTGTACAAATATGAGTTAGATAAAAAGTCTAGTGATTAGGTTTGAATTCGATTTTATATTTGCTATTCTCATATTTATTGTTGGATTGATTTCATACCTTGTACTCTCATGTTAATTGTTGGATTGATTTCATACCTTTTATTCTCGTGTTGAACTATTGTGGTTGATATTTGAATGACATTATATATATGTTTTTGGACTATTGTTTACTTATGTTTATGGTCTCTATCAAGTGTGATCGTAATCTGATTATATTCCTGAGGGTCAAGAAGAATGTGACATTGATGAAGAGATAAGTATCCATAGTCATAGAAGAACTGAAGATAATGGTTATATGAATAGAGTTCGAAATCAAATAGCATCAACGTTAATGGAAAATAGAAATAGGTGATTTTAGGTTAATGGAATACTGATTGACAATTTGTAAGACCACTGATAATTTCTTGATTGTGCTCCACGGTTGGAAAGTCTATTCTCATAGTATTTTTATTTTGTAAATATATTGATAGTTTAAAGGTTATTTTATCATATACTTTTTAAGTTAATTTTTATTAGAAAAAGTGCTTATGACAAAAATTTTACTAAACAACTTATTTTTAATTTCAAACTTTTAAGCCGAAAATTTTATATAATTACCAAACGGCTTTTAGCTTTTTTTTTTTTTATAAGCTCTTTTTTTTTTAACTTTAGCTTAAAAGCTGAAAATAAGCTAGGCCAAACGGGCTCTTAATTTGTAACATTTTGAGTTTTGTACAAGGAGATAAAAATTCTTGAAGTTGGGTCACGTATTTGGAAGATAATCTAAATAATGATTGGAAAACATTAAACTAGTATTGATTCAGGTATTTTTAGTTAAAGGCATTATTTTTCCTTAAACATAGACATGTCAAGGGTGACGTAGAATTTTGGAGCACCTCATTTTGATTTTTGTGGAATTAGTTATGATTTTTCAAAGTTACCAAAAAAATCTGGGCAGAAATGTTGAAATTCCATTTTTAAGGAAATGTAAGGATATAATTAGAATAACAAATCCACCAAGGGTAAAAAGGTCAATAGTGGCAAAGATATCTCTTGGGATATTATTTATAAAGGAAATAATGCGGTGATAATATTATAGGATATCCGAGAAATCGAGAATCGGTACCAAAAGGAAATCGTACCGCAGCTACGCAGACTACGGTACGGACGTGTACTGTAACTCTAACTCTTGTGTGTCTTGTATGCTTTCATGTACCGTGACTAAGACTCGGCCTTAGGTCACCTGTTTATATACATTTAGCTTTGTGCGAGTTATAGTCATGATAATGTCGTATGTATGTTTTACTAACGCTGAGGACACGTGGATTCATGGCACGGGCGGGTGAAAACATTGTGAACATTACATTTGCTGAGTGCTATGTATTGTTGTGTGGTTAACATTATATTTGTTGTGTGCCATGTATTGTTGTAACCTTACATCCGTCGTGTGTTATGTATGATTAATGCTAAAATATAATGAATATTTGTCATATATACTGTTATTACTTGAGCATGAGGTTAACTGTTACCTGAGATTCAATGGGTATTGAATCTCAGTCTTATCCCTAGCTTCAGGATCTGGAGGATTAGGAACCGGTAGAAAGGGTAAGCAGCACGCTTGAAGACTCAGCCATAGTTTTTATTTTGGACTGTCTTTATACTGTTAGATACTTTGTACATGTATATTTGGATAACTGGGTTGATATTCCCTTGACCAGATACATTGTGAACGATTTAAGTTATAACCATGTATTAGTTACTCATCCGATCAACCCAACTTATACGCTCAATCGCTCCGTTCTGATGATATTCTTGTATACTTCTTATTAATGTACATAATGGATAGTATTGAATTAGGGGTGTTACAAACATGATCAACCCTTATATAGTAAAATCTGCAAAAGTCACAGAGGCATCCATCTAATAACTGATCGAACGGTTCTAATGAAATTTTCTATACATTAAATAAGATTTTCTACAACAAACAACAAAAACAAATTGTATACACAAAAACTCACTAAATGAATGGTACAGAACAAGTTTCAATTCAAAAACATAAAATTAATCAGTCAGGGGGAGAGAGTACAGATTGAGGACTCGCCACTGAGGACTGAGGGGGAGGAAGTAGATCATCAAATGTGTAACAGCACACATACAAGGCATAAAAGAATCTAAATTATAATCTCTAATTGCATCATTACTATTATTAACTGCATTTTGGAAGCTCAAGATGTATTTGACGGTTAGTCAATAGAATTGTGACCTACGTGGTAGGAACAAAAGGAAAAGGAATAAGGAAAATTAACTTGACAGTAATATTAATGGAGAAAAATATAGGGAGTTGAATAACTTTTAAAATAAGATGAGAGTAAGCTATTTCTTACAGTATTGAAGTTGAATGTAGGTCTCATCACTTTGATTAATTTAAAACACCTTTTCTTCCAAAATCAAATTCCAAAGGTTAAAAAGAAAAACGAAACGTGAAGAAATCCAAAACCAATATAATGAAGTCAAAACATTTCAAATACTTAATACATTAGAATTACAGAATACACAGAATCACTTTAATTTACAAGATCACTTGATAAAAATAAAAAGGTTAAAGAAATAATAGCGAAAATTTGATTTAACAATTATTCAGCTAGCTTGTAGTGTTTCCTAGAATTCTCCATAAACAAAGCCTTTATTTTTTTCAATGATACTACAACATCAGTCATTGTAAGTCGTGCCTCAGGTAAGTCAATGCAGCAATTCAATGCCAACTCAAAGACTGATGATATATGATGTAATATAAGATCAGTATTTTGATTTTCTCCGTGCAGCAAATTGGCGTCTATAATATTGATCATTGAATGTGGTGTTGATTTGCTCACCCAATCTTTCAAACTTAATCCTTGAACAAACATCTCATTTGTTGGCTTCTTCCTCGTAAATATTTCCATTAGCAAAATCCCGTAACTATACACATCTCCTTTGGTGGAAACAACTCCATTCAATCCATACTCTATATGTCATGTCAAATGATTAGTATAGAAGTCATGGTATCCAAAGATATATAAGGTTTGTGATTTAAATTTTCTTTTGTATCTTCAATTCAAATCTTTACACAAGAAGAAATGAAGTATTTGTGACAAATTTGAATCATATAAAATTTTATAAAGCATAACAAAGAAGTAAATTCAAAATATTATTATTAAACTATGATACCTGGTGCCATATAGCCAATTGTAGCCAAAGTTTTGGTATAAATTTCTAGTTGTCTTTCACTAAACAATTTAGCAATACCAAAATCACTAAGATGAGCCACCATATCTTCGTCCAACAGAATATTGCTTGGTTTCACATCACAATGAACAACTAGGGTAGCAAAACCATGATGAAGATACTCCAAAGCTGTTGCCACATCAATCATTATATTCAACCTTTGCAAAACATCTAAATAATAGTTATGAGAGTACAACCATCTGTCAAGACTCCCATTTTCCATGAATTCCATTATTAGAAACTTGAAATGCTCACTTGAACAACTACTGATGATCTTAATGAGATTGCGATGACGTAAATTGCACATGGCAAGACATTCAATATGAAAACTTCTCAATGCTTCTTCCATGTCTAAGTTAAGTACTTTGACAAGCAACTATCATTTCATTTGGAAGAATTGCTTTGTATACTGATCCAAAACTTCCAGAGCCCAGAGAAGATTACTCTCGTCAAATCCATTTGTTCCTCGTAGAAGCTCATAATAGGATATCCTCATTGGTGTATCCAAATTTACCAAATCTCTATTGATTGAAGAATTATCATCATCTCTCTTATTCTTTAGAAAGACAATGATTGAAACAACCAAAATGACAATCATGATAGGCAATAACCATTTTATCATTAGCATCACTTTGTTTGATATGTGCTTGTTTCCATCCCTACATGGCTGGATTTGTAGTTGGGGTTTCCCACAAAGATCTTTATTTATCATAAAAGATTGAGATGTAAAATTTTGAAAAGGGCCATCATTTGGAATTTCTCCATGCAATAAATTGTAGGAGAGATTGATGTATTTAAGATGGAGTAATGACTCGAAGGACTTTGGAATTACACCAGACAAATAATTATGAGAAAGATCCATGGATTCAATGCTTATCAAGCCACTAAGAGACTTAGGTATATTCCCTTGTAATTTGTTGTCTGCTAGAGATAGGGTTTGCAAAGTTTGCAAGCCACTCATAGTTGAAGGGATGCTTCCAGAAATTTGGTTTCTTGACAAGTTCAATAGTGTAATTGCTCTCAAGTTTGATACCTTTGGTGAAATTACTCCACTTAGTGCATTGGAGGATATGTCTAAAATCAAGATATCTTCGAGACTCCAGAGAGAAGAGGGTATATGAGAAATCAATTTGTTAGAGCTAAAATTCAACTTCCGCAGAGAAGTATTTTCGAGACATCCTGGAACCACTCCCGAAAACATGTTGTTGGCAAGAAACAACTCACTTAGACTTTTGAGTTGACAAAGTTCATTTATAATTGACCCTTGCAGTTTGTTGTTGCTAAGACTTAAATGTTGAAGGCTATGTAATTTGTTAATTGTATCTGGAATCAACCCAATCAAATCATTCCCATCCAAAGTTAATTCAATCAAGTCTGTGAAATTTTCGTTTACATCGGGTATAGGTCCGCTAAATTTATTCAATGACAAATCTAACGAAATGAGTTTAGAAGCATATGATATGTTGTTTGGAATTTGTCCAGTTAGTTCATTCATGTTCAGCCATAACGTTTCCACGTTGGGAATGCCAATTCCTAAATATGATGGGAGAGAGCTAGAGAGAGAATTACCACCAAGGTTCAAGAATTTCAACGTTGAAATGTTGAATACATTGGAAGGAATAGGTCCTTTCAAATGATTATTGCTCAAGTCTAAGACATTAAGTTGATCAAGATTGCCTATCTCTTTGGGTATAAAACCTGGACAAAATAAGATGAAATAGTGTATATGCTTTATATATAAAATGTATTGAATATAAAAATACATCATTTTATATTAAATAAACCAATACATATTATCTTTTCTATGGTCTGCAATCATCTGTGTACAACACTGCTATTTTTCTTGTATTTAATATTATAATAAGACCATGTCTTGATCTATTCAATTTTATTAGAAATTAATTTAAGGGTTTGAAAATTAAATTTTGTTATAAGCGTGTTTGAATGAAAATATTAATTGTTCGAAAAGGATATAACATCTCTAACAAATATATATACTATGCTATATTTGTCTCAAATTTTAATGTCACCCAAAGAAAAATACTAGAAAAATCCCCCCAATTGATTAAAAGTAGTTAAAAGAAATAATTTTTTTCATATTAGCACATTATTTTTCAATTCTGTAAAAATTTTAAAATAAGAAAAATTAAGAAAAGACAAATAACTGCATACCTGTAAACGAGTTAAAATCAAAACGTAGTCTTTTCAAAGATGTGCAATTACTTAGTGATTGTGGAATGCTTCCTCGAATTGATTACTATCAACTGCCAATATTTCAAGTGAAGGGAGTTGATGACACATTTCTTCTCGCAAATTATCCTTTAAAAAATTGTTGCCAACGTTAACATATCTCAAAGATGGCATCTTCCAAAGAAATAAAGGGATTCCACCTATAAAAAAAATACAGAATATTTGTTTAGGAATTTCCTAAATTAGCACATCCATATAAATAATACATGGAATTTTGTGAATAAGAGGCTTAAAATTAATAGAAAGAAATTTAAATTTTGTGGGAAAGTAATTTAAATTAAAGGGGCTAATTTTCCAATATCAATGACCAATTGAACATACAAATTTCTTTTAAAAGAAGAAATGTTGAAGAGAGATTAAGGAACTAGCTAGTTTCACCTATTTATCATGAAAAACCAAATTATTCATATTTTGCATTATGTAATATTTAGAAGGCTCTAACTTTGAAATCTGATGATAAATTCATCGTAGGAAAGAAAGGTTTAAATTTGAGTCGTTATTTGAAGAATTAAAATACTTTCTGTTGTACATTCTAGAGATAAATAGTATAAATAATAAATGGACCTTTTGTATGTTTGAACCAACATAACTTTTCCCAATGTAAGTTGGTTAACAAAAATGGATTGCGTTAAACATATCAAGTATACTAGAATTTCTACTCTTAAAGAAATTTTAGTTAAGAATTTTCAAGAAATATAGAAAAAGCATAAATAATAAATGAAAATTGTGTTGAATGAGACTAACAATGTTAAGATTAGGGACTAAAAATGCACTTTATATACTTAAGAGACTAAAATAAACCTTAATAGGAGCATATACTTTAACAAGAAAAAAGAAAATTATGATTTTATTATATAAATATTGAAAGAGATCATTAATCAACAATTAATTAAATTTCAAAGAGTTGTATTGTAGATATAATTTTTGAATCCACATTCCATGCTTAGGCTTATATGCTTGTTATGTGCTTATACCTCTAATTAGAGGTATAAGCACATTTTTTTTAATTTTTTTTAATTTTTTTTATATATTGTATTTATTTAGATTTAAATTATATCTTTGCTTTTCACGAGATTTTTTTGCACCCGTATCTCAAATTAATTAATTTTTAGTTCTGCATTTGTCTGTAACACCAGGTATTATGAAAATTAATTAATTTGAAATCTGGGTGCAAAAAATCTCGAAAAGCGGATATAATTTAAATCTAAATAAATACAATATATATAAAAAATTAAAAAAAATTAAAAAAATGTGCTTATACCTCTAATTAGAGGTATAAAGCACATAACAAAGCATATAAGTCTAAGCATGGAATGTGGACTCATTTCAGAGCATTGAATCATCGTCTTCATTATTTTAAAAAAGGAACGACCCTTAAATGACATGTGTGTGTGTGTATAGATGTATACGTATGTATGTATGTATGTATGTATATTAATTTTCATGTAAGGTATGGTTTCTTGGGATCCAAGTTCGTTGACAATGAACTTATTTTGGATTTTATATATTAAAAAAAGGAAAAAATAAAAAATTGCCGTTAAAAGGAAAAACAGGGAAAATGAAAAATAAAAGGCAAGAAATAATATTTCATCCCCATCAATATTATATTTCAGTTGTTGATTATTTCCATAAACTCAGGTGAATTATCTTTATTAAAAAAGAAAAACCAAAGAAAACTTGTCACTGACAAGAAAATATAGGGCGAAATGAAAATAATTTACTTTTGAAAATATATTTGAAACCGAACAAGTCCTTCTCATCATCGCTATCAGCGACTGGGTTAGTACCCCAAAAAATTGACACGCGTAAAAGGAACCACATGAAGTTACAAATGATGATTAATTTATTTTCCTTCGGGCTCCCTATTTTTTAATGATTCAATATTTTATTTCACCCTTTGACATGTGTGTGAAAATTATAAAAGAAAGCATATTGGGATTAGGGGAAAACATCACGTTCCATGTCTATAAAAGTAATCAAACAAAATTATTATTCATTAAATTTGTGATGCAAATTAGTGTCATATCGAAATTCTGGGAACAAAATTTAAGACAAATCATATAATCAAAACTCTTACCTTGAAAATTGCTGTTCCTAAGAGATAGCAACTGGAGTTTGGTCAAATTTCCAATGTCACTTGGTATGTTTCCTCCTTTGAATATGTTATCACCCAATTGTAACTGTACCAATTCTTTGCATTGATGCCAAATAGAGGGTATTTCTCCAGACAAATGATTTCCATCCACGTAAAATTCTTCAAGTTTTGGTAGCCCAAAACACACGTTTGTTGGGAGACTACCAGATAAGTGATTTGATCCAATATTAATGAGTTGAAGCACTGAACTATTAAATAATGAATATGGGATCCTCCCTTTAAATAAATTAGGAGGGCAAAACAGAGTTACGTCAGCAACAATTTGCTACGTAAGACAAATTAATAATATGCATGTGCATGGGATAAATTTGTATTTTTATAAACAAACAGATTAAGACTTGCACATATTTTTTGAAATAAAACGATTACAATCTAAATAATACTAGTAATACGCAACTACACTTGTTTTCGGAACGGAACAAGTCTTTCAGTTTGTCTAGGCTAATAACTAGAGAATAAATAATTTGCGATGACAAAAAAAGAAGAGTAAATAATTTGGATATATGATTGGATGAGAAATTTGGATGGATTAATATTGGAGAACGCATTGGACTACTACAAAAGGCCTATTACACAGTTATATATGCTTCAGTTCAATAGCATCCTGTAATTTGTACCCAGAAAAATAATATCCTGTAATTAATATTAGGCTAAAAGTATATGGCTCTTTAGTTTACAACATGTTTCGGTTTGATCCTTAAGTTTAAAAAGTGTACTTCTAATCCTTGGGTCTTAAAACCGTTAGTTTCACTTCAACTGAAAAAGTAAAAATGCTAACTCAAAAAATTTAAATAGTGATTCTGTAATTAAATGTTGACAAAATATATTTAAATTTGTCAGCATTTTTACTGCAAAATCACTGTTTAAATTTGATCAGTCTATATTTTCCGTAAAATAAAAATAATGGTGTTAAGACTAAATGACTAACGTACACTTTTTAAACTCAAGGGACCAAATTAAAATACGTAAAGTCATAAACGTATACTTTAACTATTAGATTAATTTAGATTTATTATTGTTTTCCTTTTGGCTTTGGGGATCAATTAATTATGAAAAATTCCCGGAAGAATTAATTTGTTAACTACAAACTTTTGTGAAATAAAAATTAATATATAATATATAATTTAGATAATCCCAATTAAAATTAAATGTTCAAAACATGTTGCTTGTAAGGCTTACTCACTTTGGGGAAAAAAACTTTGAAAAACTCTTTTATATAGAATAATATTTATTTTCAAAGACTGATAATAAGCTTTTAGGTCTGTTTGGAATAATATTATAACAGATTACTATTTCCCCTAGGTATCATTTTACTAACCATTTGAGAAACTGGATGACAAATTGTATTTATTTTTAAGAAAAGAATTGAATTAAACGCTGGAAAAATAAGAAGAAATGGCCAAAACTATAACAAAAAATCTAGAAGAAAAACAATCGAGACATGCAAGCCTAAATTCCTCCAAAACATACCTGATAAACTATTATAAGACAAACGCACTATGGAATTGTATGGATATACAATAAGATGGTAAATAATTTATTAGTAACAATATATCAAACAAAATATTAGAAATTATATGATTAAAACTTTTACCTTGCAAGTTGGTGTTCCTAAGATTTAGGAGCTGTAGTTTGGTCAAATTTCCAATGTCACTTGGTATGTTTCCTGGGCTGAATTTGTTATCAAGCAATTGTAATTCTACTAATTCTTGGCATTGATGCCAAATGGAGGGTATTTCACCAGACAAATCATTTCCATTGACAAGAAGCATTTGAAGTTTTTGAAGTCCAAAACACATATTTTTCGGGAGACTGCCAGATAATCGATTTAGACTCAGATCAACCTGTTGCAGCGCTGAATTGTTAAATAATGAAAATGGTATCAAACCAGTAAGTTGATTCGCTCCAAGATAGAATTTTTTAAGTTGTGAAAGATCGTCAATCTGATTTGGGATACCTCCTACAAATATTAGGGGCAGGAAAGAAAATAATGTCAGTAAAATCTCTTTACGTAGACATGAGATAATTTTATATTCAATAACAATTATATATTCATTTTTTAGAGAAATAACACAAAATATTCCAAATGATAAAACGCAACAATAATTATTATTTTCGAAAGGGTATAAGCCTTTTAATTTGGACGGTCTAATCAGTAACCATAAATCAAATAAATTATTATTGACGATGATTACAACTAAGAGACGCATTATTCCCGTGGGGCCCTTCCTTTTCATCATTGTTATCAAAATAAATGTTTGTTGGGACGCTCCCCTAATTTTTTTTGTTAAATCTTCAAACTTTTAAGAAATAATAATTACTAATAAATAATAAAACAAAAATATAATTTGGATTTTCGAAATTAAAATCAAATGTTTCATATTCCTTTCGAAAATAATAAAGAAATTCTGTCAAAAGTAAAGAAGAAAATCATTAAAATACCTAAATAAATAAAAATCAATACAGACAGTCAGATTCCTCATGCATAAGATCCTAGCTACCAAAGAAATCAAAGACAAATATAAATATTGAAAATATTCAAAACATACCTGACAATCTGTTATAAGACAAACTCAATATCTCAAGTGAAGATAAGTTTGAAATTGTTTGGGGAATCATTCCTGAAAGTTTGTTAATGCTAAGTCGTAAAATCTTCAATCGCTCAAGTTTACCCACCTCAAGCGGAATGGTCCCTTCAATAAAATTTGAGATCAAATCTAAGACCTCCAACCTAGATAGATTGAACAGAGACTGCGGAATAAATCCATCAAGAGTGTTATTTTGAAGATTTAGTTGCTCAAGTGAAGTTAAATCTCCTATCCATACCGGAACTTGCCCATGAAAGATATTGTAACTCAAATTGAATAGTTTCAATCTACGCAACTGAACTAACTCTTTTGGTATTTGACCAGACAAACTGTTGTCACTAAGATCAAGTTCAACAAGGAATGAGATATTTCCCAATTGTGGAGATATCATGCCCTTAAGTTCCATGCCAGAAAGATTCAAGGAATGGACCCTTCCATGATGAGTATTGCATGTGACACCTATCCAATTGCAGGGAGAAGAAGAGACAGACCAATTAGCTAAGAAATCATATGGATCTAAGGTGATAAAAGATTTCAGGGCAAGAAGAGAAAATTTGTCAGTAGTAATGTTGGCATCAATGGAGGTTAAGGGGACCATGAAGCAATGAAGTAAGAAGAGGAAGGCAAAGGAGGAAGGTTTTCCCATATTTATCTTATCAAACTTGTTAAATTTTGCATAGCCAGGAGCTAACGGACACATTGTTTTATACTTCTCCAACTCCGAAATCAAGTTATGTCGTACTGACAAAACGCGGAGTTGCGAAAGGGGGCATCTTTCGTGAAAAGACTAAGAAAATTTCAACTAAAAAAATTAATTATTGGACATTTATGGATTAATTTAATTTCATTGGGCATCTCCAATTCCGCTTGAATTAATTTAATTCTTATTATATTCAATGGGGATAAAATTAAAAAAATATTATTAATTATCCTATAAATGACTTAAATTTAAGATAAAACTTTTCTCCTTCAAGTGACATACATATAGGACCAAAGTGGTAGGCCTTAGTGTCTCCCAAAGTCTTCATATCAGACATATAGTTAATGTATTATATATACTTAATTACGAGTCTTTTTTTTTTTCACCTGAATATACTTACAAGTCTTTAGAGGACATGAAAGTCTGAATTAAACAAGAAATAAATTCGATGTCACAATGGCTCTTTTTAATATATATATATATATATATATATATATATATATATATATATATATTATTTTATTTAATTATTTTTTTTATTTTTTTAATCTCATTTACGTGTCCATATAAACATACTGGGAGGTATCCGGGGTGGACCAAGCTTCTCTCCTCTGCCTCTTACTATCTACGGGAGAGGATTTTCTCATAATCTTGTTTCTCATTTTTCCTCATTGGCTCCATCCGGTCATTGATTGGGAAGAAGAGAGAGGTTAAAGTAGTAGAGTGATTGATTAGATGGATATGATTTAAAGATGATGAGGGATAATGAGAAAAAGATGGGGAGAGAAACTCAACCCTACTATCTACTGCCCTCCTTTTCTCAAAAATGTGCCGTTTTGGCACAAACCAGTAAAAAAGCTGATGCTTTTTTTTAATATATATATATATATATATATATATATATATATTTCGGGGTATTGACTAGTACTAAAGATACTTCGGGATATCGGTATTGAAAAAACTACTTCATGATCCTCAAAAATTATTTTAGGATCTTGAAAAAATATTTTAGGATATTGATTGGTACTAAAAAGGATACTTGAGAATCTTGATTTGATACTAAACAAATATTTCATAATCTTGAAAAATTAATTTAGGGTATTGCAATAATATTTTAGAGTCTTGACTTATACTAAAAATATACTTCACGATCTTATTGATGCTTGAAAAAAGTACTTTATGGTCTTGAAAAATTATTTCAGGATCTTGAAAGAAAAATTCAATGTATTGACTGATACTAAAAGAATACTTCGGATCTTACTAGTACTAAAAAATACTTCATGATTTTGAAAAATTAATTTAGAATCTTGAAAAAATATTTTAAAGTAATGACTAGTACTAAAAATATTTCAAGATATTTTTTTGAAGATCGCAAAATAATTTTACAAAATCATAAAGTATTTTTTTAATACTGATCGATATTCTAAAGTATCTTTTTTACCCGTCGATATCACGAAATATTTTTTATTTTTTTTTAAAAAAAAGCACCAGCTTCTTCACTGTTTTTCATCAAAATGGTGCAGTTTTCAAAAAAGGAGGGCAGCGGACAGTAATGGGTAGAGGAGACATACCTGGTCCATGAGGGGTAGGGTAGGTATAGTATGACTTGTCATGAAATATATATCTCGTTCACTTGTCAATAGTGTTGATCCCTAATTTTCATTTAACAAAATTAGTGCTTATGGTTTTATTTTTAAAATGTATGGACTAAATTTAAATAGTAAAAACGATCAAGATTAAAATGACCAAAATAAATTTTTTAAAAATGGAGATAACAGGGAATATTGCAACAAGTAAGTATTTGAGAAAAAGACAAAAAAATAACACTTGAGTACTTCAAAATCTCAAATCAATATTGTTGCCTACAACAATATATGTATTAACCAAACTTGAATAGCAATCGACAAGTTATTTTAGTAGAAAATAACTTATTTGGGATTTTGAAGTTTAAAAATTATGTTTTTTAAAAAATCTTTTTCTCTAAATTTTTTGATTGCAAATACTCTTCAAAATCAGATTTGGGCATGTTCAGGAATGAAACACTTTCAGGTTCCTTAAAAGTACAATCATTAAATTCAATGTCAAGTTAATTAGTATATTCCTATCTCATTAGTTACAGTTATAAGATAAATGATAAATTTGTAAGTTTTTTAATGTGTAATCCCTTATGGATAGTGTATGTACGCATCTCTCTCTGTGTATACATATATTCCCATCTTCTCAATTTCTTTTAGTAGGTAATTCTTTTAATAATGAGTTTATGTTTTTTAAAGAATAATATTTATAAGATTAACTTTATTTAATTTTTTTTTGTTATTCTAAAAAGGTAAACCTGAACCATCTTAAATCAAATGGGATATTCCATATTCGTAAGAGGGTTATTTAATTTTTTTTTTTTTTTTTTTATAGTGCATTGGCACTAGTGCCAGACTTAGGAGTCTGGCCTCCCCCCTCCCCCTCAGGGGTTCGACCCCTGCCAGTTATAATCAAAAAAAGAATTGATGGCAAGCAAGCTTTAGAGGTTCACAAGTCTTGATGTGAATTTTCTTCTGTCATTAATGTATGATTTTGATATCTATCTCCCACTAATTAATTAGTGATAGGCTAGATTTAGGAGTAGACTTAGAAAGCTTGACTTGCGAATGGGACGTACAAGACTTAGTCTTATCATTTATGCATAGTACCTGTGTTTCTTTAAAACGAAAAAATGGTAGTCAATCAAAACACGATCGTTAAATTCAAATTCAAGTTAATTAGTATATTCCTATAGCAAGCATAAATTTGTACGTTAGTTTTACATTAAAAAGAAAGTTAGTCTAAAAAATATAAATATATTAGTTTAATAATATAAATATCAAAACCTCAATTTCATTTATAGGGATTTGTTGGTTTATTTTAGTTTAATAATCAAAATATATTATATTAAAAAATTAAAACATAAATATGATTTATTAGCTGCATGTCATCACTTAGAGTTTCTTGTATGAATATTTTCTGTTAGTAACATTAACGGTATTTGAAATATATGACCAAAAAGTATAATTTATAAAGTGAAGGAACTAAAAAAATATACCTCATATAAAACTTAAAAGATTAAAAGTATATTTTAATGTGTAATCCCTTATGATCGTGTATGTACGTACACATGTATATTCCCATCCCCTCAATTCCTTTTAATAGGTAATTTCTTAATAATGAATTTATGTTTTGTAAGAGTAATTTTTATAAGATTAACTTCATTATAATTTTTTTACCAATTAAAATAAAATTGATTCTAAATAAGTAAATCTAAACCATCTTAAATCAAATGGAAAACTTCATATTGGTGAGAGTGAGAGGGTTAGATGGAAATGTCAATATTGCAGGTGAAGAATTAATGGCAGGCTAGCTTTAGAGGATCACAAGTCTTTATGTGAATTTTCTTCTGTCATAAATGTATGATATTGATATATATCCCATTAATTAATTAAATGATAGGTTGAACTTTGAAGTATTCATAGAAAAGCTTGGCTTGCGAATGGGACGTACAAGACTGTCTTATCACTTTTGCAGAGTGCATGTGGTTCTTTTCAAAAATAAAATAAAAAATGGTAGTCTTTAATACATAAACACACAGGGAGTAAAATGGGAAAAATCATGAAGAAGTCTCGAATAAGAGAGTTATTTACCCCCCCAAAAAAAAAATCATGTGAATTTATGAAAACGTTGAGCACTGTTGACTCACCACCGGTAGTGAGCATTGAATTAAGTATATACTTAATTAGGGAAAAGATCTAAACTTATTAATATTTTAAACACAATGTTAATGATTTTTAAAATATTTCCTAAAGAATGTTAGAAATAACTTATAAATAGTAGGAAAAATTAGAATTAAGGACCTGGATGAAAAAATATTTACGGAGAATGATCATAAAAATTGTAATTATTTAGAAAGACCAAATATAAAAATATAAAATTGAAAGTACTAAAATGCCCCTAATAAAATATTTTACATTCCCTCCTACATTCTCTTTTACATTCTATTTCTAAAACTAACACATAATGCTAAGTTTCATTAAATTAAACAATGGTTTTCTCAATTTTCATTTTTCACAACTTGACTATATATCTATGGAAAAAAAAATTATGCATTCTTCAATTTTTAATTCTTTTTTTTTAAATCAACAAAAATTTTAATTAAAATTGGAATTATATAATTTTAATAATAGTCAAGGTTTTTTATAATTTATCATATATATTAAACCAATAAAGTTTGTATGATTTATTTTTGTTTTAGGAGCAATTTGTGTGGGTTAAAAAAATTCACGTAATGTTAGTAAAATTAGAAAATCAAATCAACCAATTATATCCTGAAAAATATGAAAGCGGGTTTAGTTTTATTCTTATAAAAAGAGCTTAATTAATTGATATAACATTGATAATATAAATCAAGCAACTTGATGATATAAATTGATGAAAAAATTAAAAATATGATTTTAACAGTTTTTAATTAAATAATACATTGATTTTTTTTTTTTTAAAAAAAAGGTATGATCATATCATGGTGGGAAATTTTAATTTTAATTTTAGTTATTTTTTTAGTTATGAATACAAGAGATAATACAGAAGGTTTGATTAGGGACAATTTAGTAATTTTAAATTTATATTATGATATTCGGTTATTCTAAGTAATTACAATTTTTATGGTATTTCATAATAACTATTATTTTCTTTAGGTCCTTTGATGGATATTATTGAAAAAAAAAAAAAAGAAAGAATAATAGATGGATAGATTTTATGTTATAGGTGAAGAATATTAATGGCAGGACAGGCTAGCTGGTGAGATCGGTATGTATCATATGTATGATATTGATGTCTAACACCCCTTAATTAATTTGTAGGGTAAAGGTGCCAAAGACCACGTAAGTTCCCAAGGCCTGACCACGAAGTTTTTTTTGGAGGCGTCGTAACACGAAGTTACGTTTTTGGAGCGTCGTCTTGTATATTGCGGATTAGTTGGCCGTCAGTTGACCAGATTAACGACGCGTGGGCCCGATGTGGCGGACACACTGACATGACATGGTGCTGACGTGGCGCTGACACGTGGACTGACATGCTTGACGTAAGGGCCCGACACGGGGCTGACATGCTGACGTGACGCTGACGTGGAATAAAAAAAATCAAAAAATAAAATAATTATGAAATTTTTTTAGAAAAATTTAAAAATTACGAAAAAAAAAAAAATAAAAAAATAAAAAAAATCGAAAAAATTAGAATAATTAAGAAAAAAATTCAAAAACTTAGGAAAAAAATTCAAAAATTTAGGAAAAAAAAATTCAAAAACTTGGAAATAATTAAAATAATTAGACAAAAAAATAAAATAACTAGAAAAAAATTCAAAAAAATAGGAAAAAATTTTAAAAATTAGAAAAAAATTCAAAAATTAGGAAAATGCCCTTATATAAATTTTGTACTTCAATTACCTTATTGATTTCACATAATCCCTCATTTATATCAATAGGCATCTTTTAGGAAAAAAATGGCAAAAAAAATTATGTTCTTGCAGCATGGACTGTCTCTCTCATTTGGGGAAATGACAATGACAATTTATTATATACTCCCTCCGGTCCTAATTATAAGACAACATTTGAGAGTTTGTTTTGATCCTAATTATAATACAACATTCTAATTTTTATCACCTTTTTGCTAAAAGATGCCTATTGATATAAATGAGGGATTATGTGAAATCAATAAGGTAGTTGAGGTACAAAATTTATATAAGGGCATTTTCCTAATTTTTTGAATTTTTTCTAATTTAAAAAAAAAAAAATTGAATTTTTTTCCTATAAATTTTTTTTTTTGCCAGTTTTCCCCTAAAAGATGCCTATTGATATAAATGAGGGATTATGTGAAATCAATAAGGTAGTTGAGGTACAAAATTTATATAAGGGCATTTTCCTAATTTTTTGAAATTTTTTTCTAATTTTTAAAATTTTTTCCTATTTTTTGAATTTTTTTCTAGTTATTTTAATTTTTTTTTCTAATTATTTTAATTATTTCTAAGTTTTGGAATTTATTTCCTAATTTTTTCCTAACTTTTTGAATTTTTTTCCTAAGTTTTTGAATTTTTTTCGATTTTTTTTATTTTTTTTTCGTAATTTTTAAATTTTTTTCTAATTTTTTTAATTTTTTTAAAAATTTCATAATTATTTTATTATTTTAATTTTTTTTATTCCACGTCATGTCACCATCCGTGTCGAGCCACGTCGGCCACCACGTCAGTGTGTCAGTTCACGTCAGCGTCCACGTCAGCATTAACGGTCAACTGACGGTCAACTAACGCTCATGGCACTGGACGCTCCAAAAACGTAACTTCGTGGTCTTTGACGCTCCAAAAAAAAAACTTCGTGGTCTTTGGCGCTCACGGAGGAAACTTACGTGGTCTTGAGCGCACCTTTACCCTAATTTGTATGATATTGATGTTTAATATCCAATCAATCACAATACTACTTTAACTCCTCTCTCATCTTTTCAATCAATGATCACGATGGGCTAAGGAGAAGAAAAGGAGAAAGGGGATTATGAGAAAATCATCTCCCCCTTTCTATCATATATCTCTTAATAATTGACGTTTTAGGTAGTTTCAAAATTATTTGAATTATTAATATATTTTTTTAATCAAAATACACCCTATGTATGAAAAAAGGGTGAAAATAGTGTGAGGTGGTATACGAAAGAGCCAAGAGATATAGTAGTAAATAATTGAAAATGAGGAGAAATAATGAGAGAAATTTTCCGCAGAGAGGAAAGAGGAAATACTAACTTTATTAATGGAACAAAATTCAAAAAGGTAAATCCATGAATGGATATTGGTGGGGTGCAGTACGTCTAATTTAATTGATTGGAACAAGACTATTTGACCATACATGTCTTTATTAATTAGTTAATTAATTATATTGAAAATACTAACTTTTGTGGAACCAATTTCCTGCCAAGTTCTTGGAAACCTAATAATGATTTAGCCTGTCTAAATTTAATTTGGAGGTATAGATTTGATTTTAAAAAATATATATTTAGCTTTTTAAAAAAATTATTTCAATGGATATAAAATCTAAAATAATTATAATTTTTAACTATTATTATATTTTTAAAGATGATTTTTATTTGAAAAATCACTATTTTAAAAATCAAATCTATAGCATCCCAATGAGATTTGGACTATTTAAATATATCACCATGGTCTTATTTATAAGTCTCTTTTAACTAAATCATATATACAAAAGATAAGTAGTTTGCTCAATGATTATGAAGTAAATTTTTAACTTTGCCCTTATTTATGAATGAGTATCTCTCATCTCTTTTTTTCTCTCTCTATTTTCATTAATACAATTAATATGGACAAAATTGTCAAAATCTCACTTATTATCCTAAAAAGGTACTTATAAATAGGGCCAAATTTTTTTGTCAAAATAGACTTATAAATAGGATCAAAGTGGTACTTAATTCACCCAATTTAACAAAATTTTTGTTAGTTCTTCCTTTCACAACAGCCATTCCCCCATTTAATTTCTTCATTTCATCTCTTATCATCTTCAACTCATGTTTTTGCCAAGTTTTATGAACATTCATGAGAATTAAATGTAATTTCTTAAGATTTTAAAAACGTAATTATACAATAAAACCGTCCTCCATACATAATTTTAAAACACTTTCTTTCTTTTCTTTTGGCCATTCACGAATGTATTTTATCTCGTTAAGAAAATGCTATCGCGCTCATTGATGCAAGTATGCAGCTACTGCTTGAGGGGCTCATAGAAGCTTTATTGATCATATTGCAAATCGCAACTAAGTAAGGTTAGGGGAGAATGAAATTATGTTATAAGTAAGGTTGTCAAACTCGCGAGTTTAAGTAAACTCATAATAAAGATGTAAACTCGTAAGAGTTTACTTTCACTATTAAATAGATATTAATAGTATATAATAAATAATTAAAATATAGAAAATGACAACAATTTGATGTTTTTTTTTATATAAGAATTTTAGGAAATGAGTTGGGTTCACCCACGATCCAAGGGCATGACGAAATCTCCCTTCCTCCTAGGTCATACCAATGTTGGGCAGGGCGAGCCGTCTGTTACCCTCAGGCGTTTACCTCGGCACCTAGGAGCTAAGATGCCTCTCTCAGCGTCTTGACCAACTCCAGGATCGAATCCCTTCCCTTTGGTGAGGGTGTCCAATCTCTTTGCTAGTTGAGCCCAAGGACGAGGAGTCAACAATTTGATTTAAATATATTTGAAATCGAAATAATTGAAATTAGGGTAGAATAATGAGCGGGTTTAGCCATCCAATGCCAAACTCATAGCACGCCAATTTGACTTTAAATGGGTATGGGTTAGCCCATACTCGTAGCTCAACCCATTTAAACCCATGTAAATGGGCTAGCTCATAAATGGACGGGCTAACCGGGTTTTGGGTAATCCATTTATATTTGACTTGTTTATTATTATTATTATTATTTTTTGGAAAAAAAAACATACATAAGCATTAAACATCCATCAAAATTCATCATTCCAATTTCTGAAATTTGAATCTTCAAAGTTCAATAATCACAATTCACACAAAACAACATAAATTTAGACAAGTATCATCATTACATAATCTTGATGTTCAAACTCCAACTTTTAAATTAAAACATTACAACCACAACTCTACAAGTTCATAGATCAACAAAATGGCATGCTTCCATTGAATCTGCATGCTTAAGTCTTTATCATCTTCAAATTCCCTTGAAAGAATCTAGTTTCGACCCAGTACTAAAAGCTAATTTTGAAAATACTGTAGATACTAGTATACCCAACAAATCATGTGCAAACAGATTTAAAACTTGATACCTGGAAGCATTCACTCTCTACCATACTAAAATATCATATGTATAGAGTCAATAGCAACTCACAAGTTCGAATAAACATAGCCATAAAGAGAGAAAGTGAGAGAGATTGAGAGTTGATGGGTTTTATGGTTATGGATTAGAGGTGGTGAATACTCGAATAGGAAGGGATTCGGGGATGCTTTACGCCGAATGCGTAATGAGATGAGTAGTTAATTAAAAAAAAAAAAAAATTATACTAAATGGGTGGATATGGGTAGCCCGTAGGTGTGCTATAGCCCACCGATTTAAATCTTAAATAGACGGATTCTAATCCAACCCATTATAAATCTTTTTAAACGGACTCAATATGGTCCAATTACACTGGGTTTTAGGCGGGCTCATAGGTTTTGGGTTTCATGCTCAGCCTTAATTGAAATTAAATCCATCAATATTCAAAATTGACTATATTTAACAAAGAAAATTTCTATAAAATTCATATATAAAGCCGCTAAGCATGATCCAATAAAAAAGTTAACATGAGTTTAAGGGTGAGTTAATATGATTTTGTAAGTTTGAAATGTAAACACGGTAAACTTGGTGTATAAACTCGTAATTTTAATCGAATTTACAATGGTCAAGAGTATACCAAATGACTTGACTCGATTTGATAAACTAGAAACATAAAAACGGTAAACTTTGAGAGTCAAACAATGGTTATACGCCACTTAATATTGATATTAAATAATTATAACAATATAATGGATATTATATGCATCAAATATAATGGATATTATATGCTCCTTTTGGTTTTATATATAGAGAATCATTTAAACCACTTTACAAAAATTAGGAAAATTAGTTAATATAGGCGGTGACACGAAATTTGTCACCAATTTTTGTGTGATTTTTTCAAAATTATCCTTAAGCCACTGGGAAATTTCTTTATACTTGATTAATTAATCAATCTCTAATTCTTGAGTAATTAATAGAACCATTCTTATATCAATTTCTATATCCATTATGTCAACTTTTCTAATAAGGCAATAAACATGGCCATTTATCCTATTTTTTTATAAGTTTATAGTTAAATATAATATTTTAAAAATAGGTCACATGACCATATATAATGAAGAAATTGACACAATGGATATATATAAAGAACTTAACGTAAATATTTTCCTAAATTAAAAAGGATCTGTAAGAAAATTGATACAATGGCTAATTTTGTAAATTTTTGCCTACAGCGTTAAACTCACTCAAAAAAATTATATGCCACTGACCTAAATTAAAGTTTAGGAAAGAGTAAAATACTCTGACCACCCTCCTATTTTGCCTTAATTACACAGACCTCCCCTCTATTTCAAACTCATATAAACCTCCCTTAAATTAAAATTTATGTTACACAAACCTCCCTTATATTCTTGAGATTTTATTTCCATCCACCCAAACTGTTAGTTCACCGTTAAGTTTGACTTTTAAACTTTTTTTTTGACCAAAATGTCTCTCTTCAATATTAGAATTATATTTATATATATATGGGCTAAAAAAATGTATTCTAATAGATTTTCTAATTTTCTAATTTTTTTAAAAAATTATTAATTTTGATATTATAAATTAAGTTTGACTTGAAATATATATTAAACACATATTTTTATCAAAAATAATACATTATATAAATTTGAGATGTATGTGTCATTTATATTTATAATTTAATACTTTTTTTCCAAATATTTATAAACACGCTTTGATAAGCACATATTTATTTAGAAACTTATTTTAATATTCAACGCTTGTGATATTTACATTAACCAATGCTAAAATCATCAAATAAATAACTATTTGTAAAGATAAAAATAGAAATTAATGAACAGATAAAAAACTCTTTAATTCTTTCAAACAATTTTAGTCAAAATGTGCAAGACAAAATAAATACACCAACCATCTATAAGTTTCTATATAACATCCAATAAATTTGATGTCAATACAATGAAAAAATAACAAAGCATGATTTTAATCCTATTTTGAAGGAGCAACAGGAGGCATTGGAAAAGTAGTTGAATGAGGATTGTTAGGAGCATTGCTTGATCTAATAATCTTCCAAAAGGAAAAAAAAAAGATTTGATTAAATTTATATAATGTATTATATTTTATAAAAATATATGTGTTTAATATTTATTTTAAGTCAAACTTAATTTATAATATCAAAATTAATAATTTAAAAAAAAAAATATAAAGTTATAAAATCTATTAGAATAAATTTTTGAATGTATAAATTTTATTAGCCCATATATATATAATTCTAATATTGAAGAGAGACATTTTGGTAAAATAAAAGTTCAAAAGTCAAACTTGATTAATAATTTAAAAAAAAAAATTGAGTGGATGGAAATAAAATCTCAAAATATAAGGGAGGTTTATACGGGTTTCCAAAATAGAGGGGAGGTTTGTGTAATTGATGCAAAATAGGAGAGAGGTCAGAGTATTTTACTCTTCAGGAAATTATTATAAATCTTAGCCTAAAAAATTTATATAAATATATTTAGGAACCTAAGAATATATAGCACATATAATAGGGAAAAAACAAAATTAAGACATCATGACTCCGGCCTCCCCAGTCTGGGTGCACATTTGGTGTCCATTCTTATGTGCTCATACCTCTATTAGAGGTATGAGCATATTTTTTTAAATTTTTTTATATATTCTATTTATTTAGATTTAAATTATATCTTTAACTTTTTGAGATTTTTTTGCACTCGTATCTCAAATTAATTAGTTTCCAATCCTCGCATTTATCCAAACACCAAAAGATCATGGAAACTAATTAATTTAAGATACTAGGTGCAAAAAAATTCTAGAAATCAGCATATAATTTAAATCTAAATAAATACAATATATAAAAAAAATTAAAAAATATATATGAACACATAATTAGACACACAAGAATGAGCACTAAATGTGAACTCTCCCCAGTTCCCCTAGCTAACCTTGCTATTAATGGTTTAAAATAAGTTTGAACAATAAGCATTTATATATAAAAGCTATCTTAAACGTCATATCCCTGAATCAAACGGATAGAATATCTCATTAAAAATGAAATCAACAAGCAAGAATGCAATTTAATTATTAAAGTTTAGTACTGTATACAACGTTGGCTGAGACCAGCGGTGTGAAAGATTGAAAAGCTATCAACACGTTTTGCTTTTTTCATGATCAATTTTCCAATCTTCTTTTCTTTAGTGGCAGACATGACTTTTGAAATGCGCGGACTTGTTACGGTACTCCATATTCTCTCCCTCTCTACAAATTAAATAAACCCCATAATTAATTTATTTCAACTCTAGATTATGATTAGCTCTCCCAACGATAAGCAGAACACCGTGTCCCCAAAGGTTAGTGTTTTCAATATAATTAAGGAAAAGTCTCATATAAAGCTACTTAAAATAGAAAAATTTTAAATCACGTTGGTAAATTCAAGAAATCATTAATTAAGTCATCAACCCAATTTAGGATTTCAAAATCTGTGTAAAATAACTTTAATGGACTTCTTCTCTTTATGCCAACCTTTCTTCTCTTCCATCTTAAAAGAATATTATTGCTTTATGACTTTATATAAAAGGATAATAAAGAATAATTCAAGTATGCCATGCCATAATAGTATCATTGATATTAATTAAATATATTTTAATTGAAATTCAATTAATTGTATTAATGATAAAAATGTGATTTTTTTTTAAAAATAAAGTTGTTATTTTTATCAGGTGAGATAAAAGTAAAAAAACAAAAGAAAAAAAAAAACATATCCCATGCCAACTTCACCCTTTGCAAAATTGAATTGAAATAGAAGTCATTTTTTACCAATATTAACCTAAACAAGAATAATTTTCCTTAACACACAAAAATGTGAGTTTTTAGATAGTAATTTCGTTAACATTTCAATTTCAATTTTTTAATTCTTCAATATAAATCATTAATATTATTTATCTTTTTTAAAAAGCGACGTTTAAATTTCATATACTTCTATGGATATTTCAGAAAAAAAAAAGATGTAAAATGCACTTAATATTTCATAAAACGGTTTACATCAATATAAAAATTTCCAAAAAAAACCTATACATGTGTCTGTGAAAAATATAGAAAAATTCATACTTAATTAATATATTTACCAAAATAGTCCTTTTTATAGTGACATACATTATAAGTTTTCTTTTTAAAAAAATTGTTCATGTTAATAAAATGAACTCTTTGTTGAAAATATTGCAGGTTTTTATTCTTATGATGATATATTTAATATATTTGAACGAATCATATTTTGTTGTATTAAAATTAATTTTGATATATACATGGGAAACATAAGTTATGGAGTAATAAAACTCATTAATGAGGAAAGAGAGGAGAGGGTATCAAAATTATTTTACCCATATTTAAAATCTTAAATTGAGTTAATGACTCAATTAAAGATTTATTAAATTTACCAACTTAATTTATAATTTTTCTATTTTAGATAGTTTTATATTGGATTTTTCTTATAATTAATTAACTAATTAATTAATAAAGACAGATATGGTCAAAATGTCAAATAGTCAAGCTCTTTGGTATGGGTGTCAATATCATGATGACTTCTGTTTCCAGCATTGAAATTAGACGTACTGAACCCCCACCAATATGCATTAATGGATACACCTTTTTGAATTTGTAATTTTGTATCTCCATACCTTTTCCTGAATTTCGTCTTTCCTCTTTATGCTCCCCCAGCATTCAAGGAAATTTCTCTCATTATTTCTCCTCATTTTCAATTATTTACTACTTTCTCTCTTGCCTCTTTCGTATGCCACCTCACCTGAAAACAATATTAATAATTCAAATAATTTCAGAGGTATCTCAAGGAAATACCCACGAAGCTTCGTGGTGCCACATCGGCATGCCCTGATCATAGCATCTTGAGCACGGCATGATCATTCCTAATTTTGTGGAAAAATTGATTGAACCATATTTTTATGTTTTTTTTTATCATTAAATTGGGATCTGTAATCCATTTTTAAGATATTATTGTATGGTTAAAAACTAAATTTAGTTAGGGACATATAATTAGAGGTAAGATTAACATAATTTAGATTAACATAATTTGTTAATTATTCATACAAATAATTTATTGGACTTTTGATGCTACCTTATGCTTAATATTACATTGTAGGTATTTCAGAAGAAAATTGGAGAATTTGGAAAAATGTCAATTGGTTTAGAATTAATATTTTTTAGGATTGGGGAAAAATATCCATATTTTTTTTTATCTATAATATTGATATATTATCAATCTCTAGCTTATACATCATATGAAAATCTAACTATAGGAAGCATTTTTAAAAACATAGTAAATATGAGAAATAAAAAATTAAAATATTCTGTTTAGAATTAAAAAACCCCAATTAATTTTTGCATATTTAAAATTGGAGAGAGTAGTATACATCCATGCTGCCCATTTTGACTTGGAAGACACTATCGCAGGGAGCAACAAACTTTTTTGTCATCATCCACGGGAGATAAATATGACATAGAACCACAATCTCCGGCAAAAGTTGCGCGCCCTCTCACACACACACATATATATATAAACATAATGCTCGAATTTAAAACAACCTAAGGCATCATCGGGCCAGTTCAAGCCTAAAGTTTGGAAAAATAAATTAAAAATGATTATGTAAGGCTAAGATAAGATAGTATAAAATATATGTAGTGGTGGACTGGTGGTGGTGAGTTGGTCTATGTGCTTGGCTCCACGAAAGTTAGTGTTTTCCATATAATTAATTAACTAATTAATAAAGACTTGCACAGCCATGACGCTATACATCAAAAGCTGAGTCTCGAAAGCTCCGTTAGGGTTTTTCCGGCGAATTCGAAGAGGGCTCCGTCACCCACTGTGGCGGAGGAAATGAGCGGCCCCGCTGATCATGTCTTGCGAGGAGGGGCCAGTGAGGAACCGATGGAGGAGGATCGAGAGGGTTTGAGTCGAAGAAAGCGAAAGGTTAGTGGAGCGACATAAGAGTTCACTGGATCTGAGTCGATCAAGAGTCGCGAGGAGAAATGGATGCCGCCTGATGAGAATGAGATTCCGCCTAAGTCGTATAGGAAATCCTTGTTGCACAATGTCAAATCGAAGTCCTGTTGGCGGGAATGGGTCAAGGACGATGAAGATGAAGAACTGGAGGATTATGGTGCTTTGAACCGATTTTGCTAGGGTCCTAAATCCTAGTGATGTATTCGTGTGGATTTGTCAAATCCGATGAGGCCAAGCTTTGAATTTGAAGAGAAGGAGATGGAGCGTTTGCTAAAACCGTTCAGGAGGACATTAGTGGTGAAGTTAATGGGACGCCAGCTTTCTTACGGCTTCATGGTGAAGAAGCTTCGGCAGCTCTGGGAGAGCAAGGGTAATATTGAAGTGTTTGATTTGGAGAATGAGTTCTTCTTAGTTAATTTCCAGAATAATGAGGACTACATGGAAGCACTGATTGGTGGCCCGTGGGTGATTGCTGACGCATACCTGAGTGTGGCAAGGTGGAGACCAGAGTTCAATCCTAAGAACGAAAGAATTGACACAATTGTAGCATGGTGAGGTTGGCGAATTTGCCAGCCCCCCTGTTTGACAAGAAATTCTTGTTAAACCTGGGAAACTCCATTGGAAAAGCAATACAACTAGACGTTCATACAGCGCAGAGGGCCAGGGGTAAATTCACTCGTTTGTGTGTTGAACTAGATCTAACTAAGCCGCTGATTCCAGAGTTCATGGTAGAGGGCCAAATTCTGAAGGTCGAGTATGAAAGTATGGGTCTACTGTGCCGTAAATGTGGAAGGTTCGGGCATCTTATGGGTAATTGTGAGGCCTTCCATAAGAAGGCGGATGTGAACGGGATGGATGTTGAAGTTTCAGGGGAGAATAAGGCTGAGCTAGCTGTAAAGGAGGATGAAGGTGGCCTATGGAAAACTGTTCAGAGGGTGAGAAGACAGAGGAAACATGTACCTGCTGTACAAGAGCACCATGGGGGCTCAAGATTTAACGTGTTGAGTGAAGAAAGGGCTGATGAGAGCAATGTACAGAGGGAGGAGAAGGCGCAGGGGGTAGTTCGGGCTGATGGAATCTCTACAAAGGTTACAAAAGAGGGCCCGTCGCGTCAACAAAAGAGAGTAGAAAGGAGTGTCAGTAAAAGTGCGAAGAATGTGGAAAACACTGGGGTGAATAGCGTGGGGAGAGATGTGCTTGTGGGAAGGACTGATAAAGGGGCAAGAACAAGCAGTGTGTTAGCTCTGAGCAAACAGGGGAACATTAACAGAAGCACTCATGTCAAGGATTCTTTAGTGATGAGGCAAGGGTGTGTGGCTGAGAGCAACTCGGACACACAGGAACGGTTGGGGGTCTAGCCAAGGGGTAAAGAAAACTTACATCCTGGTGAGATCGTGACAAGACCATATGAGACTAAGGATATGGTTATGGGTGGCACCAAAGCAGCAGGGGTGGAGACCCACATGGCAGGCGTGGGAACGAGCATGGGGGAGGGGAGGTGCGCCTCTATCCTGGCTGATTAGTATTGATGGTCAGTGTTCTTTCTTTACTAATATTTTTATCAGGATTAAAATATAAGTTTGGAATTGTCGGGGGGCTGCCAGTAAGGGGGTGGCATCTATTGTTAAGAATATGAAACACAGATACAAGTTAGACTTGCTGGTAATTTTGGAGCCAAGGATTAGTGGTGTACAGGCCAGGAAGGTAATTAGGAATTGGGGATGTAGAAATTCAATCAGAATGGAGGCTGAGGAATTTTCAGGTGGCATCTGGATCTTGTGGGATCGTGTGGAACTAAAAGTTGATGTGATGGCTAAAGAGGACCAGTTTGTTCATAGTAAATTGAGTTTGGGTACAGAGGTGGTGTTTTTTACGGCTGTTTATGCTAGTCCTGCTGAGCATAGACGTGCAGGACTCTGGGATACGCTTCATGACTTGGCAGAAAATACTCGGGAACCGTGGCTCATATCGGGTGATTTTATCAAAATTAAATCACTGGTGGAGCAAAAAGGTGGGGGAACAGTGAATGATTTGAGGTGTCGTAGGTTCAACGACTGGATCCAAAGTTGCGGCTTTCATGATGTGGATGCGAAAGGGCCCTTTTTCACATGGAAGGGGCCAAAGTGGGAGGGGCTGGATAGGGTGTTTAAGAGGTTGGACAGGTGTTTATGCAATATTGAATGGATTGAGAAATTTGACAATGCGGAAGTTCGTATTATACCACGACTTTGCTCAGATCACCATCCCATTCTTATTGATCTGAATGTTGAAAGGTAGGGACGAAGTGTGAGTAATTTCAAGTATGAAGCTATGTGGCAAATGCACGAGTAGTTTGGTGAGGTAATGAGGGACAGCTGGAGGGGAGAAGATGAGGCCAATGTTAAGTTGGCAACGTTAAAACATAACCTTACACGGTGGAACAAGGAGGTCTTTAGAAGAGTTGAGGATCGAAAAAGGCGCTTACTGAATAGGTTAAATGGAATTCAATGCAGCCTTGATAGAAGATATAATCCATACTTTATGGAGCTGGAAAGGGAGCTGGAGATTGAATTGATGTTAACCCTTAGGCAAGAAGAAGTAATGTGGTTTCAAAAATCCAGAGGTAGATGGTTGGAGAGGGGCATCGCAACACAAGATACTATCACACAAAGACCCTAGTGAGGAGGAGAAGAAATAAAGTAAAAATGCTGAAGAATAGTTGTGGGGAGTGGATTGATGATGATGCTGAAATTGTGGAACTCTTCCAAGGTTTCTATAAATGTTTGTTCAGTGAAGAGAATGCAAATAGGAGGTGGATGCCAACAGTCCAGAAATGGGGGCTGGTGGAGGAGGAAAGGATAAAGTTTGCAGGAAGGGACATCAAATAGGAGGAGGTGAAATGTGCCTTCTTTCAGATGGGTGGGTTTAAAGCACCGGGTGAAGACGGATTTCCAGCCATATTCTACCAGCAAAATTGGAGTGTGGTGGGTCCAGTGGTCACGACATTCATAAAAGAGCTATGGCGGAATCCAGCGAGGATAGTCGAAATCAATGAAACTCTTGTTGTGCTCATACTGAAGGTAGACCTTCCGGAAGTGGTAAGCCACTTTAGGCCCATAGCCTTATGTAACGTCCTTTATAAGGGACTGTCAAAGATAATAGTGAATCGTTTGAAGCCTTTAATGGACAAACTTGTCTCTCCATATCAAACAAGCTTTGTACCTAAACGGAGCATACACGATAACATAATCATTGCAAAGGAAGTGGGTCACTCCATGACTAAATTACAAGGTAGGAAGGGTTATATGGTGGTTAAAATTGACTTAGAAAAATCCTATGACCGAATGTCATGGGACTTCATTGGGAATGTGTTGGCTGAAATTGGGTTTGATGAGCACTTGAGAGATGTGATAAAAGGGTGTATGAGGTCAGGGGCTATGTCCTTACTTTGGAATGGGTGTAAGAGAGAGGGATTTGAATCTACTAGGGGACTCTGGCAAGGGGACCCCTTATCGCCCTATCTCTTTGTGTTGGGTATGGACAAATTGTCCCACATGATAGCTGATTGTGTTCGTAGCAATACTTGGAAACCGATACGGCTAGGGAGGAATGGGGCTGAGGTATCACATCTCTTATTCGCCGATGATCTATTGCTTATTTGTGAAGCTAACTTGAACCATATTTGTACTGTTATGGGAGTCCTAGACCGGTTTGGGGATGCCTCGGGTCAAAGGGTGAATACTCAAAAAACATGTATATACTTTTCTCGAAATGTTGGTAGGGATATTCAAAGGGAGGTATGTGATTTTTCAGGATTCAAAAGAATGGAGGATCTAGGGAGGTACCTAGGGGCATATGTGTCGGGTGGAAGGAACAGCAGGCATAAGCATCAGCACTTATTGGACAGGATGCAGAATAAACTAAGTGGATGGAAAAAGCAGACTTTGTCGCTCGCTGGGAGAATTACGTTGGTTCAATCTGTAACCAACCAGATGGCCGTTTACTCCATGCAGCATGACTATTTGCCAATGAGGGTGGTGCAAGATATGGAGAAAATACAGAGGGATTTTGTGTGGGGCAGAGATGACAGCAAAAGAAGGGTTCATGCAGTGAACTGGGGGACGGTGTGCAAAGAAAAAAAGAATGGTAGGCTAAGTATGAGGAAGCTTGATGTGATGAACAAAGCGCCAATGGGTTGGTTAACTTGGAATATTGTTTCTAAACCAAGCTGTCTTTGCTCTAGAGTGCTCATGGGGAAGTATGGCAGACAGGCCGAAGATATGGGAAAATGGAAGGAAATGAACTCGACTCTGAGGCATGGAAAAGCGCTGTTAGGATTGGGCCAACTATCGCTGAAAACACCTTTTGGGAGGTTAGTAATGGTGAACGGGCTAAATTCGGTGTGACCGTTGGTTGGAGGGTGGAAAAAGATTGTGTGATATGTCTCGGGTGCGCTTATCTGAACTGGATAAAAGTGTGACAGTTGCTGAAATGGTAGTTGTTGATGGTTTATGGGATATGGGGATGATTAGGGAGCGGTTAAATGATGAAGGGATGAGCCTCATACTGGCTGCGACTCCACCTAGCAGCCAGCTTGGGGAGGACAGTATCCGATGGGGAAAAGAATTTCAGAAAGAATATAAAGTGTCCGATGTGTACCATAGGCTGCGAAATGAATAGGAGTTGGGTGGAAATATTTGGGGTATTTTGTGGAAGTGGAAGGGGCCAAAGAGAATTCAGACTTTCCTTTGGCTAGCTATGCAAGACAGGTTCCTGACTGGTGCAAGGAAAGGTAGACTCATGGGTGGAGAGATCTGCTGCCATAGATGTCCCTCTCAGTATGAAAACTTAATGCACGTTATGAGGGACTATGGAATAGCTCAAGCGTTGTGGATGGAGCTAGGAATGGGCAGATAGGGAGCATGATTTCATGAGGAAATAAATCGATTGGTTCTGGCTGAATTTAAAAAGGCAAAGATGATGTGTAATACCCGATAATTATCTATCCTAATACTATATTTTAGCAAATAATACCTATTTAGAAATAGGTGAATATGTGGTTTTAAAACCTTGTAGGATACTTATTCTATTGTCTAGGGAAATTTCTAATGAAATTAGAGGGATTAAAGTGTCAAAATCCCTAAATGCAATTATGGGCCATGAAATGCCCGAAAATATTATGGTAAATCCTAAGAGGCAATAAAATATTTATTGAAAATTAGAAAGTATGTTGTCTCTAATTTTAGGAATTTTTGGGATTATTTCCCTTGAAAAATAATGAGGCAAAATTAAATATAATTTTGGGAGCATAAGTTGCCCCATGATTTTTAATATGATATGTGGGACATAAAATACCAATGTCAATGAAATAGTTGTGAGAAAATGATTAATCCTAATTAAGAAAATTATCAACAATTAGAAAGTGATTAGTTAAGTAATTAATGGCTAATTGTTTAAGCCCAACAAGAGAATATTTAAGGTAGATTATGGAAAATCCTTTAATTAAGTGTTTATGGCTAATATTAGCATAAAGTGTGCTTGCTAATCAATTAGAAAAGATTAAGAAAAATTGGTGAGATTAAGAACATGAAAACCCTAAATCCTAAAAGATTGCTAATAATGGGATTAAGGCTCTAATTAAGCTTCTAGCTAATTTAGATAAATTAAAGAAAAAATAATAATAATAAAGGGAAGAGAAAACCAAAATTTGAGTGTGAAAAGGGTTGTGGGTTTTTCAAAAATAATATCATGATATTTTGTTAATTAAATAATAATATAATTAAGATATTTGTGGAAGAACCGGGTTGGATAAATGAGAACCGATAGAAATTAAATCCTATCTAAAAACCATGAACTAAGTTTCTTAGGTCGACATATTACAAACAAGTGAATTTTTGTCCAGAAGTCGGTGTTAGCGGAAGTCATTTCCGAAGTAGCCGTAGGCGCGAATAGGATCGATGAAAAGATATTTTGTAAACAAAGGGCGATAAGAAAAGTGAGAACCAATGGAAAATAAATCATAACTTGAAATCCTTGAACTAAGTAGAAAACAACTGGACATATTATGAATCGGTGGATTTTTGTCCCAAATTAGCATTACCCGAAGTAATTTCTCAGAATCGACAATACGAAAAATGTTCAATGTACAACTAATACCCTTAATGGGATCAAAAATTTAGTTAACTCGAGATATTTCCAAAGAGGAAGAATAGAACTTCAAGGCTGTGTTCCCGGATTTTTGAGATTTTCTAAGATTACGCGATTAGAACACCGAATCCGGGACTTTATCGAGAAGTTCATAAAGCATAATCCATGTGAAATTTAATCCACCAATAAGAGCAAAGAGTTGTGAGTGTGTGTGTGTCTAGTATTCAAGAGAGAGAAAAAGAAAATTTAAGCAAATTTAATAAAGTTTGAAATCCTAGAGTAAATTGGATAATGGTTTGAAATCCAAGAAATATCGATGTACACGTTAAAAAACTCAAAACAACAAATAAAGTGAGAATTTAAACAAATTTAAATAGTTGTGAAGAAGTAGGAACCCCGGAGAAAATATAAGGACTTATCTTGAATCCACATAATTTAACCTCGAAAGTAAGCCTAGTAAAGGCTATTTTTGCAAACGTTCAAGAATAAGCTTAGTACAACCAGGGGAATCTAATTAGACCATAAATCTGGATATCCAACTATTGATCAAAAAGCATACTCAGAATTTAAAAGTATTAGTGCTTGATCAAGCAACCAAAAATGGATTTCGTTAAAGTAAAACCGAAGACTCAGTTGGAAGAAACTTCTTCATTAAGTATGGGTCCAATGGTTAAGATTAAAACTTCTTAACTAAGTTTAGATCCTATGGTGGAAATTGAGGAAGAGGAAGTTCAAAATAATTGCAAGAATGCCATGACATTTCACTATAAATAAAGGGCTTCCCTCTTCATTCTCTTCACACCAAAAACCATTCTAAGCAAGAGTGGAGTGAAGCAAGAAGGAGGAGGAGTAGCAAGAGTCTTCAAGAGTAAAATTTTGTTTTGGTTTCTAGTCTTTAGTTTTATAGTTCTTAGTTGTTCTTAGTAGTTCTTAGTATAAAGGTTAGTTTGATCTTTAAATCTTCCAAGAAGTTTTGATTTCATGTTGTTATGATTAAAAATGTCTTTATTTCGAAAATATGGTGAAGCAAAATTCTTGGAAGTTAAAGATCAAAGTAGCGAATAAGTTCGCGAAAATTTTCCGGTAAAATTTCTGGGCAAATAGCGAAAGAAATGCTAATATTTTATGTTGGAAATGAAGCCCATAAATCACGAAAATTTTCAGAAATAAAGTAGATATGTAGGGCTTTCCGAATATATATAATATGTAGCGTTTTGATTCCTGTACAAAGAGATACAACCAGTTGAAGTTAGACCATTTTTCTGGACGAAATTCTGGGCAACGTTGAGAAACATGAAAACTGGGAATTGTTCATAAATTCTGGGTAAATAAAAGTATTTTTCCTTGAAAATAGACATCCTAAGGAGTCTGGAGAATTTTACGGATCCTCGTTTTGATTTTTGTAGATTTAATTATGATTTTGCGAAGTTAACCGAAAATTCTGCCCAGAAACTCAGCATAGCGTTTTTAATAAAATGTAAGGACAAAATGGTAATAATAAATCCACCAAGGGTAGAAAGGTAAATTAAACCCTTAGGATATTATTCTAAGCAATATGATATTTATCAAATATCATATAATAATCCGACGATAATGTATAGGATATTCGGGAAGTCCGGAGTTGGTTCAAAGGTCAGGCATGTTGGCCATTACACGGTGAAAGGTACGTTCGCGTACTGTAACACTAACTCTGATGCTTATTGTATGCTTTATGTGATAGATGTTTTCATGAAGTGATGGACAAGACTAGGTCTTGGGCCAAGCACCGTGACTAAGTTATGGGGCTTAGATCACCTATTGTCATACATTCACTTTACACGGGTTATAGTCTTGATAATGCCGTTGAGTTTTCCTAGCGCCGAGGACACAATGGGCCGTCATGGCACTCGGTGAATAGTGCAGACCGTAATAACATTCATATGCAAAAGTGGCTGTGTTTTGTTATTATCTTTCATATGTGAATATTGCTTTGTGATGTCATGAATATCTCGTCATACATAACTATTACATAAGCATGAGGTTAACTGCTACCCGAGGTTCAATAGGCATTGAACCTCGCCTTAACATAGCGTCGGATCAAGAGGACCAAGGATCGAGGAGAAAGGCAAGCGGCACGCATAGGGACTCAGCTGAAGACCTTCTTCTTTTGTTATTTACTTTGAAAACACTCGGTATAACGTACCGCTACTATAATCAGCCAGACTTACGGCATTTTGAATATAAATATCAGTTACTCAATCGCTCCGATGCTCTACTCTGATGAAAAAAAAATATATACTGCTTTTGAAAATGAGATGTTACATGATGACTGGTGTATTACCTTCGGTGTAGCTTGCTGGTTGTTGTGGAAATGGAGAAACCTGGCCAGGTTTGAGGAGGGACTTGTCCTGCCAAAAAACCGTGGTGCAATAGTGCATTGGTATGTGCAGGAGATAAGGAGGGTGCGGTTGGAGTTTGGGAGAATTAGTGGGGAGAGAGTTGAAGTGGAGATTAGATGGGTGGCGCTTGAGGATAGGTGGGTGAAACTTAATACTGATGGAGCATTGAAAGCTGGACTGGTAGCGGGGTGTGGTGGTTTGATAAGAGGACCTGATGGGAGTTGGCTGGGGGGCTTCACAAAAAAATGGGTTGTTGCTCTGCATTCAGAGCTGAGCTTTGAGAAGGCAATGTATGTGCCGATATACTTGCTAATTTTAGCTTTCCGCAGGAGGTGGTATATGTTAGCTTAGATACCCCTCCCATGTGTATTGTTGATGCTTTGTCTAGAGACGTGATGGGTGTTTCACACCCACGACGTGTTCTGATTTAGTAATACAGATAGGCTGATGGCCTCATTTATACCCAAAAAAAAAAAAAAAAAAAAAAAAGACTTGCATGGCCAAATAGTCAAGCAAAAGCGGCATGGGTGTGAATATGCATTCATGGATTCACCCTTTTCAATTTCTGTCTCCATACCTTTTTCTGAATTTCCACTTTTTTCTTTTCTCTCCCGCAGCATTCAATGAAAATTTCTCTCATTATTTCTCCTCATTTTCAATTATTTACTATTATCTCTCTTGTAAACCACCTCACATTATTTTCACCCATTTTTCATAGATAGGGCGCATTTTGATAAAAAAATATATTAATAATTCAAATAATTTCAGAGGTATCTCAAGGAAATACCCATGAAGCTTCGTGGTACCATATTCACTGGCTCGGCATGCCCTGATCACAGCATCTAGACCACGGCATGATCATTCCTAATTTTGAGGGACGTGCCTTTCGTCCTTTGTAGTCCTCATCCGCTGCTATCCTCTACGTAAAATAGTGCCATTTTTGGCGCAAAATTGAGTTGGTTAACTCCTTTTTTTAATATATATATATATATATATATATATATATATATATAGGTTTATCGTTTGTCATGTCACTTGACATAAGGTTATGTCAAGTCCCCCAAAACTACGTTGTTTTGAGGTTAGAGAAATTAATGAACTCCCAAAACGACGTAATTTTAGGGTTAGAGAAATTAATGAAGAATCTTTTGGTAATAAATACAAAAAAAAAAAAATTACAAAAACGCCCTTTATTAATTCTCCTAACTCCCAAAACGACATAGTTTTGGAGTGACTTGACATAACCTTATGTCGAAAGTGGCATGATAAACGATAAACCCATATATATATATATATATTGGGCACTGACTAGTTAACATTTTGCTTTCAACAAAAGTTGTTACTTTTGCACCTAAATTTCTGTTGGGCGCACGCAGGGGATAATCACATGTATTTTTACAAAACAAATCTTAGTTATTAAAAGTCAATCTAATGATAGAGAGATTAATTGGAGAGGAAGGGAAGAGAGCAGTTGGAACCAATTTCATTACCTATCCAAACTATAGGTAGAGAAAGCTCATATCATCTAGACCGTCTAGATGAGATATCGAAAGTCAAGATTTAATACTTTTAAAACCAATGATTTTTTATTCAAAAAATGTTATTAATATATTATCATTATTTTAGATTCTCTACCCACTAAATATTTTTTTTAAAAAAAATAAGAAATAAAAAAATTAAATCTGAATAGTCTAGATGAGATGAGCTCTCTATACCTATCGATAGGTAAGAAAACTGGTTCCTAGTTCCTAATAGAGGTTAGTAGAGATAGTGAGATACTCTTTTTTTCTTCCCTCCGTCACTCCAATTCCAACTTTTCTGCTTCTCCCTATTCAAATGCCTCCCTTTATTTAGATTTATATTTTAATTTATATATATTCATTCTTTATTCTAATTTCTTTGAATAAAATCTTCGCTTAACTCCCTCAAGTAAGGAACTTTTTTCCGTTTTTATTATTATTTTCTTTTAAAATTTCTTAACAAAAAAAGTTAACACCCCTTATTTAGTTTTTTTATTAGTCATGTGTGTGTGTATAATTCCCTTTTTGTTATAATTTATTGGGTTAAGGTGTATTTTTACCCTTAAAGTATCGTCCTGGGAGCAATTTTGCTCCCGTTTTTTAAGCGTAGCAATGTTGCCCCTCCGTTAAAAATTCTAATGTGAACTAACGGTCAACGTTAGGGTTTTTAACGAAGGGGCAACATTGCGCTCTGTTTTTAAACTTTAGGGGCAACATTGCTCCAAAAAGTAGCAATGTTACGAAGTTTCAAAAACGGAGCAATGATGTTGCCCCGTTAACTCCAACTAACGTTAACCGTTAGTTGGCCGTTAGGGTTTTTAACGGAGAGGCGACATTGCTCCGCTTTGAAACTTCGTGGGTAACATTTGCTACGCAAAAACTTTAGAAAAGCAAAATTGCTCCCGGCAGATCTTTAAGGGCAAAAATGCACCTTAACCCTAATTTCTTTGACTAATTAATATTCTCTCTTAACTATCTTTATTTAGGATGTTTCTTTTTCTCCTTACCTGTATATCGACTCCCTGGCATTAATTATTTCCAAAGTAATGTCTTGAAAATACCCTTATATTCCTTTTAAAATTCATTTTCCCCATCAAACAATATTGGATATCCTCTAAAATTATTTCACTGTGTATTATTCTATATGGAATTGTTTATGTTGGACGTAACCGGTATGTATGTATATAGAATAATTTAATTAATTTTGAAAGAAATAATTGTTGTCCTATAATATGTGTCGTGTTCATTTTTGACTGAAATACGAAGGAAGAGTGCGCCATTTTTAAAGAGTTGTTCAACGTGGAAAGGAAAGGAGCTGTACAATCTGCTTCGAAAATGTATAGTGCAATTTATCACTCACACGTTGATGTGAAATGTCACTCCTCTTTGTATGTATGCACATGTTACTACTTCCATCTCCCTGTTTGGAAGCAGTGGCGGAGCCACACTTGGGCCAATGGGTGCAAGTGCACCCACAAAATTTTTACATATATATATTATTTAGCGGAAATGTATTACCACCCATGGACCCATAGCTCAGCGGCAGAGCACTTGGGCATAAATCATGAGGTCCTGGTTTCGAATCCAGCTGGGCCCTTCTCATTTCTTATTCTTTTACCATGTTTTACTCATGAAAACCACTCTCCTCGCAGCCTGGTCATTCTTCATTGATTCTTTTTTTTTTTTTTTTGGCCAAAACATTCTTAATTGATTCTTGAGATTGCGAGTTCCAGCCTGGTATTTATACTCCCTCATCTCTAAACCAAAAAAAAAAAAAACTCTCTTTTTCCATTCCTTATTATTTTCCCAAGTTTTTTCTCCTTATGAAAAACACATGTAGTAGTAGTTTTATCTGTGATTTCAAAATAGCGAAAGATATATTTTTTATAACCAGCTACTATAAACAGTAGAAATTTTTTTGTGATTTGGTTAAATTGGCAAGGATATTTTCTTTAATTCATAAATCATTGAGTAGTCCAATTTCATTGATTAGCTTTATTTAAAATTGTAATGAGTTTGGTGGTTGAAACTTTGGTTTTATGTAAAATTCTCCAATTTTTGTCTTACAGAAGTATGATGGATAGTTTATGCCTCTTGACATCGGATGAAATTTGTTAGGATTTAGAAAATTTATAATTTATTGCTGATTTGATGGTAGATGCTGATCCTATTTTATGCACATATGATTTACTTAGAACCCATTGAAAGGAGTTTTCTTTTCTTTTATTATCTATATTCATTTGATTTTTAATGCATTTAAAACTTTCCTTAAAAAAAAATTTCGGGGGCGTTGCCCCCGAACCCCCAAAACCCTTTACAAATTATGCACCCACAAATATGAATTCCTGGCTCCGCCACTTGTTTGGAAGTAAGGCATAAGATATTCCAACTGATGGAATAATGAATTGAGGCATGTGGGTAATATCCCAAATTTTGGGATTGAAAGTTTAGAAATAAGACTGAGATAAGAAGACTACTAATCCAAAAAATTAAAAGTCTTAAACTTATCAATAAGGAAAATCTTAAGATAGTTATTAAAAATTATTTTGGACCTCGAAAAAAATTTGGAGAAAAATTATGAAATATTATTTTAAGGATCTAGAATTATTATGAGGGGATTAAGTACGAAAAAATTGGCATAAATAATTTTAAAGCTTTTATTTGGAATTTAGGACACATTTTCTTGAAAATTCAAGGAAAAATAGATAGAGGATAATATTTGGAGCATAAATTTTAGAGTCAATATTTTATAACCTAAAGAAGCTACTTGAGGGGGAAAAAATCCTATACAGAATTAAGAATTAATTCTAACATCTATCCAAACGGGTACTATCTCTTGAACGATAGATGTTTTTTTTTGATTATTTTCTTAAGAATTATTATCATTTTGGGATAGAAATGTAAATGTGTTGACGTCAGACACATAGCACACAATTTTTCATCCGACCGAGTTTATTTTGCAAAGGAAATAATTCTGTTTCGACTTAAATCTCAGAAGTGAACAAGAGATATTTGGCGTCATTAAGTTGTGTGGGTCCCGTTTGAATATTCTTATAGTTGGGTTCTTTTTGTCCTTTTGGTTTTTGGACATGGAGTTTTGTAAAGGCTATTTGTGCGGCGTGTTTCTAGCGGTTGTGGTATGGATTTGGGCCTGTTCATGCGACTAAGCCTGTTCTGTGACGGTCATGTGAGACCAGGAAGTAAGGTTGGGTGTGGTTCTGTGACGATCATGTGAGACCAGGAAGTAAGGTACTCCATTTGTTCATAATTATAGAACATATTTACCTAATTTTGAAGAGATGAAGGGCCTGTTTAGTTTGAGAGAAGAGAGAGGGAGGGAGAAAAGAGAGAGAAATTTTTTTTTCTCTCATCTTTACTAAATAGCCCGTGGAACTTTTTCAATATTTCAAAAATATACTCTTAATAAAAAGGAATATTCTTATCATTAATGATTTGGTTGATATCCTCCTTTCCACTTCCTCCCCTCAAACCAAACAGGACAATAGTTAAATTAGTTAATTATATTTGCTTTTCTAAAATACCCTTATTTAACATTTAATAGTGGTGTCTCTAAATCCATTGACAACAAATCTCGCAGCCTGCTTTTCAACAAAAAAATTGTTCAAAATTAGTTTATTTAAAAAAAAAACAATAGAATTGAGATGTATGTGATATTAATAAGATACTAATTTAATCTTTAGAAAATAAAGTTGAAGAAATATTTTTCAGGTATTATCTTTATGATTTGTGTGTATCCATGTCATGATGATGTAGTGATATTATTTTTAATTTGTTTTCCTAAACATTAAGTAGGTTTAAACTGGTAGGGTTACACCTTAGCTTTTTTTTGAAGCATTATTTGTAAATGATCGATGAGGATGTTGCTTGATGTGCTTTAGGTTAGGTTTTTCTCATCATCATTTTTTTATCATTCCTCATAATCTTTAAATCATATCCTATCAATTAATCTAAAAAGTTATATTATTATTAAGATATTTCTCTCGTAGATCTAAACGTATAGATTTGTAAGGGAAAAATGACTTTTATTCCCTATGACTTTTGGGATAAAAGTTAATTAACCTTACGCGATTTAAATTGATTAATTTATGGAGATTTACTGAAAAATGGCAGAGGCCTTATCTAGGGCTCTGGAAATTTGCAATTATATCCAATTGAAATAATCAAAACTAAAATCAGGTGTGCACTTACCCTTCAATTTGTCTTTTTAACTACAGAGAAGTATTACGATCTTTTAACTATATTTAGAAATCTTTAATAAGACTTCTTAGCTTGATTAACATTTGTTAAAAGTGTAGGTTTACAAGATTTTGGTATCTGAGTTGGAATTAATTGGAATTTTCCCTTTCCATTATTAGTTATTATTTTATTTTTTTGATACACATAGTAGGGGCGGCGGGGTTGAACCCCCCGGCGTAGGGGAGGGGAGCGCGGTCCCCATGTCACCGCGCTATACTAATAAAGCCGACAATTAGTTATTATTTAATTATAATGTTAGATTCCATAAACTCTATTTGCTCTTCTTATATAAACTATAGCTAATTTATTAGTACAGTGAACCATATACGCCAACTCACCATCACCATCACCATCACCACCAGTGTACCACCACGTTTATTTTATACTATCTTAACTTTACGTAATCATGTTTAATTTATTTTTCCAAACGTATAGAAATTTTTTGGCCAAATGAGCATGTCAGATGCAGCAAAGATGGCATGTGAGAGAGACTAATCATACTTGAATATCAAACGTATTTGATCATGATTCTGAAATTGGTTGGCAATGCCCTCAAACTCCCTCTAAGGAATAGAAAAATGTTTAAGAAAAAAAAAAAGGAAAATGAATTGGCTCATAGTGTTCTTTTAAGGGAGTGCATAAGATTTTTCATTAGGTAGAGTCTAAAGAGAGAGATGTACGTAGCCTTATCCCGAATTGTTTGGGAAAAAATATATTAACACTAGACAACAACACTCCGAAAAAGAAACAAAGATTCAGCCAATACAAAATTAATCTACAAAAAAAAAAAAAAGAATATTTCACCATATAACAAACATCAGTCAACTTCCAAAACAGAATATTTATTTAACGAGTTGAACTCAATTCTTTTTTTTTTTTTTTTTTATACACATAGTAGGGGAAGGGGGGTTGAACCCGGACATAGGGGAGTTGAACTCAATTCTATTTGAAAAACAAAATGTCAAATGATTTTCCAGAGCAATATGGAATGTAATTGGGATTATTATAATGATTTATGATGTGTTTAAAATTGAGTATTTATGGTTAGTTATTGAAAATTTAGGATTTTGTCGGTTAGGCTTATGGATATCAGACCTCGTAGTAGAATATTTAGAACTACGAATTGGTTATTAATAATCCACAAATGAGAGTAAAAAACCATACATCTGCAGTTCGCACCTCTTGGGCATGGTAGGCGACACTGTTGTCACAATGTTAGAGAAAACAACTCCACCCTGACAATTGGAATGTAAAGCTGTCATTTATCCTAGAACATGGATAATGATTCTAGAAAAGTTCGTTATTGTTCTACCTTAACTGCATTGATTCTATCAGGCGCTGAGTTGTCCTGCATTCTATCTGGTCGGTTTAGATTGTCAACATCTAGACCACATGATGCCAATTCTGAAGCAGGTGCAGTGCCTTGATACTCAAAATTGTGGCATGTAAAACATAATCTGGCTAAATTTAACCTTATGGGCATAAAGATCCCAATATAAAGGAGCCTAGCATAAAAATAAATAAAAATTTGATTATTGAAAATCCAATGTAATATAATTAACCTAAAGAAAGAACAAGTTCACTCATAAAAGATGATAGCACATACTACCTCCGCCTCCTAATTATAGGATAATATTTGGGAGTTGGTTTTAGTCCTAATTATAAAACAACATTCTAATTTTTTTCAATTTCTTCCTAAAATACCCTTACCGATACTTTCTCAATAATAATTAAACACAATAATAATTTAATAATGCACATATATATTTTATAAACTAAGTAATGCTTGTAAGTGATTAATGACATATACACCTTAATTCTACTGTTTTTTTTTTTGAATAAAATAATTGAGCAATTATTATTATTTTCATATTTTTACCATATCACTCCTAATACTTCATCCACAATAATTAATTTAATAACACACTTATACTCAAATTCAGATTTGAATTTGTTCCCAACTGGCCTCAATCCTGGCGGTGCACCTGTCCGGGAGTATAATATATATTCGTTTAAATGAATTAATCACTTGTTTAAAATATCGTAACATAGTCATCTTAATTTGTTTATTTTATATGGTATATTGATCATCAACACCGTTGGAAATCTCCAATAATTGACAAGCCCAACATTTTGCCCGCGATCGTGCAAGGAAGAAAACCGCACTTCCAAGATTTTTTGCCAATTTATTAGCCATATTCGTGTTAAGTGTGAGTTGACTAGTGCATGTGGTTTTGTTTTTTTAGTAATCAAGTACTTTTATTATTTATGAGATAAGTATGTGAAAAAAATATATTAGAAAAAAACTTTTAAAACTATGATTTGGGGTTTTCCACATAGGTACTATTTTTTTTTTTTGACAATTGACAGTACTCAATTACTAATCTTTTTTGACAATTAGACATAACTATATAAGAGCATTTTAGAAAAATGAGTAAAATTAACTAATCTAACTCCTATCCTTAACCCCTCCAAAATTGGTTAAATATGTCCTATAATTAGGATTGGAGGTAATACAACAAAAACCGTTTGCCAATCATAGCAATGAAGAATGTCAGGTTTCTTGCCAGCACAAAGGAGAAACTCGAGAGCTGAACGGCTAAAATATGAAAAGCGTTTAAAATCATCTTGCTATCCGTAAAATGTTCCTCTTCAAAAGAACTTATTAGGATGATGGGATTCAATGAAATAAACCAGAAGCCCTGCATAAACAGGCTAGGTTACAACACAAGATTTCTTAAAAAAACAAAAAAAACAATTAAAATGGAAAATTTAATTGCAAACCTTCAATTGTGCCAACCCATATTTTATTTTTAAATAGTTGGCCATCAAAGTAGGGCACTCTCTCTACATCTGAAGCCTGAAAAAGTAATCAAATTATCATGAGTGGTTCAAGAAATTTAGATTCTAACAATTAGACAAATCATTTCTCAATAGAATATCATAACCTTAGTTCACGGATATGTTCATATATATTGCATGCAATCGTGTTTGGGAAGAACAATTTTAATTAGGTGTCCTTTCTTCTTCAAAGCTTTACTGAGACCACAGACAAAGCAGCAACTGCTTTTGTCTTGTGTGATTCCAATGGTTTCATTCTAGACGGTGAGACAAATTGTGCAAGCCTCATCAGCTTTCATGGCTGAATGCAAAGCAATGCTTTATACAGATGAGCTGGATGAGGTCATAGTAGAGTCAGACAATTAACAATTGATAAGATGCTTAGAAGGGAAGGCCGATGCCCCAGATTGGTGCCCTCTGCCTGTCCTAGAAAACATCCTTTTTCATAAGGAACTTATGTAGAGTCCATTTTTGTAGATGGATTCCAAGAGAAGCTAATCAAGTGGTTGACTGGGTTGCTCGTGCTTCATTGCAAGGGATTTTCCCTAAAATAAAATAAAGACATATCTAACTTATCTTGATTCATTCTTTGAAAAATTTGATCATGGACCTTAAATTTGTTAGTGACTATGATTGTACCTAAAGTGTCAAAGGACATTTTTAGTAAATAAGGAATGTTTGTAACCACTCACCTTAATTCAATTATACAGAGTCATGTAAGAGAGAGCCAGGGGATTTTCAGTCTTAGCTAGAATTACCTGAAATGTTGATGTTGTATCATTCATGTCTTCGTCTTCAGAGTCATTAGAGCACTGAGTTTGAGGGTTGACAGTTGTATTAATTCAAATATGATAAATGTAATCACATGATGATTTATGCCGCAACTTGGATAGACTTTTGAATGATGTATATGGGAACATTAAGTATACTCCCTTTTCAAAAAAAGTACTTGAATAAAAGTAACTTATTGGCTTGGAAGGGTGTTCTAAAAGAACAATTAAATGAAATCATTTGAAGTAAATCATCAAACAATTAAATAGGGAGAAATTTTCCAGAAATAAGAGAAAGGCATGCTTGAAGAGATTGAGAGTAAAAAAAAAGTACTAAAAAATAAGAAAGAGACTTAGAATTTTATTTCACATTTTCACTCAAATGAATCTGTCTACACTCTACACATAAGGGAGAAATAATTTCCGTGGATTAATTCAACAAATCATATAATTAAATACTGAGGAACATTTTACATGGAAGCATGTGAGAAGAAAAATGTAACAATACTCCATCTTTTATAAGCAACAATCTTTCATTTTTTGCCATATTTTATAAGCAACATTCTGTCACACAGGTTTGGTACTGTATATAAGCAATAATTTGTGTTTGTCTAAAAGTCTAATGCACTTTTTTCCATTTTTATCCACCAATCATTCTATCTCATTTTTCCCCATGCATTCTCTCTCATTCACCATCTTTATAAATAAGTATATTTGAAAAAAACATTACATTTCTGACACTTATTTTTTTCCAACTAATCTTTAAACAACAATTTAATTTGGGTGACCTTAGTAGCCGTTGCTTATAAAAATGTAAAGGGAGTTTAAACTAATAATTGGAATAAGGGATCATATCAGTGCTACCTGGAATCCATCTAAATGGTTCGAGTTTTCCAGCCAAATATCCTCATCATTATCAAGGCATTGTTCTAAGAGAAACCCATAATCACAAATGTGGAGCCTTTGTAGGGAAGGAGGCACAATTTCTCCTTCTATTTGTAATTCTTGAGAGGTTAGATGTGGAAGCCCTTCGCAATGCCATGTCATAGATGGAAAATAGATGTAAAGCTGAATGATAGTTGGAAGGTGATGCAATTCTGTAAAACATGATAATAACTTGTCACATTCTCTTATCTCAAGTCGTTTTACACTTGACCGTAAGATTATTGAAAATGGCTCCAGTTCTGGACATCCTTCTATAAATAGCTCTTTTAAAATTGGGAGAAGACTTTCCATATCATCAAACAAGGACCTCAGAAACTTGCAATTATAAATGGAAATCATTCGGAGATGACAAAGAGGTTCCTTTGAAACCAAATCAAACTTGAGATTCTCACAATCTGCTTTAGTTAGCCTTTTCACTGAATGTGGCATATGAATAACTAGAAGTGGCACTGCATCAGGACAATCCCGAACAATTAAATCTTTAACATCCATCTTTTCAAAATGAGGCTCTGACATTTGCGTACAAGAAACTGTTAGACGGCTTAGGGAAGGTGGCAATTCTTTCTCTTGCAACACTACATTTGGACTTTTAATTATAACTAACTTGTCCAAATATGGGCAATATGGGATAGAAGAAGCAAGCAGTGGACATCTTTCAATTTCCAAATTCTTTAAAGAAAGAAGTCGGCGTGGTAAATTTCCAATTAGTTTGGGACAATCATGAAAGCGCAGAGTGCGGAGATTAAGGAAAGCATACATATCTATTGAATTCCATTCTTCCTATGAGATCATATTTTCAAAATGATGAGTTTCAAGGAATGGAAATGGTACAAGTGAACATGGAAATGGTACAAGTGAAGTAGAACCATCTCCTTGGAAAAATTCAGGATCGATATTCACCACACTTTCTAATCCTTCAATAGTTAAGGTCATCAGAGCAGGTAGTTGCCCAAGGGCACGAATTCTCCAACAGTTTTTGCAATTAATTTGGTGCAATTCAATCAACTTGTTGTAGGAATGACCGTCAACTTTCAAAATTCGTGAATCCCAATAAAGTCGAAGCTTCTCCTTCATATCTCTCTCTGTGGATGAAAATAGAAATAATGTTAAAAATATGGAACAAAACTCAAGTTTTGAAGGCCACAATTGTAGTAACATTAATTAATAGTACTAATAAAATATAGAGTAGAATCCTCTAGTCTCTCAATCTAGCAATATATGATGATAAATAAAAATGTGTTTTCAATAAATGTGATGAAAATTTTAAATTATGAAATTTTATTATAATAATCATCAAAATTAATTAATTTATAACATATTAGAAAATTAGAAAATATATGTATTGTAATTATTATAAGTTATATGGAGAATTATTTTTAGCATATATAAATGTTTAAATAAATATTATGTTAAATAACAGCATATCTCTTCACCTTACGCTTGTTGCCGTGGTCTCACGCATGTTGCTATAGCATAAACTCATAAAACAAGATAATTCATTATATTTGCAAAAGAAGATAAGTAGCTAACTATATGCAAGGCTTATAAAGAGAAGCGAGTTTAGCACCCTCTAAAACAAGCCAAGTTTATTGGCTACCATAGAACCCAAGCTATTAATTGATTTCTGGACTTGTCAATTTGCTATTCTGTCCATTTCTTTTCATAAGATACAAATAACTAAATTATATAAATTAAAGTATTGTTACAATTGATTAAATATTTTTTTCCATCTAAAATTAGTTAAATATAATAAATATGTTAAGAATGAAAATTATTTTTCAAATATACCTCTATCTCTCTCATGTAGATAATGGGTTAGGCCCACTTGGATAGTTATTGGAGTTTGCGTAACTTATATTGATATAGTAATTAACGGAAAAAAAAATGATAATAAATATTTTCAATAAGTTTCTGGATCCTTTTATAAATAAGAGCAAGTAATCTCCCAAAAATTCCCTTTAAAAAAGGGCTTTGACCGACAAACTATTACCTTATCAAAAAGTGACTAAAGTTTCTCAGAAAAATCTAATCTAATATCATTTCCTAACAAAAAGATATATGTATGTGTATAAGAAATAAATCATTCCATAAAAAATGACCTTCAACTTTTCGGTTTTTTTATATTAGCGACGATTTTTAATTCCGCTAATTTTCATTTTTTTTAAAAATAATTTTTTATATTTTTAAAAAATGTTCATTCCCATTGCAAATCCTAATATCTAGGAATTATAAAAGACATATCCTAATATCTAGGAATTATAAAACAGAAAAGCAATTACAAAATTTAAATTCTATAATCTATTGATTGATTTAGGCCGATCCTAATATCCAGGATTATAAAAGGCATATTCTAATATTTAAAAATTATAAAAGGTAAATCCTAATATCTAAGAATTATAAAAGGAAGATTCTAATATCTAGGAATTATAAAACAAAAAAGCAATTACAAAATTTGAATTCCATAATCCGATTAGATCCTAAAATATCTCTAACTACCAAGATTTTACATTATACACAAATTTAATATCCGCCGCATATAAGCAAATATAATATAATAAAAATAGTTATTATAATTTCCTCTCTCGCTAATAATAAATTAAGTTTGTCACCATTATAGTCTTTCTCGAAGAGAATTCACATGCGAGCAAATGTAAAATGGGTATAAAATGGTCCTCATAGTATACACTCTGAACCAAGGATTTAAGTTTTGGCTAATTAATAAAAAAGATCCAAGATTTACATAACTACCATAATAAATTACTTCATAACCATCAGTTCTCGTTACAATTGGAACATCAACATTTCAAAAAAAGCGCAGGGAAAGCAATAACACAAGAATTTTAGGATTACATGTGTAGACATTTCTTCAAAGTGTAAAATGAGTGAACGACAAAACCATATTGGCTCCATGCTCTTCAAAGAATAAACCACGAGAGAATCATCTTAGAAAATTTGCATAAAGGGGCTCATCAAGCACTTCCATATCTTCCCTCTAAGTCCATCATGGTATGACAACTAGATAAGCACTATATCAAAAGGCTAAGACTATAATTTTTTATCAACTTAGAAGTAAAGCAAAAGGTATTGAAATTTTTATGTTTGGACTTTGGACCCAAAAGAACAGATGTATGAGCAATAAAAAAAACTTACGGGGGATGGCGAGCGGACGGACGACGGAGAGGAGGATGCGGACGGCCGGACGACGCGGGGCGCAGAGGATGGTTGAACAACGCGACACGAAAGGTGGAGGATGAGAGTTGCGAGACGAACGAGCGTAGGGGCCGGAGGTGTGAGACGTGCAAAGAAGACAACCAAATCGACTTGAAATGGACTTAAATCTATCTCGTATTTTGTGTTTTGCGACGGAAAAACTCCGCAAAATTGCGATGGATTTCGTTTTCCGTCACAAAATTTTGCGACGGAAATCAAAATCCGTCGCAAATTGTGACGGTATTCATTATCCGTCACAAACCGGCGGGCTTATTCCCACCAAAAAACAATTTTTGTTTTTTTAGTTTTGCGACGGAAAAAAATCTGTCGCAAATTGCGACGGATTTGCGACGGAATCCATTTTCCGTCGCAAACCGAGGGGCTTATTCCCACCAAAAACCAATTTTTTTTGTAGTTTTAGACGGAAAAACTGGCCGCAAATTGCGATGGATTTCGTTTTCCGTCATAAAAATTTTGCGACGAATTCATTTTCCATCGCAAACAGCGGGCTTATTCCCACCAAGAAACCGATTTTTTTTTAGTTTTGCGACGGAAAAAAATCCGTCGCAATTTGCGACGGATTTTTTTTCCGAGTCGCAAATTGTCACTATTTTACAATTTTCTAGTAGTGCCTCCACCTTGTAATGAGGGTCTTATAAAAAAAAGTCTGCTTGATTCCTTATATAAGTTGAATAAAAAATTGTCTGAATTATTAATATTTTTTTACTCAAAATTAAATGGTTTATGTCTGTAAAAAAAGGTGAAAGTACATTAATTAATTAATAACCTGGATACAGACCGTTCATATTTCTATCAGGATGAAGATGGGGGAAGCTTTAGTAAGTAGCATCACAAGACAACGCATTGACCTGAATGAGATTGGATGATGGCTGACTTAATTATCATGTGTATGTTTAAGGGGGATTCATATCATCATACTTTTTCAAGGATGGGATCACTAGTTTATACTTTATGCTTTTAAACTAACTTTTAAAAATTATATTATGGAGATGTTAAATTAAATTACTTTAAAGTATTTTTTTCTAAGCTAATTAATTTAACTAATAAATTAATATATAATATAAGAATACGCGACATATTATATGATCAAGTAACTTATTTAGTTTTCTTAATCTCTTTAAAAAAAATGTCAATTTTGCTAATCTTTCCATTAATTAGTCTTTCATTAATTTCAGTGTTAAATCCCTCAAACTCTTTACTTGTATAAACCAAGCTAAGATATTTTATGAACCAAGGTTATCCGCCAATACGTCAACTCCAGAAGCTGATTCTTTTTAGCTAACCCACCTTATATATATTTTCTTGAGTCAACGATATTAATGTAATAAAAATAATAGTAATTTGGCCTTCCAGACAAATGCCCAAGATTGGACCATGATATTCAAAAATGCGTTTTACAAGAAAACGCGTTTTTACGTTTTATTTGGCCTTCCAGATAATGAGTGGTACTGAATTTAAATCAGACTTAAATTTTAAATTATATTGAGGTGGTTTGCCTTTATTTAAATGGTATTTGATAACAATATTGGATATTTTGATTGATATTGCATTGATCAGTATATGTATAGATGATGGCAGGTGCCTTACTTTTCTTGAACTTATATATATATATGCAGGTAAAATCTACGTTTTGTATTATGATTTTACGTTTTACGATTTTTCATTCTCCTTCCGTTTTTTTGGTAAAAATATGTTTTTAAGAACGGACAACATTTTGATGTGATGTTCTACCTACTTTTTTCGGTTTGAACAAGCCAATTTCCAGGAATGATCGAAGAGAAAAAAGGTGAAAGATGGAATGTGAAAAGATTGTAGATGGAAAATGGTAGGAAGCGGGGGTGTGGAATTGTTGAATACATCAATGTATTATTTTGGTGGGGTCTAATTCAATTAATATATATTCTAATTTAATCTTTAGAAATTAAAGTTGAAGAAATATTTCTCAGGTATTATATTTACGATTTGTGTATATCCATCTCATGATGCGATGTTATTTTTATTTTTTGTATAATGATGTGATGTTATTATTTTTAATTTGTTTTTCAAAACATTAGGTTTGAACTGGCAGGGTTACGCTTAGCTTTTTTTGAAGCATTATTTTTAAAAGATCGATGAGGATGCTGCTTGATGTGCCATGGCTGATGAAGACGAGGCGCAGGGCTTAGAAACTGCTTAAGAGAGGTCTCACAGCACTGCAAAGAATCACAAGCGTTGAATTTCTAACGAATCTGAGTTTTGAGGTGATTGTGGATATTTCCGCACCACCCATCCACTGTCTTGGAATTACAAAACAAAACTTCATATTCATAGTGTTTTTTGTTGTTTAAAGATTTTCTTATATTTAAATGCATTATTACTCACCTACGACTAGAGCCGGGAAATCGGGCCGGGCCCGTCTGGCCGGCCCGTTTAAGCCCTGGCCCTGTAGGCCTCGGGCTTAAAAGATAAGTCTGAAATTTGAAATTGGCCCTGTAGGGCCTTAGGCTAATCGGGCTCCCTTGTAGGGCAAGTAGGTCCGCCCGTTAGGCTCATATTCTTAAAGCATTTTCATTTTTTTAAAAAAATTAGTCAAAGAGTGCCAAGAGGAAGAGGCTAGGAAGCACTTAACCGGTTAAGTTATAAGTGTTAACCTTAATTTCATATCTATTCTCGCCATCTCGGTCTCTTTAGTCTTTATTGCTTATGTTTCCTTCAAAAATCTGAATCTCAGATTCGCAAGCTCACTCGCTAGCACCACTCAGTCGCTCACTCAATCAGATTAGCCTCCTCCCTCGCTCGGTCGCTCCAGTTGCTACTCACCGTCGGCAGTCACTAGCTATCGCACCGTCGGACAATGGTTTGTTTTTTTATTACGAATTAATGAATGTATTTATTTGTTGGATGATTTGTATTGTTTATATATTAATGTTGATAATATTTATTTGATAGATTAAAACTTTAATGGTTGCAATTTACTAATTATATTTCTTTGGAAAAAACTCAGAAGAAAAATGATTAAAATTTGGAATAGTAATTTTCAGGCCCTGTAGGGCCGGCCCCAGTACGGTACTATCGGGCTTTTGAAAAAACAGATGTTTTCCTTATCTCAGGCCCTAGAGGGGCTGGCCCCGTAGGCCCAGCCCGGAGGGCCAAGCCCCGTAAGGCCGGCCGCCTTGATTCCTAGCTCTACCTACGACCTACCTCTAAAATTAGGTGAAATATCATTCATTTGTCTAACATCTTTTTATTAGGAAAAAAATAACTTTGATTCCCTATGACTTTTAGGATAAAGTTAATTAACGATAGGAAAATTCTAAATAAATACCTTTTAAATTTGTAAAACCCCCAAAAGTTCGTTGAATTTGTAAAAATCTGGCGAAAGTACCAAAAACTTATGAGGGATATGTAAATTCGGGTGAAATTACCCTTTTGTCCTTAATTTTAAATAAATAAATAAAAACCCTCAAACACCCCACACGGCGGCCACTCATTGTGGTCGGATGGCGACGGTGGTGGTCGGCCGTGGTGGGGTGTTTGAGGGTTTTTATTTATTTATTTATTTAAAACTAAGGGCAAAGGGTAATTTCACTTTCAATTTTGTATATCTCTTATAAGTCCTTGGTACTTCTCAGTCTTTTACAAATTCAACAGATTTCTAGGGGTTTTACAAATTCAAAAGGTATTTATTTAGAATTTTCCCTTAACGTTATGTGATTTAAATTTGAATAAAATTTTAAAAAAACGTCAGTTTGACATACAATATTTAAATAATACATTGAAAAGTATTTGGGAAATTCAAATAGGAGAAAAAAGCTAACAGGAAAAAAAAAAAAAAAAAAAAAAAGTTGCTTCAACTGTAACTTAACCTTTGAACCATAGGCATTTAAATATAAAAGCTATCCTAAACATCATTCTTTTTTTTCTTTTTTTGATAAAACCTAAACATCATTCTTGAATCAAACGTATAGAAATTTTTTCGCCAAATGAAATAGTCAGTTTGGGTCATATTACCTGGATCCCAAACATGCCCTTACTGTATTTTTTATAAAAGTATTTTTCATGAGAAATAATCATTGTGGCTTCTTCAACGAAAGTGTTGAGCAACTTTAAGCATGGTGAATCATATTCTTATGATATGATAAATGTGTTCAATGAGTTTCCTCATGATCCCAAAGCCTTTACCCAGGTTAATTTGGGGTTTTATGTGATTTGATTTAGTTAGAGAATTATCTTAACTTTACGTAATCGTTTTTAATTAATTTGCCGAACGTATAGAAATTTGTTTGCCAAATGAACAAGTCAGATGCAGCAAATATGGCATGTGAGAGACTAATCATACTTGAATGTCAACCGTATTTGATCATGATTCTGAAATTGGTTGGAATAGAAAAATGTTAATCAGTCGACAATTTTTTATTTTTTTTTAAACGGGGTGCACAAGACTCCACTAAATGGAGTTTAGAAAGGGATAGATGTATGCAGCCTTATCCCCGAATTATATGGGAAAAAATATATTGACACTAGATAGCAACACTCAGAAAAAGAAACAAAGATTCAGCTAATACAAAATTAATCTACTAAAAAATGAGAATATTTCACCATATAACAAACATCTGCCAACTTCCAAAAAAAAAATATATTTATTTAACGTGTTGAACTCAATTCTATTTGAAAAAAATAAATCTCATGATTTTCCAGAGTAATATGGAATGTAATTGAGATTATTATAATGATTTATGATGTGTTTAAAATTGAGTACCTATGGTTAGTTATTGGAAATTTAGGATTTTGTCGGTTAGGCTTGTGGATATCTGATCTCATAGTAAAAATATTCTATATACTACTCTTCAAAACTACGAACTGGTTATTAATAATCCACAAATGAGAGTAAAAAACCATACATCTGCAGATCGCACCTCTTGGGCATAGGTTGGCGACACTGTTGTCACAATGTTGGAGAAAACAACTACACCCTGACAATTAGAATGTAAAGCTGTCCTTTATCCTAGAACATGGATAATGATACAAGAAAAGTTCTTTATTGTTATACCTTAACTGCATTGATTCTATCAGGCGCTGAGTTGTCCTGCATTCTATCTGGTCCGTTTAGCTTGTCAATATCTAGACCACATGATGCCAATTCTGAAGTAGGTGCAGTGCCTTGATACTCAAAATTGTGGCATGTAAAACATACTTTGGCTGAATTTAATTCCTTATGGGCATAAAGATCCCAATATAAAGGAGCCTAGCAAAAAAATAAATAAAAATTTGATTATTGAAAATCCAGTGTCATATAAATAACTCAAAGAAAGAACAAGTTCACTCATAAAAGATGATGGCGCATACAACAAAAGCCGTTTGCCAATCATGGCAATGAATAATGTCAGGTTTCTTGCCAGCACGAAGGAGAAACTCAAGAGCTGCACGGCTAAAATCATCATGCTCTCCATAAAATGATCCTCTCCAAAAGAACTCATTAGGATGATGGGGTTCAATAAAAATAAACCGGAAGCCCTGCATAAACAAAGTTAGGTTATGACACAAGATTTAAAAAAGAAAAAAAAAATCAATTAAAATGGAAAAATTGCAAACCTTCAATAGTGCCAACCCATATTTTATTTTTAAATAGTTGCCCATCAATGTAGGACTCTATCTCTACATCTAAAGCCTGAAAAAGTAATCAAATTATCATGAGCAGTTCTGGAAATTTAGATTCTAACAACTAGACAAATAATTTCTTACAAATAGCATATCATACCCTTAGTTCACGGATATGTTCATATTGCATACAATCGTATTTGGGAAGAACAATTTCAATTAGGTGTCCTTTCTTCTGCAAAGCTTTACTGAGACTACAGACAACATCCCCCGACCCGCCAACCTGTGGCAAAAAAAACTAACATAATTATGGGTAAATGTGAAAAAAATATTGTAACTCGAAGCAGAGAATGACATCCTAGGCTAAATTTAAAAGATCCAGCCTAACAATCAGACAACAGAGACCTCATGCATCCCTTACATCTGAGTGGAAGGGATATTTAATAACTTCCTCAGAGGAAAACTGTCGGAGAAAAATGGAACATCCTGTCCCAGAGTCCTTGCAATAACAGAGTCCATTAGCTTCTTCAACGGATTCTTCCAATTGATCAACAGTCCTTTTTGGATAGGATTGATGGAATATATTTTTTAGCTCGACATGTTTTTTACTAACGGAAAATTCTATTGAGAAAAACAAAAAGGAAGATGATGAATTCACCTTAGCTACTGGTGCCATCTCTCTACTGCAATCTGAATCACATATAATCCCGAACTAAAGAAGAAAAATAAGGTATGCATAAGACAAGGGAAGATGCATATACTACAATTTACTGTTTAAAAAATAATACCTTGTTGCAGAAGATGTAAGACTAAGAAATGCAGAAATGACCTCCTGTTCACTCTGCTCTCTGCAAGCCATGTAGGTATTCCGAATACCTCTATTTCTCTTATACACCTTCTCTCTCAATAGCATAGCATCATCTGTTGAAATTTCCTTTTCAAGCGACCAACCATCAATTTTAATCAATTTCCACACCTTCAGAAAGGCATCTTACTTCTTTCTGCACTTTTTATCAAGCCTAACAAATCTTTGACTTGACTACCTGGCAGCTGCCCAGCCTCCACATCAATTATGCGCTATTTCAAAATGAAGTAATCCAAATCATCAATATATTATATAGAAGTAAAACGTGTGAGTACCACTACTTTACTATTTACTGACATGATCGTTGATCCTCTTTCTTTATTTTGGCATTTTTGTTTTGGAAACCTTACATGATTCTTGAGAAACCTTGAATTATTCTTATGAAGTAAGAGAGACTGTTAGGAGTCTTATTGTTGGCTGGTAGGATTATTCTCTAAATTTGTTCTAAAGATGAGAGAGTTAGTTATCTATAGGTAGCTTTGTAATGTTCCTTTATCTTCTAGCTAAGCTCTTTATCATAATATTAGAAAACAAAAGAAAATACTAGGGCTGAAATGAGGTGAGGAGTTTACCTTATCCCCAAAATTTGTGAACCTCAAATTTCAACGTGGATAAAAACCAATATAAATAAATAGATTCTATTCAGTACATGTCACTAAATATCAGTTACAGATAAACCAATAAGCAGAAGTGTACTTCATATAGTACTTCACAATAGAAAATAAATTACATCTGCATATATAGCAACAGAAACCATTGATACATAATCTTTTAGCTTCCTCTTTCTCATGACATTTCAAACAGAGATCCAGGAGATAGGATGGTTAATGGAACCAATTATAGCATGCTGAAACACGATTTGGTTCTTTGCAAATGATGTGCTAACACATTTCCCCAACAAGTAATCCCCAAGAGAGTAAACATAGAAGAGAGTCAAAGAAAACGTAGAAAAAGAAGGCCAAAATATTATACATTCTGATACAGTTTTGCTATCAGGTATTAAGGATTTAGAAAAATTTTGTACATGAAGACAAGAGTTACTTCTTGAGTACCTTGTTCAGAGGTGACAAATTAAGGCCAGTCTTGTAAGAGAAAAGTTATCCATAGTGCAGCCAAAAGAAAAGGTATTAGGACCATTGTACAAACATGGTATTAATTAGAGGTTGCAGGGTCACTTTTATGCACACCCCATTATTGAATTTTTCAATCATATATTGAATTTGGTTTCTTACTCCTTTCCTCCGAACTTTCTGCTCTCCCAATTTTCTCAGTAAAATTGATAATCTAAAGTCTTAACAATGAAATATCTAAATAGGTGGTCCATAGTTCTGTTTATGCGAACAGACCAACATCCAAACAGAAAATAATTGAACAGAATAACAGAATTCTACAGAAGCAACTAGAGAGATAAATCCACAATTTCAAGCTCTATTTTAAGTATATACCAAAGGTGCTGATTCAGCTAGTACAGCAGCATTATTCAAATTCTCCACATGAATATACTTGATATGATCACTGCTATCACTGTTTGTATCAGTATTAGGGTCTAAGATTTCCTTTTTCAAGTCTGGTATGCCATCCAAGGAAACCTTTCTCAGCTCAGAGTCCTCATCTTCACTTGGATGGAGATCTCCTTCAGTAGGAGGGGGTCCATGAGAAGCTTTCTTGATATGTTGCTTTTTGTGCTGGGAACTGTGAACAGTTGTACGAGTTCGTGCATGCTAATCGCCAAATATACAAAATTACTAGCCAGCAAAGTATAGTAGCCACATTATGGAAGTAGAATCAAAACAAAATTTAACAAAATAAAGATAACTAGTTGTTCTTTCAAGTAGACTAACATTCAATTTTACTCTAATTGACTGCTAAATTACAATTACTCCAAGTGAGAAGGAACAGATGTTACATTCATGAACAGTACGTAGCATTGCCTCAAAGAAACTCATTAACGCAATAAAATGAAGTGGTTTTATTTACTTTTAGATACATTAGACTCTCAAAATTGACAGATTAGATTTACAAACCCCTAATAGTTTACCCCCAATGCATTTTGAATATGATTAAGAAATAACAAAAAAGAGGCCAAGCATAAACAACACCAAAGAATCGCGTTTTCTGGGTTCAACAACACCATGAATATTGAAAATGAAATGTTCAACAAAAACCACGCTTCAATCAATGGACGAAAGAATGACAACAAAAACATTATGCAAAAATCCATCAAAACCATGCCCCGATCAAAAAAACCAACTCGTCCAACCAAATCAACTTGAACAAATTATTGGCGAACCAAAATTAATCAAATAAATAAACGCTTCCAAAACAATTAACATGTGGTGAAGTAAAGTAAACGGTGAGCACCTGAGATTACGCTGTCGCATTCGACAAGAAGCGGTGAGAAACCGATGCGAGGGCAAGGGAAAGCGAAGTGCATTAGAGTGATTGCAGCTGAGGTGAGTGAAGTTGCAGCAAAGAAAGCAAGCGGTCAGCTGCGTCGCCATATTTCTCCTCACGATTTGCTCTGTGACTAAGTACAAACTGCATCAGAAGAAGAAGAAGAAGAAGGCGGCTTGAAACAAAAGCTTCCAGGATTCCGTTGGCACAACGTCTTCGTCTCCGGGATTGAAAAATGACACATGGCTACTCTCTAAAAATGCGTGTTGGGTAGGGAAAACATACAAATGGTGGCCCGTTTGGGCGGGGTAGAAAGTGGTTTTTTTTTTTTTTTTCCTGATGTGTTTTTAATTTTTCTGTTGGATTTTTTTGATATAATTTGTGTTTGGGATAATTGTGGCAGTGGCTCTTTTCTTGATGAGCACTTGTTTGGCATAGCTTTTGAAAAAATAGATGAGAAAAAAAAAATAACTGAAAATGGCATGAATCAATATATATGCGTTGTATAAAATATAATAATTTGGGATAAAAAATTAAATATAAATATACATTTGCGAATAAAATGATAAAATTACCATTAAAAAAATTGCCCTCCAATGAAACATTATTCAACGATAAATGAACTTTAACAAATTGCCCAGAAATAAATTTTTTTTTTTTTTTTTTAAAAGTAGGGAAAGGTGAAGAAGAATTATATAAAAGAGGACCAAAATGGGGGTTTAAACGTATGTGAGAGTGTGGCCGTGAGTTGGGAGCACTGGAGCACGATACACGATGAAGTTGTTGTGATGGATTTAAAAGCACCTAAGGCTTGCTTCAAAAAAAGGCAGGAGCATCACATTTGAAGCACATCAATGAATAAACTATGCCAAACACCCCATTTTGCACTTTCATTCTCACTGAGCTATAGATGCACTTATTTTAGAGACAGCAGACGACAGGAGTGGCTGAAATTTGACTGAAGCAAGGTGTGACTGGGGAGCCGCCTTATCTATAGGTTGACCTGAAAGAACTAAATGGTTACATCCACAGCCCACACATTTGATACTCATTATTTTTGGCATTAATTATTGTTGTGTTTAATTATAGGGGTTATTGGGGGAATAATAAATCTGGGAGATATGTGTTATATTTAAAATTAAGATTAATTCCTCAATTATGTTCTATTTTAAATAACATAAAAGTGTTACATATCAATAACAGAAAATGTAAGTGGTAAAATCATTAATTATTTTTTGGAATGACCTGAAAACACTTTTGTTAGTAAGTTTTGTATAAAGGAAGGAGGCCCAGGGTAGATGTTCAGGTACCTAAAAAAAAAAAATCATCCTCCCCAGTTTAGATTTTAAAATTTTTCCTCATTTAGGGAATTTGGAGGATATGTTAGTTGATATTATAATGAAAAGATTTTTATTCATCCTCATAAAATAGAAAATATTACAGACAAAAAAATACTAAACATTTATGTTGTCCGTAAGAGTAGGGTAGGTACATTATAAATTTTCACGTTAAATGTCAAAAACAAAAGAATTGAGGAAGTGAATGTATTAATTTCGAGTGAAGAATAGTTTGAGTTGGATACATCAATTTTATATTGAAAGTTACCACTACACATATCTGAGCTCAATTTGAAAAATGAAATTTCCAATTGCTCCAGGCTCTGACCCATATAACTAATTTATGTTATTTATAAAAATATATGTTGATATATTTAGCGAAAATTACATTGAGGTCCATACTCCAAAAAAAAAAAAAAATTATTACTATCAAGTTCCATGAAATCATCAAAATGATACGAAATTTCAAGGGATTTGTGGGTGATTTATTTGAAATGTAAAAGGAAGAATATACCCTTACTTTTCATTAGTGGTAGCACCATGACTGCTTGTGCCCTAATTCCTCAAATGTTGCACCTTGAATTGTCATTAGTGCATATTGACTTGTCAATTAAGGCTTCTTGACTCATTGGTAGTACCGTGACCTACCTTTTCTGAATAGAAGAAAGAAAAGTCCCTAAATGTATGCATCAAAGAAAACAAATCAATATGTTAACTTACAACTTCATCATATATTTTAAATCAAACAACTTCATCATTTTAAATCAAACAACTTCATCATGTATTGATAACAAACGCCTCGTTTCAAATAATGATGGACGGCGTACTATTTCTCCTATAATCTCCAAACTGTTAAGGAATCATGTTAAAAAAGTTATATATATATATATATATATATATATATATATTAAAAAAACTATGATTTTTTGGGGGGGGGGGGGGAAAAGAGGACAGCCCCTCCAAATTTCACTGATAACCCTTACTTATGGCGGGGTAATACTGTGCTTACATCAAATATTACTACTAACAAATGCAAATAATAGAAGACGACTTTCTTAAACCTAAACTCCTAATGACAAGACATCACAACCCATAAAAAAAATACAATCGTAAAAGTCTTATAGATACAAAACTAGAAAACATTAAAAATAGAATGCATAAAAAGCGAAAGAAAGATAAACATATTAAATAAGGCCTATTGAACTTTTTTTTAATCAATTCCTAATTCAACTTTTTATATCAAGGAAATAAAAAGAAAAATATCCAACGATCTTGTCACCTTATGGGATATGAAAGCTCCTTAATGAGTGAGGTCGTGAATTTAATCACTCCTATACATGCAATCTGTCAGATTTTTCCCCTCAAAACCAAAATAAAATAAAGACCTATCTAACTTATCTTGATTCATCCTTTGAAAATTTTGATCATCAACCTTAAATTTGTCGGTAAATACAATTGTACCTAAAGTGTCAGAGGACATTTTTAGCAAGCAAGTATGTAACCACTCACCTTAATTGGGGGGGGGGGGTTACTCTAGCTAGAATTACCTGTAATGTTTTAGCATTCATGTCTTCGTCTTCAGAGGAGGTGCCAATATCCAAGTAACTGCAAAAAAAAAAAAAAAAAAAAAAAAGACAGCTCTGAGTTTGAGAGTTGATAGTTGTAGTAATTCAAATATGAGAAATGTAATCACATGATGATTTGCGCTGTAACTTGGATAGACTTTTGAATGATATACCTGGGAACAATAAGTATACTCCCTTTTCAAAAAAAGTACTTGAATAAAAGTAACTTGGTGGCTTGGAAGGGAGTTCTAAAAGAACAATTAAATGAAAGCATTTGAAGTAAGTCATCGAACAATTAAATAGGGATAAATTTTCCAGAAATAAGAGAAAGGAACGCTTCAAGAGGTTGAGAGTAAAGAAAAGTATTAAAAATAAGAAATAGACTTAGAAGTTTATTTCACATTTTCACTCAAATGAACTAAAAATAAGAAAAAGAGACTCAGAAGTTTATTTCAGATTTTCACTCAAATGATTTTGTCTACACTCTACACATAAGGGAGAATTAATTTTTGTGGATTAATTCAAAAGATCATTAATTAAATATTAAGGAACATTTTACATGGAAGCATGTAATAAGTAAAATGTAATAATACTCCATCTGGTTCTTTTTATAAGTAGCATTCTTTCAAATTTTGTCATATTTTATAAGCAACATTCTGTCACTTAGGTTTGGTACTATATATGAGCAACAATTTGTGTTTGTCTAAGAATCTAATGCATTTTTTTTTTTCATTTTTGCCCCCCCCCCCCCCCCCCAAATCATTCTCTTATTTTTTTTTCCCACTCATTCTCTCTCATGCACCATCTTTATAAATAAGGGTATATTAAGGAAAAAATTACATTCGACCCACTTATTATTTTTAATTAATCTTAAATAACAATTTCAATTGGGGGACCGTAGTAGCTGTTGTTTATAAAAGTGTACCGAAAGGGAGCATTAAACTAATAATTAGAATAAGGGATCATATCAGTGCTACCTGACAAAAGTGGGCCAAATATCATTGTGGCAGCATGGTTCTAAGAGAAACCCATAATCACAAACGTGGAGCCTTTGTGGGGAAGGAGGCATAATTTCTCCTTCTATTTTCTCCATGTGGGTACATAGTTCTTGAGAGGTTCGATGTCGACGCCCTTTGCAATTCCATCTCACAGATCGAATATTGATGCAAAGCTGAGTGATTGTTGGAAGGCAATGCAATTTTGTAAGACATGATAATAACTTGTCACACTCTATTATCTCAAGTCGTTTTAAACTTGACGGTAAGGTTAGTGAAAATGGCTCCAGTTCTGGACATCCTTTTATAAATAGCTCTTTTAAAACTGGGAGAAGACATTTCATATCATCAAACAAGGACCTTAGAAACTTGCAATTATTAATGTGAATCCTTCGGAGACGATGAAGAGGTGCCTTTGAAACCAAATCAAACTTGAGATTCTGACAATCTGCTATAGTTAACCATTCCATTGAATGTGGCATATGAATCACTGGAAATGGCACTGCATCAGGACAATTCCGAACAATTAAGTCTTTAACATCCATAATTAGAGGCTCCAACATTTGCCAAACTGAAATTGTTAGATGCCGTATCCTTGTCCAATCATCCCCGTGCAACACTACATTTGGACTTTTAATTATAACTAACTCATCCAAATATGGGCAGTTTGGGATAGAAGAAGTAAGCAGTGGACATCTTTCAATTTCCATTTTCTTTAAAGAAAGAAGTTGGCAAGGTAAATTTCCAATTAGTTTGGGACAATCATGAAAGCGAAGAGTGTGGAGCTTAGGGAAAGCATCTATATCTATTGAATTCCATTCTTCCCATGAGATCATATGTTCAAAATGAAGAGTTTCAAGGGATGGAAATGGCACAAGGGAAGTAGAATCGTCTCCATGGAAAAACTCAAAACCGATAGCCACCACACTTTCTAATCCTTCAATAGTTAAGGTCCTTAGAGCAGGTAGTTGCCCAAGGGCAGGAATTCTCCAACAGTTTTTGCCATTAATTTGGTGCAATTCAATCATGTTGTTGTAGGAATGACCATCAACTTTCAAAATTTCTAAATCCCAATAAGGTTGAAGCTTCTCCATAATATCTCTCTCTGTCCATGAAAATAGAAATAATGTTAAAAATATAGAACAAAACTCAAGTTTTGAAGGCCACAATTGTAGCAACATAAAGTAACAGTAATAATAAACTATAGAGTAAAATTCTCTAGTCTCTCACACGAGCAATATATGATGTTGAATAAATGTGTTTTCGATAAACGTGATGAAAAATTTAAGTCACGAAATTTTATTATAATAATCATCAAAATTAATTAATTTTATAACAAAGTAGAAAGTTTGAAAATATATGTATTATAATTATGGGGTTTAAACTTCTCATGTTACATGAGAAGAAGAAGAAGATTCCTACACACACATGAAATAGTGGGACCTACACACACACACACACATATAATGCTAATTATATATATATATATATGGGTCCCACCATTTTATGTGTGTGATATATAAGAAAACACTTCTCCTACAACATGAGAAGTGTTTTTCCCTATAATTATTATAAGTTATATAAAAAATTATTTTTAGAAAATATAAATGTTTAAATAAATATTATGTTAAATAACAGAATATCTCTTCACCTTCGTTTGTTTCCGTGGTGATATCCTTTTTTCCTTCAACTCGGTTGATGCTTTAACTTGGCCAGCGATTTGGTTGGCTGTTATAGTCGTATATGGAGTTTTTATGTGTTGTGTTCTTAACTTTTATTTTGTTTTGTGCATGATGTGTGCTGATGCCCTTGTGGTTACCTTTACACTTGCCCTTCTTTATGAAAATGTTAAAAGAATGTTTTTTTCGCCAAAACAAAAGTTTTAAAGTCAAATTTAATAGTCAATTAATAGGTTAGGTGGAAGAAAATGAAATCTCAAATTTATAATAAATGTTTGTGTAACATATTTGTTAATTTTAGTGGAGGTTTATATACATTTTTAATAGATAAAATATGAAGGTGGATGTATTTTACTCTAAACTATAAAATGGTAAAAGGTTGCCGTAAATGAGAAATTGTAAATAAATTGTATGCTTCTACTAGATGTTGCCATAGCATAAACTCATAAAACAAGATAATATAATTCATTATATTTGCAAAAGAAGCTAAGTAGCTAACTATATGCAAGGCTTATAAAGAGAAGCCGAGTTTAGCACTCGCCAAAACAAGCCAAGTTTATTGGCTACCATAGGAGCCAAGCTATTAATTGATTTTTGGAGTTGTCAATTTTGATCCTCTGTCCATTTTTTTCATAACATACAAATAACTAAATTATATAGATTAAAATATTCGTTAAAATTAGTTAAATAATTTTTTTCTATATAAAATTTGTTAAATATAATAAATATGTTAAAAATGAAAATTATATTTCAAATATACCTCTATCTCTCTCATGTAGATAATGAGTTAGGCCCACTTGGATAGTTATTGGAGTTTGCATAGCTTATAGTGATATAGTAATTAATGAAAGAAATAAAAAATATTTTCAAAAAGTTTTTGAAGCCTCTTATAAATAAGAACAAGTAATCTCCCAAAAATTTCCTATAAAAAAGACTATTAGCTTATAGAAAAGTCACTAAAGTTTCTCGAAAAAAGTCTCGTCTAATATCATTTCCAAACAAAAAGATATGAGTGTGTGTATAAGAAATAAATTATTCCATAAATTTTTTGGAAAAATATTGTGTGTTTTTGAAGAGTGTGTGTGTGTGTGTGTGTGAGGATGATATTTAAAGAAGAAATATTATGTTATGATAAAAATATATATTGGTAAATATTACAAATAATATTCAAATAAGCGATTTTTCTTTAGGAGGAGAGTGAAATATGCACAACTTAATTAGCATGAATGAGTTTGGGGGGCCTAATATTATAATAATAATTTTCTCTTGTGCCCTAAGTCAGCAATCATCATATACAGGGAAGACAAGTCTTTAAGTTAGGAATTTAGTCTTACAACGTTTGCAAAAGCTCACAGGTCGTGTGTCTATAGTTTCATTTTATTTTTAACCAATTTCTTGTAGTTTCAAATGTCGGATAAAATTGTTAAGATCAAATTTAAATGTTGGACTTAACCGAAAAAAAAAAATTACTTCAATAATAATATTTTATTATTTATTTAAAAAACTAGTAATTATCTCTAGTATTTTTTTGAATGAAGTCTAAAAGAAATTATCATGATATTGCAATTTTTATTTTTTTGTGATGCTCATATATGGTCATAGGAGTCAACCGATGTTGGAGGTTTTTGGATATACTATATATGTATAGTTGTTGCAATGATACCCTTGACTAGTTTTGAGTGGGTATTTCAATATTCATAATATACTCATTATATTTATTAGATTGATCAGTGAGACAGTGAGTTAGGTGTTGTTTGGTATGAGGGGAGATGATGGAAATTTTTTCTAAAATGGATTTTAAAAAATAGAAAAAAAGGGATTAAAAGTTTTTAATTATTTTTTTACTCTCTTATCTTACATATTCTCTTTATTAAAATTTTATCACCTCACTTTTTTCAACTTTTTAAAATCCAACTCATAAAATTTTTATCCCCCCCCCCCCCCCCCCCAAAAAAAAAAAAAAATCCATCACACCAAACAACCCATTAAAGAAGCATGCCTTTGGATTTTAAAAAATAGAAAAAAAAGGGATTAAAAGTTTTTAATTATTTTTTTACTCTCTTATCTTACATATTCTCTTTATTAAAATTTTATCACCTCACTTTTTTCAACTTTTTAAAATCCAACTCATAAAATTTTTATCCCCCCCCCCCCCCAAAAAAAAAAAAAAAAATCCATCACACCAAACAACCCATTAAAGAAGCATGCCTTTTAGGAATTGAGTATTCAGTCTTGCTGTTACGTTCGCGCTAGGCATATTATTATGAATGTACAAGAGTAGTAATTATAGTTATTAGTTTTGTTATGCTGGTTAATTAGGTAGAATCTTTCCTGAGTGATGACGAAGCCTGTCATCCTAATTTTGAATTTCTCTTTTCTAATAAAAAACAAGTGAAACTATAGGACTTCCATATTAATAATTTTCTCTTTCATTTAGCTTCCTTTATATTTTCCTTTCCCTCTCTTTCATAGTTATATTCTTTTAGTTCTTCCAAAAAATCAGAATAAAATAAAAGAAAATAGGGAGAAAAAAAAGTCGTTGATGAACTAATAAAGTGACAAGCGGTAAAAACGAGAATATCAATGGTAACATAAAAAGGCGGATGAAGGAAAAAAAAAAAATACCTTGATAATGCAGGGGGTTGTCAAGTGAGCCTACATATTTTGTCGAGTTTGAATCCAAATTCATATCTTCCTCGACATCTTTCCAATATTCTCGTTCTTGTATTTTTTGCAACAAGTCGGCAACAATAATGTATCTTCTAGGGTCCATGAATTGAATATTTTCTAAGTTACTCTGTAGATTGTACACATAAACTCCAAAATAAATTTCCTTTGCTTTGCTCTCCAAGGTAATCTCCACTTGCTTCCACTTATTTTCAACGGGGAGTTCATTATTGAGAATTACATCACGTGTAATGTGATCAGTCGTTATTCTTCTCAGTAAATGCCACATAGAAGAAAGAGTATTCACTTTGGTGCCATTGATGCGCACTGAGAATTTATCATTGTAGTCATGATGCCGGTCATCTTTAAAAAGAATCCAAAGAGAAGCCATTGGGAATACATTACGAACCCAAAATGATACAGAACTTCCTTGATTATAATGATGGAGCCCTTTTGGAAGTTGTTTTCCTGGCAAAATAAAGTTTCTTTTCCCAGGTTGAAAATTTAATGCCTGCCAATTGTGTATTGCCAAAAAAGAAAAGTTAACTAAGATGTAAGGAATAAAAGAATATAATTATAGAAGGAGAGTTCAGGGGAGGGGAGAGAGAGATACCTTCTTGAATACTTCTCTTTTGGAAGACTCGGTCAATGATGTGCAACATTTGGCACTAAATTTATGCAAGTTTGGTGGCATCCCTCCAATATGCTCAAGTTGAATGCAATGATTCAAATGAGGATATTCCAAATTGTGATATTCTTTGATGCATTCTGGAAGAATTGTGAAATTATTATAACTCAGATCTAAACCTCTTATATAAGCGAAGTGGGAGTTAAGGAAAGAAATAATAAATATTTTCAAAAACTTTTTAAAGCCTCGTTTAAATAAGAACAAGTAATCTCCCAAAAATTTCCTTTGAAAAGGGGCTTTCACCCGCAGACTATTAGCTTATAGAAAAGTGACTAAAGTTTCTCGGAAAAAATCTAATCTAATATCATATTCAAACAAAAAGATATGAGTGTGTGTATAAGAAACAAACTATTCCATAAAAATTTTAGAAAATATATTGTGTGTATTTGAAGAGTGTGTGTGTGTGTGTGTGGATGTATATTAAAAGAAGTAATATTATGTTATGATAAAAATATATATTGGTAAATATTACAAATAATATTCAAATAAGCGATTTTTCTATAAGAAGAGAGTGAAATATGCACAACTTCATTAGCATGAAGGAGTTTGGGGGGCTTAATATTAATATAATAATTCTCTCTTGTGCCCCAAGTCAGCAATCATTATATACAGGAAAGACAGGTCTTTAAGTTAGGAATTTAGTCTTACAACGTTTGCAAAAGCTCACACAGATCGTGTGTCTATAGTTTCATTTTATTTTTAACCAATTTCATGTAGTTTCAAATGTCTGATAAAAGGGGAAAAAAATTTGTATGCACCTAATAAAAAAATTACATCAACCTAATTAAAAATTATGTGAAACTATAAAGACTTGATAAAAGATCCATAACTACATAAGCTTTATTAAAAAATCACGTGAAACTATAGGACTTACATAATAATTTTCTCTTTCATATAGCTTCCTCTATGTTTTCCTTTCCCTCTCTATTATAGTTATATTCTTTTAGTTCTTCCAAAAATTCAGAATAAAATAAAAGAAAATAGAAAAAAAAAAATAAGTCGATGATGAAATCATAAAGTCACTAGCGGTGAAAGATAAGAATATCAATGGCAGCATAAAAAGGCAGATGAAGGGAAAAAAATACCTTGATAATGCATGGGGTTGTCAAGTGACCTTACATATTTTGTTGAGTTTGAATCAAAATTCATATCTTCCTCGACATCTTTCCAATATTCTCGTTGTTGTATATTTTGCAAAAAGTCGGCAACAATAATGTATCTTCTTAGGTCCATGAATTGAATATTTTCCAAGTTACTTTGTAGATTGTACACATAAACTCCAAAATAAATTTCCTTTTCTTCGCTCTCCAAGGTAATCTCCACTTGATTCCACTTATTTTCAGGGGAGAGTGGGTCCGCAGTACTGAGAATTATGCTTTGCATATTACATATGTGTATGTGATCAGTCCGTAATAGCCTCATATCAGGAGTAAAACCAATCTTGGTGCCATTGATGCGCAATGACAATTCAGAATTGCAGGGACGATGCCGGTGATCTTTTAAAAGAATCCAAAGAGAAGAGAATAATTTGGATACTTTACGAACCCAAAATGATACAGAACTTCCTTGATTATAACAATGGAGCCCTTTTGGAAGTTGTTTTCCGGGCAAAATAAAGTTTGTTTCCCTAGGTTCAATGTTTAATGCCTGCCAATTGTGTATTTCCATAAAAGAAAAGTTAACTAAGATTTAACGAATAAAAGAATATAATTATAGAAGTAGACCTAAGGGGAGGGAAGAGAGAGATACCTTCTTGAATACTTCTCTTTTGGATGACTCAGTCAATGATGTGCAACATATGGCACTAAATTTTTCCAAGTATGGTGGCATCCCTTCAATATGCTCAAGTTGAATGCAATTATTCAACAAAAGATTTTTCAAATTGTAACATTTTTTTATGCATTCTGGAAGAATTGTGAAATTACTATAACTCAAATCTAAATCCCTCATATTAGTGAAGTGGGAAAAACAAAAGGCAAGAAAGTCATCTGATAAATTGCAATTTGAGAAAAAAAGCATTTCAAGTTCCAAAGACATGGCTGAGCAATACAAACTTGCTTCTTCACCACCTTCAGGCATCTTGAAATGACTCAGTCCTTCACAATATGCTATCGCTAGATGCCAAAGGTTTGGTAATGTACAAATGCTAGCTGGTAGCTGCTTAAGATTAGGACATCCGTACATGCTTAAGGATTTAAGTCCAATGAGATTGCAAACTGAAGATGGCAATTCAGTAATTGCTGTCTCTCCCAAAGAAAGTGTTTTCATTTCTTTCATCACGATTGATATTTCTGGAAATGTCTGAAGACTTGAACAACCAAAAAGGTTGAGACCCTCAAGAGATGTCAACCTAAGGCGAGAAGGAAAAATCTTCAAGTTTTTGCATCCCATAGCACTCAATTCTCTCAACTTATTTAAACATCCAACTGAATCATCAATTTTAGTTAAATTTGTGCAACCATTAAGCCACAATTCTGTTAGATTAGAAGCTCCAGATAAGTCTGGTATTTGCTGTAGAAATTTGCAATTTCTTAAATTCATATGACTTATATTCAAAAACTTCTGCAAAGCAAAAATCAATTTACTTTTAGAATTAGGCAAAGAAACAAAAAGAAAAGTACTATGGTACTTGTATATATACTCACCTTATCAAATAGTTGGTGAAATTCACAAGAACTATCAGACAAGTCAAGGTAGACAAGTTGGGTTGGGAGCGATGGTAAAAATTTGAAAGTATATCCTTTCCATTCCAGCCACCTTAAGCTATTTGGAAGATATTTGGGACATTCAGAAAAGCATCCTTTCCTTATCACAAGCATTTTGAGATTTTTCATCTTCATAAGTTCATTTCCTTTCCATTGTACTTCTATAGTTTCAGGCAAGTCTAGAATTATGGCTTCAACTTTATTAGTTCCCTTGCAAAATGAAAAGCACATAATAAATTTCAAAACTTAGATATTATATATCGTTAGGAACTTTTTAGAGAAAATGAACATCATGTTGGTGATCTTACTGTATCTTCCTGTAAGACATGAAGAATGTCTTTAGAGAACCACAATCTGCTACGTTCACCAGGCTCATATGATGATTCTTGTCGAACGATCTCTTTACCAATGTCTTCTATCAAGTCATGCATTGTTATACAATTTTGTTCAATCTTTATAAGGGATTTATCAACAAGGGTTCCGATAGCATATTCTAGTTGGATTCCATAAATACATAGGAGCATATCATTGACACGTGCTAATTTCTCACCATTGAAAAAACAAGCCAAGTCAAGGAAAACTTGTTTCTCTACTTCTTCTAACATATCAAAGCTTAATCTCAAGGCATCCAAAACTATTCTGTTTGGTATACTTTTAAATTGATCCAATGCGGAACTCCATTGACGGACTTCTTTACCATACAAGTAAGAACCAACAACTTCTAAAACTAATGGGAAGCCACAACAGTAGTGTGTTACACGTTTGCAAACCTCCATATAGTTGGAATCCACATTTTCTTTTTTAAAGGCATACCAAGTAAGCAGCTTTAGAGAGTCCTCACCATTTAATTCCTTGACATCATAAATGCTTTTAATACCATGACTTTTCAATAATTGCTTATTTCTAGTGGTGATGATGATTCTACTTCCATGACCAAACCAATTACAACTTCCAGCAAGTGCTTTTAATTGGTTTGATTCGTCAACATCATCAAGAATCAACAGAATCCTCTTTTGACTAAGCCTGCGTTCTATTATAGGTATTCCTTCATGATAATCACCCAATTTGAGATCTTTCTCCACGACTAATCTACCCAATAATTTCTTTTGAAGATCTTGCAAACCATGTGGTATAGATTGTTTTCTTACATCAGAAAGAAAACAAGAGCCTTCAAAATTATCGGCAATGGAATTATATACTGCTCTAGCAACAGTTGATTTACCTATTCCACCAGCTCCCCAAATTCCTATCATTTTACTTTCCTTAGTGGACCAAAGATCTAAACAAGAGATGACTTTCTGAACTCGAGACTCAAGTCCAACTGGATAATCTGTAACATATAAAGGCTTTAAGTTAATCCTAGCAGCAACTTCAGGAGTGATCTTTGTAATACACTCTTGTTCATTCGCAATCCTGGCCAATTTGTAAGAAGCACATTTTTAGTTCCAATAAGATATAGTTTCAATATTCCTCACATAGTAAATAATGAAATATGAAAGTGTTTTATTCATATTTTAAATTCAATCCCACTTATCGGAAAATAGCAAGTTTATTATATAAATGATAAATATAATTAAGTATTAGTTATTGTTTCCTTATAAAGGAAAATAAAATTTAAAACATGTTTTTAAATGAGTTTTCTAAGAAATAATCAACATAATTCCCCAGAATCGTGTTAGCCCAACAAAAATGGAACCACACTGACCGAGCCTTCATTTTCTTGTTGGACATCATATAGTATGTGTATGTTGTTGTCAGATTGAAAAATAATAAGAAAAAGGGCGAAGAGATATATACTTGGATTTGAGATGACAGCCTTTAAGTTCAGCAGCTTGAAACAGAGCCTGCCTCCAGTTTTTCACCTTGTGACTCTCATTTTTGAATCTTTCCTCTAGTCGAGCCAACGCTTTTGCATAGCTTCCTCTAGGACGGCGTAGTTCTGAGGGATCCACATAGTAAAATACAGGATATATCAACCGGTTCTCTTCTTGAAGCACTCAACAATCTTTTCAAGTTCTTGCAAACAAAATGTTGAGTTTGCATAGTTTTCTGAGAAAACTATGATTGCTATTCTTGATTCTTCAATTGCTTTGAAAAGTGCAGGTGTGATGTTTTCTCCGTCCCTGATTTTATAATCAATAAAGGCGTGAATTCCACTTCGATGCAGAGATTCATAGAGATGGCTGATGAAACCTAAGCGAGTATCATCACCATAAAAACTAAGGAACACATCATAAGGCCATTTGTAAGTGATAGAAGAGGATGATGATCGATGCGACATGGTTACCACCACGCGAAGAGTAAAACAAGAAGAAAGAGATCCCACACTCACAGGGACTTGAAAGAATGAAGGGTTGAAGTAGTAGCGAATAGGGGTGTTCATGGGCAGGGTTGGGCAGGGCGAGACCCTTGCCCGATGCCCTGCCCGAAAGATCACAGGGCAGCAAAATGCAGCCCAGTGCCCGGCCCTGCCCGATAGAAGCCCTAACATTTTTGGGCAGGGCAAAAATGGGCTGGGCAGGGCGGCCCTTACATGCCCACGATCGCCGACGAGATCAAACCATGCCCGAAGTCCACATTAGGTAGGAGGAGCAGAGCAACATATCTTGCCGGACGAGCTTCACCTCATTGCCGGAATACCAGACTCAGCCCAAGATCGCCAACGAGATCAAACCACCATTTCTCCTCCGTCCTTCTTCGCCAAAGTCACAGATCGAAGGAGAGCAAAGAAATGAAGGTGTTCGTTCCCACTAGCTGACGGCATGTATCAATCGAAAGAATACAGTCCGGATCGTCGGAGAGTTTGAACTAGAATCTAAGCGAGTTCTTTCACACCGCTGCAAATAGATCTGCGACCGGTGCATCAACTGTCTCGAGTTCAAGCTTCACCGGAGCAGTCGAGCCTTCACTGGAGCAGATCGACGCCCCACCGGAGCAGATCGAGTTTCACTAGAGCTCCACCTATGTTCGGCTGTCGCTGAAGAAGAAGAAGATCCGGTCCGTTCTCATCTTCGGTGCCGTGAAGAAGAAGAGAAGAAAGTGAGACGAATGAGAAAGAAGAAGAAGCCGGCAATGGAAAAAATATTAAAACTACGGGGCAGGCCAAATGGGCGAGTAGCATACTATGCCCGCGCCCGCCCCTTCTCGCAAAAAAATGCCCTGCCCATTTGTGCCCTGCCCAGTCTGGGCCTGCTTTTCGAGGCTGGGGGGATTTGATGATTTTTTAGTGGGCGCGGCCGGGCGGACGGGCAGTAATGATGAACACCCCTAGTAGCGAATATGGCACCACGAAGCTTCGTCGGAATTTCCTTGAGACAAGCATGCGTGGGAAGACAGCTGTTTACCGTAGATGAGAGCTGTTTTGGAAGCATGTGCCGCCGAAGAAAGAGAAAATAAGACGAAAGGAAAGTAAACCCGACATGACATGGTGAAAGAAAAAGAAACATATATACTTTTCACTTTTGAACCCCTGTTCCACTACTATCCTTTTCATAGCCTCTCAATAATTGAGGCTTGAAGGCGGTAACTCTGAAATTACTTGTACTATTAATATATTTTTTTATCAAAATTCGCCCTATGCATGAAAAAAGGGTGAAAATTCAAAATAGTGTGAGGCAAAAAGAAAAGGATACGAAAGAGCCAGAGAGATATTACTATTAAATAATTGAAAATAATGAGAGCAATTTCCTTGAATGATGGGAGAGAGAAAAGAGGAAAGACGAAATTCAAAAAAAGGTACAAAGACAGAAATTCATAAAAAGGTGGGTTGCAGAATTCATCATTATATTCACCCCCATGCCGTTTTAGCTTGACTATTTGATCACACAAGTCTTTATTAATTTGTTAATTAATTATATTGAAAACACTAACTTATGCTGGACCAATTTCCTGCCACGCTCTCAGAGAGCTATTCATGATCTTGCCTAAATTAAAAAATAGTATAACTTAAAAAAAAAAACAACAACTTATTTTAATAGATATAGAATCTAGAATAAATATAATTTTTAACTATTATTATATTTTTTAAAAAAATCATTTTTATTTAAAAAATCATTATTAAAAAAATCAAACCCATACCATTAGATATACTTAACTCAACTACCTAAATAAACCTTTTGTTAGTTTTTCCTTTCACAATAGTCATTCCCCCATTTAATTTAATAATTTCATCTCTTATCATCTTCGACTCATGTTTTGGCTGAGTTTATGAATATTCACGAGAATTAAGTGTACTTTCTTAAGTTTTTAAAAACGTAATTATACAATAAAACTGTCAACCGTACATCATTTTAATGCGCTTTCTTTCTTTTTCCCTCTTTGGGCCATTCAATAATGTATTTTAACTCACTAAGAAAATGCTATTGCATTGATGCAAGTATGCAACTACTGCTTATAGGGCTCATAGAAGCTTCATTGATCATATTTCAAATCCCAACTAAATGTTGCTCCATGCATCATCAAATGTTGCCACTAAAACTTAAAATCTAAGAAGTTTGGAGGTGGACCTTTCATGCCCAGAAAGGGAGTTAATCTGGGTTGGGGGAGAACCAATTTTGTAAATGAAATTATGTTATACGCCTCTTAATTTTGATATTAAATAATTATAACCATAATAGGATATACTTAAAACATACATTTGGTCGCTTATGTTTTGCAGATCATTTTAGTCCCTAAGTTAGTAAAGTCTTAGACGCTACTTTAACGCCAACGCTTTGACTTAACGGAAAATAGTGGCTCAATAATTTTAAGCGATGATCGCGATTAAATCTTGACCAAGATACTTATATGTTGGTATTTTAATAAATTAATATTTTGAATCCTATTAATTGAAAAAAATCTTCATAGACTGTTTGTGGTTTTTCACAATTTGTGAGGATTAAATATTAATTTTTTTGTCGGGCGAAAAATTAAATATTTTTCAATTAATAGAATTTAAAATATTAATTTATTAAAATACTAACATATTAGCATGCTTGATCAACATTTAATTCTTACAATCATCGCTTAAAATTGTTGATCAAGATTTTCCTTTAAGTAAAGACTAATGGTGTTAACATTAAGAGACCAAAACATGGATGCTTTACAAATTTAAGAGGCCCAAAATGATATCGACAAAAACATAACGACCAAATGTATACTTTAGCCAATAGGATATTATATACTCATCATTTCGGTTTTATATATAGAGAATCCTTTAAACCACTTTACAAAAATCAAGAAAATTAGTTAATTTAGGCGGTGACTTGAAATTTGTCAACAATTTGTATTTTGTATGATGTTTTCAAACTTATCCTTAAAACCACTGGGCAATTTCTGTACACTTGACTAATTAATGAATCTCTAATTCTTCAGTAATTAATAGAACCATTCTTATATCAATTTCTTATATATCCATTATGTCAAATTTTATAATAAGGCAATAAACATGGCCATTGCTTCTATTTTTTATTAGTTCATACTTAAATGATAATATTTTAGAAATATGTCACATGACCATATGTGATTGGAGAAATTAACATAATAAATATAAAGAACTTAATGTAAATATTTTTCTTAATTAATAAGGATGTGTAAAAAAAATTGATACAATGGATAATTTTGTAAATTTTAGCCTACAACTTTAAATCCACTGAAAAAAAAAAATTATATGCCACTGACCTAAATTAAAGTTCAGGAAGATATTATAAATTTTTGCCAAAAAAATTTAAATAAATATATTTAGGAACCAGAAAATATATAACACATATAATAGGAAAAAACAAAATTAGGTCATCATGACTCCCGAGTCTTCCCCAGTTACCCTAACAAAAATAAACCCAATAATTTAGTTATTAATGATTAAAATAACTAAATTATTGGGTTTATTTAATTTTTAGAGATAGAGAATATGGTGTACTGTAAGTCTCTAACGCGTCCTCGGCCATTCGAAAGTCAGTGTCTGCCACTAAGGAAAAGAAGCTTGGAAAACTGATAAAAGGAAAAATATAAAAGAGGAAAGAAAATGAATTTGATGAAATGGGTATTGCTAGCTACTCCCTATAAGAAAATATATATCCTTGATTAAGTTTCACGTAATTTTGATTTACCTTAACTTTTTTCAGAAGAAAGGTTGCCGGATGTACTTAGCTTGACCAATTGAGTACAAGTGTCTATTATTCCTTGTATTCTTAATATAAGTCCTACTTGTATAATTTAAAAAGATTAAAAAAAAAAACTAAATAAATTAGTTATTATAACATATGTCACACATTTTGGAATTATAAAATAATTTGTTCTTCAAACATTTTCTTATTTTTAAATACATTATCACTCACAGTATAAAATTAGATGAAATACTATTCATTAGTCTAAAAACATCTTTTATTAGAATATTTCTTTTGCAGATCTAAACCTATAGATTAGCAAAGGAAACAATGACTTTTTGTATTCCGTATGATTTTTGGGATGTTCTTTATTTAACGTTATGTGATTTAAATTTGATAAAATTTTATAAAAAGGTCCGTTTAACACAAAAATATTTGAATAATATATCAGGAAGTCTTCGAAAGATTCAGATAAAAGGGGGCAAAGGGAAAAAGGTTAGAAAAATTACTTTAACTTGATTTTCGAGTCATAAGAATTTAAATATAAAAGCTATCCAAACATCGTTCTTGAATTTGTTTTTGCCGAATGAAAAGTCAGTTTGAATCAAACATCCAAGCTTCTTTTACCTTAGTGGCAGACATGGTTTTTGAAATGGACGAAGACTTGTTAGTACTACTCCATATTCTCTCTCTACAAATTAAATAAACCCAATAATTAATTTATTTTAACCCACAATGATGAGCTCTCCCAACGACAAGCAACAAACCGGCTCCACAAAGGTTAGTGTTTTCCATATAATTAACAAGCTGGGCTTGATCAGGCCTTTAAACAGGCTAGACTACAAGGTGCGTGGCCTTTATCCACATGGGAGTCATGATCTCCTAATTTTTCCCCTATTATATGTGTTATATATTTTTAGGTTCCTAAATATACTTATATAAATTTTGGGGCCAAAATTTATAATATTTTCCTGAACTTTAATTTAGGTCAGTAGCATATAATATTTTCAGCGGGTTTAACGTTGTAGGCCAAAATTTACAAAATTATCCATTGTATCAATTTGTTTACACATCCTGATTAATTAAGAAAATATTTAGATTAAGTTCTTCATTTCTATTATGTTAATTTCTCCAATTACATATGGTCATGTGACCTATTTTTAAAATATTATCATTTAACAATAAACCCAACCACATAAAAAAAAAAAAAAGAACATATGGTGATGTTTATTGCTTTATTAGAAAACTTGACATAGATATATAAGAAGTTGATATAAGTATGGTTCTATTAATTACTCAAGAATTAAAGATTTATTAATTAATCAAGTATAAAGAAATTGTCCAATGGTTTTAAGGATAATTTTGAAAACATTATACAAGTTGTTGACAAATTTCATGTCACCGCCTAAATTAACTAATTTTGTTAATTTTTGTAAAGTGGTTTAAATGATTCTCTATATAAAACCAAAAGGAGTATATAATATGCTATTATATTGTTATAATTATTTAATATTAATATTAAGAGGCGTATAAATATAATTTCATTTATTACATTGGTTCTCCCCCAACCCACCCCCACCTCAGATTAGCTCCCTTTTTCTAAGCATGAATGATCCACCTCCAAACTGCTTGGATTTTGAGTTTTTAGTGGCAACATTTGACGATTTTCTACCACTCAAATCCCTCAATCGCATCAACATAGAACAGAAAAAGCGAAATAAATACACCTATGATACTAGAGATAGAGAGTTGAGACTTGATCAGATTTGAGGAGAGTTGAGAACTTGAGAGACGCCGACGGTGGACGGTGAGACGCAGCCACAACAGAGCTGTGAGTGTGGTGGTCGACGGTTGAGAACTTGAAAGTTGAGATTTCTAGGAGTGGAGTGACGACCGATGAGTTGAGATCGAGAAGGACGAGTGCGGCTGTGAAACGCTGATGATCACTTAACTTTGCAAAGATAATTTTTTAAAAAAATTTTGCGGGAAAAATTTCCTCGCAAAATGGAGGGAAATTGGCGTAATATTTCCCCCAATTGGGCGAGTGAAAACAAATTCCTCGCAAATGGAGTATTTTTGCGAGGAAAACTTTTCCCTGTTAAAAATCCCATTTTGCGAAGGAAAGATGTTTCGCAAAATGGAGGAAATTGGCAGATTTTTCCCTCCAATTGCTCTTAAATTTTGCGAGGAAATGTTTTCCCCGCAAAAAGGCCATTTTGCGAGAAAGATGTTTCCTCAAAATGGAGGGAAATTGGCGGGATTTTTCCCTCCAATTTTCCCAAATTTTGCGAGGGAAGATATTTTCCCTCGCAAAAATCTCGATTTTGCGAGGAAATGTTTTCCCCCCGCAGCAAAGGCCATTTTGCGAGGAAAGATGTTTCCCTCGCAAAATGGAGGAAATTGGGGGATTTTTCCTCC